>CM076583.1:1143235881-1143571476 GCA_034641835.2 Pinus albicaulis | reverse complement strand
CTCAGTAAGCCACCCATCAGGATTGTGCAATGGATGCAACACCAGAAGAACCGATACAAAGGGCAGAACGAATCGGAAGAGACACCAATTTGGGTGAAGAAGCTGACCTGAGACATATGTGAACTCTTCCAGAAAAGTCGATACCTCTCAGAGAAGCATGTGTATCTCTTCATCACGACAAGATTGGAATAATCCATTCCGATTTAGAAAACAAAGGACGTCGAAAAGACGACGAGGACTAGGGGGTATAGCGAAAGCAAAATTTAGAATGAAGGTGTTTCGACATGCAAGTAAATCATCGTCTTTTATAAAGTTTAATGTTTTATTGAATAAAGCGAAGTGCCCACCCCCATGGTTCTGTAAGATAAACAATGGACCCGGAAACTGTTAAGAAAATTGGACATGTATGCCTGCAATCATTTCATTGCTAGTTCCCCAACCATTTCAATGTACAACATTACCTGGCGGTGTAGTCAGAATCTTGTTATACAATAGAGAATTTTTGCCTTAGAATATGAAGTAAGACATTTTGTTTCCTAATCCCAGCCTAATTTCTTCAGACATACCGAGGCCGATGTTACTAAGGAAGCTCAACGGACCAAAGACAAATAATATTAAATTATAAATATTTGTCAGAAATTTTGTAAAATTTATCCTTATATGAAATTTTGCCTATTTACTACAAAGGTGATAAAGCATAAAGGTACAACGAAGGTCAAAGAGTATCGCTTCAATTAAAAGTATCAAAGAAATGGTATGAGCATCAAGAAGCAAGTCGCTAGGAACAAAATTATCAAGAAGACAACGAAAGAGCTAAAATATAGGTCCCGGGCCCAAACATTCTCAAAAGGAGGAAATAGCATGCCATTAGTTGCCTTTTTATCTTATCTATGAGACCATCCTGCCTCATTTTCATTTAACTTATTTGTGATTCATCTTAGATTACATCTCGTTTTTTGGCATATTTTGGTATGACAACAAGCCCCTCAACGGATTATTGAGGGTGGATTCTTAAACTTGGAGCAACTTGAATATTGGAATAAAGAGTTTTGGAGAATTTTTTTCATGGAAAACTCCGGACAAGGAAATTGATTCTTTCTGGATTCATGCAATAAATGAAGACCATTGTAAGTCATTCCCTTTATCCCATGTCTTGAAGTTTTATATTTGTTTACAATATCACCTGTGTTTCATTACCATTATTTAACGAAAAGGACAACTGCATACTTAGGTGAACTGATTTCAATTTATTATTCTAAATGTTTTCTTCTAAACTCGTTTAAACAACGAATTCTTAATTGCTCTTGTTGTCTAGTTCATACATATTTGTTATTTAGCAAAGAATATTTATCCGTTTCTTTATTGATAATCACTATCTATTTCTTTCAATGTGTTGAAAGATTCTTTATTGCCTTTCATCCGTTTGAATTCCATTTCATTCACTTTAGATCTATAATCGTTTCTAGCTTGATTATCTTGCCCCTATAAACTGTCTTTTGTTAAAAAATCCAATCCAAAGGCGGTACCAATCCTTTGACCTCCATAGCTCAATGGACCGAAACTACTTGATCTTAATCTCAAAATTTTTAAAGAATTCCATCAATCATAACCAAAAAACCTCTCGGACTTTATAACTAGCCTAATACTTTCTAAAAACAAAGCTAAATTTCACAGAGAGAAAGCCCTCTTTGGGCATGTATTGGCTAGATTCGTACCCTATGCTGTCTTGGTTACCCTGGGACTTCTTCTCTTCCAATAACTCAAGGAAAATCCTAGTGACAACATAGTGGCGACTCCACTTGGGGAACTCGAATATCTTTATTGTCACCATTGTTTATAAGCTACGTACAGCCTCGAAGACTTTTTGTAGCCTTTGAAATGCTGCTTCCGCAATTGCATAGTAAATAAATGATGCTTCGGCCTATCTCTCGTTTCAATTTTAATAACCCAACGGTTTCAAACATTCAATCGCACTCTAGTTCAATAAATCTTTTGAGAAAATTTTAATAAAAATCTTAAATTTCGTAAAGAGTTCGTCGGGTTGTACTTTCATTTTATTTAAACAAAAAGCTTAAAATATAAATCATCCATAAACGTTTCGTAAAGGATTCATATACTGTGCTCAATGCCGACCTTAATCCACCACCGATATTTGAGAACCCAAATCTAATTCTAATTTCAGAGACAAGAGAGTTAAGCAGCAGCCTTATTACTTCTCAACTCTTGTTAGATCAAAGGGCCTCTGTCTCAGGAAGATTATATATCTTCGAAGAAGAACCATTTGATGAACATTTTGTCTTCATTCATAAATTTTTCTCCTGAACTGCAGTTGTCCAACTTGTCTCTGACCAAGTTATTTCTGAAGATTTGCACCTGAATTTATCACTTCACATCTCGACAAGCATCTACAAAAATTCCATTCAACTTGGAGCAAGGTCTTTGAAGAAACTTCAAACACTTCTGATTACCTAAGAAATTTTCTTCCCAAGTTCATCTACTTCAAACTTTCAAACAATCCACCCCTTCTATTACTCCACCCACTATTTCTTCCATCATCACCGTTAGTTCCATTACACCTTCCAATGGCCAATGTGATATGCTCCGTTAAGGTTTGCCGTGAACCCCGCCGCTTTGCCTCAAGACTACCAGAAATTTTGATATCTGTACTTACACTTCTCAACAACATACCAAAAGGACAGGACATTGAATTTTATGAAATAGACGCTGAAGATGTTCGAAATGAGAATTTTTATCCAGCCCATCAAAGTCAGCACATGGTCAGGGCTCTTGCTCCAATGTATTGTCACCATTGCCCCGTATAGTATTTTTAAATAGATGGGAGAAGAAGAAAGACCTCTTCAAATCCTATCCGACTTTGGAAAATTGAAAAGAGGACCCAAATGAAGGAAGGCAAGATTATATCATTAGATTTAACGAAGTCACAACGTTGTTCCCAAATCCTAATTTCCTCCGATTCGCATCGTTAAATTCCCCGATGGTTTTGACCTGCGATAGCATATTCACTAGGGAAAGAGCTCCTCAAAACCCTGCAGAAAGATGCAAACATAGTTGTTAGTGTTGAAGCTAACCTCATAGGAGCCCCACGCAGAGCTAGAGCCGAAAGAAGGATGCCTATCAATGAAGAACCTTCACTTTTCAAAGAAAGTTGATGCAATTATTAAAGTGGATGGAAAAGATTTTAAGATGGAGGAGACAATCGAAAGAAAGTCTTCCGGCGATGGTCAAAATGCTGTTAGAAACCCAAATTTAAAGAAATCGTAACCAGCACTGTGGAAAAATGTTCCCCAATCAAAATATCAAAGCACTGTCTCCAGGAAAATTTTTGTCAAGGTTCATCTTCCGCAAGGAACCAACTGAGGATGTTGAAATTACTGGACAAATCACTTTATTCATTCAAGATTAACCTGTCACATATCAATTTCAATTGTATGTTAACACATACAATCTCTTTTCTACACCACACTGTCATGCGTGAACACAGAAGTGATCTCACACATCAAATCAATCGGCCAGGTATTAACCTGGGCATATGGGGAAAGCCCAGATACTAAAACCCCGTACTATTGTGTATATTATAATGGAGAAATCATGTAACCAACAAAAGTACAATACCTCTACAAGTACTCTCAAATACTTTCTACAAAGTCACACACAATTCAACTCAGCTTTTGAACAAGTCTCTGTTCAAAACTCACCGACCGCTCTTGCCTCTATTGCGCAATCATGGCTCGTATATGAGATCTGCTCAATCCCCTGGTTTAATCGCGCAAATTTTCATGGACAATTTCTCCAGGTAATGCAACCATGGCAACCAGACCTCCAACCGACAAATTTTTACTCACCCTTGATCTACCTCTTCCACCGTTCCATCGAATCGATCATGCATCAGAAAGAACTCAAGTGTTTCGAGTCGACTAATGATAATATTTAGTGAATTAAATATTTAATTCACTCACCTCGATATCTAGTTGATTAGTTAGTTAACTAATCCTATCTAGTTCAACTTAAACAAACAGAACACAACTCACTTATTTGTCCCGTTAACTTCCAAAACTTCTCACATCAAGTCTAACCGAAGCCAAATCATGTGATGCCATCAAACTTTGTGGAACTTACGTGATTCTGTGCCGCTTGCATGAGCCACCTCCATGACTCAAACTGCGCAAGAGTAAATCGTTATTATAGTCATAATATTGTTATGAATAATACTCATATTTTTAGGAGACTACCTAAAAATAGCTCGGGTCCTAAAAATAGGGTCACATCTATTTTTACCGACATGTCGCATACCAAGAATTCTGCAAATTCTTAAATTTATGCTCCGTATGTTCAGAAACATATGTTCAAAGACTTTGCTTAGAATTATTCTTCCGTGCCCACTTTAAAATACTTCATTTTCACTAAGCCCCATCATTCGCTACATTTCATTGTTCTCTTTTCAAATAAAGATATGGATTATCTCAGTAATCCCTATCCCCGCCCGTGGAATTCGAACTTGCTCGGTGAGCGCTCGCTGTGGAGCGTCGATCCCCATCCTCCGTGGGGAACATATGAAAGCATCATGATCCTCCGCCGGACACAATCTTCCAAGGTGATGGTACCGATGTCAAGATGTCATCTACTGCGGAACATCGGATTAGCCGAGAGCTCGATGCTCGGTTACCGCGAGATCACCGTAGGCCCCAATGCGTCCTCGAACAAAACCTCGCGAGGATCTTCTCATCCAAATAGCCTCGCATGCAGCGAAACCTGTCGCCATGCACTTACCGCTCTAACCTGAAAGCCACGCATCTCCTTCGCTTCCCATTTTGCAGGAAACCGTCAAGCGACCCGTCGTCGAAAACCCCTCCTTAAGTGCCTTTCCCGTCCGTCGGGCTCCCCGCCCAACCGAGCATCAAAGGAAACCTTGCAGCCGACTCATCTCTCCCCGTCCGCCCATGCATCTATATCCCGATGTGCCTCCTCGATATAGCGCAACACATGCTTGCCCGCCTTCCAAAAGAGCTCAGGTTGTTCCATAGCTTGCGAAAGCTCGGTTAACTTCCAGATAGGTATTATATCGTCGAGTATTGACCGTATACATCAATACCCTCGCGCCTAACCCACATGTTGGCATCCACTACCTCCTCCGAAGTAGCATCTCTTCCTCCATCCACCAGGGCAGTATCAACAGCCACCGTACGTTGAACCCTCTCTCCAGCACCTCCCGGCATACTTGCCCCCGAAGAACAAATGGGCCTCCACTCCACACGTCAAATCTCCAATCCCAGGAAATAACAACAGATGCCTGAAGTTCCTCT
Organism: Pinus albicaulis; assembly: GCA_034641835.2. Lineage (NCBI taxonomy): Eukaryota > Viridiplantae > Streptophyta > Pinopsida > Pinales > Pinaceae > Pinus > Pinus albicaulis. The sequence continues at coordinate 1,143,566,155 of CM076583.1, read as the reverse complement.
TATCTCAAACTCTATGTGATCCCCACAGTGTTAACAACTCGTCGTCGTCATCAAAATCGATCATCTACACACAAGACGATGACCGTCGTTTCCTCCACCACAATCCGGCTAAAGCTTGATCCGCTCACTTCGGAGTAACCAAGCCCTTGCGACAGTCGTTTATCTGAGTGTGTCAAGCACAGGTGCTGCTCGTTCCCACATGCCATGGTTTCCTTGGAGTCGGGCACACACACCACCGTCACATCCCCAAAACCTCAAAGCCGCCTATGTACACCTCTTCCTCAGCTGTCCACGAGGGACCAGCCTTCGACACCCAACCGATGAATGCTACCCGATTCACAATGAGAGCAAGACCGTCCTATGGAAGAGTACCTGCGAGGCAGCCCCATAGTCAATCTCGGGACCGTGATAGTCACTGCCGGCACAAATCTCGCCTTGTACTTCTCCATACCCCGTCACCGCCCCTCGTTTCACCTTGTAGATCCATCGCGAACCTACAACTCATTTCCCAACTGCCTTGGGACACCCTCCATGTGATCGTTCTGATGATCAATCATATTCTTCGATCATGGTATTCATCCATGTTCTCCACGCCTTCTCAAAAGAGGATGTCTACAACACACTGACTCCATAAGAGCCATGTATCCAGTAGAGCCCATCCTGACTGCCTGTCTTCACAGTCAGGGCCGTAGTGGTCCCACAAACCTTCTCATCCGAGCTACTGCCGGGCCTTCTCGTAGTGCCATGCGCCTTCCGATGGCTGGCGGCCGCCCTCGGGTGGCTCTTCCACCTCCGAACCTCCTCTTGTGGCCGATCCACATCCGAGCCCAGGGAACTAACAGTTTCTCCTCATCTCAGATGCATGTGTGCCTCCCTCTCAAGCGAACAACGTACAAGCTTTCTCCTCCCGGAATTTTATATCTCGCTCGCACACGTCTTCAAGGACTGCCCGCACATACCCAGTTATGAGGTGTATCACATACCCCACAACATTCCAACCGCAGTTGGATCCACTTTCCTTCTCGCACCTTCCGTCACATGCATGTAGACAGGAGATCCGAAATCCCAAATGGGAAATATCAGCCTTCGCTAACAAGCCTCCTTCCGGTGTACTCATGCTAAGAACTCAGGAGGGACAAATTCGTTCGGTGATACAGCACCGCCTACGCGCCCGTTCCCCACAAGTGAAGGGGGTAGGCTCCCGATCATGCAACATCGCCCGTGCAAGACCCACGATCGTTTGCCTTCCGCCCGGCCCACCCGCCCGCTCAGTTGCGGTGCTGGCCAGCTTCTCCGAATCCTCTTCGCGCCGTACAGAACTCCTTGAACGGCCCGAGATGAATTCACCACCGTTTATCACCCGGAGCACCACCTCTTCCCCGACTCCTTCGACCAAGTGTTTAAACTCGTCAGTAATCGTGAATGTATCGCTCTTCGCATGAAGAAGATTCAAAGACTTTCGAGAGGAAATCATCAACAAAGATCACATAATACTTGTGCTTTGGTCGTCGAAGCAACCCAGAAAGGACCACACACGTTCCCCGTGTGAACTCTCTCAAGGATCACCGCCACAGACATCATCCTTTCCGTGTGTTGCTTACATACTTCCCCAAAGCACACCCCTCACTAACCGACCAAAGGCAGCCCGTAGAAGTCCGCGTAGAACCGTTGCGTAATCTTCAAAGCTCCATGGTGAAGATGGCCCAATTCTCCTGCCATAGCTCCCACCATCATCCCCGCCCACCACATCTCCAAACCTTGCATGCCAGGCCGCGCCATCTACCCTCGCAACCCAGGTTTTGAGTTCGGACCCTTATCTTCAGGCCTTCCAAGAGGCCCTACCCATAGCGCTTTTCCGCCGGAAGACCATGTTTCCAACTCCCTGTCCTCCACCATCGCTACCGAAACTGCCTTCTTCAATCCACATGACATCCTTTAAGAGCGAAAGGGTTTACCGTACTCCCTCCGAAAGGACACGGCATCGATACCGCCGCACCGCATCTACCGTCACGCCATCTCGATGTGTACACCAAATCCTTGTCCCTCCGATTCGAGAACAACTCGATCTCCCGTCATATGAAATGACGCACCGCCGTCCAAGAACCACACCTGATCTCATCACATTTGGCAACTAAGCATGCATCTCCATGAAAAGTCAAGCTCGAACCGTGAAGCCAAAGCTTCTCCATCCGGCAGAGATCTTCCCCGCTTTTTGTTTTTGTTCTTTTTTTTTTTTTCTTCTTTGGACACCATATGAACAACGGATTTGCGAGAATAGAACATCACTTTCGCCATATCCTTCTTCTTGCTCCTGGCAATTTAATGAGAGGTTTTTACCCCTTCCCTTCTTTGCTTTGGACACTAAAGCGTGCAGTTTTTCCATCGCCCTCCTTTTCATGAAGATCCATCTCGAGTAGTCCTCTCCTTATCTCCTCCTCGCATGAGATCCGCCTGTGCGCCTCCTATCCTGGGCCTTTTCCTCCCCGACCATTGACACTATCTTGATATGAGTGCCAAGCTCTCACACCAAGGAGAGCTGTGTCGACCATGTCCTCTTCATCGCCGCAACTCCCCACACTTCCCGCCCGACCGCATTGGAGGAACTTGGAGGTATTTGGCGACACCGTCGCCCTTCTCCATCTTCATGGCTCCAGCTTATTCGAGCCGGCCTTCCTGGTCACCACCGGAATAGATCCGCTGTGCTTTCCACATTAAATATGGAGCAGCCTTTCCGCCGCGGCAGTCGGATACAATATGATCTTCGACGCCTCCAGCCAGATCCGACATTTCGCGATCTTCTTCGCCATGCACTCCACCAAAGTCAACATCGCGGGGTTTTTGGGGGTTAACCGCATCCACGAACTCCTTTGGGACTATTGTCTTTCAACACCGCTTCCATGCGATACTTCCATGCAACACAATTCGAACTCGCCTTCAAGAGCATATTCGAGTCGCAAACCGTTGAAAGAAGACATCAACACCGCACCAAGAAAACCAACCTTCGCAAAATCAATTCCAAACTCCAAGCTCTATCGCTTCCATCTACACTTGAAAACAAATTATTTCCAACCGATCACCTGCATAGATTTCACGACCTTTTCACTTTCAAGAAAGATGAACCGAGGCTTCTCGGCTCCGTATGCGTACTCGTCCGAGGAACAGTTATAATAATCACCAATAGATCTCACAATTAATTCCACCATACCATGTAGAAATTACCGAATAAATCACTTATTCATCAAGATTAACTCGGCCATATATCACCCCCGAATTGCATACAATACATAACCTTCTTCTACAATTAATTGTCACATGCGGAAATAATAGAAGCGATCTCACATCAAATCAATCACACATTAACTCGCATGTATGTGGAAAAATGTAGCTGAAAACCCTGCAGCCTATTGCATATTATAATGGAGAAACTGCGTAACCAAATAAAAGCACAATACCTCACAAGTACCGCACTTTCTCAAAGTCACACACACCAACCCGCTTTGAACAAGCCCCAAGTTCAAAACTCACCGTCGACCGCCTTGCCTCAACAAGGCACCGTGGCTCGTATATGAAGAGATCCAAGGTTCGAATCCCCTTGCTTGACTCACCACAGTGTACAAATTCCTCCAAGTGTAATGCAAATCCCATGCAAAACTAATCCCCCTCCAACCCATAGTCACTTCCTCACCCCATCTACCTTTCCACCGGTTCCACCGAACCGATCAAAAATTAGTGAACCGAAGTGTTCTTGTTGACTAATGAGTTAATATTTAGTGAATTAAATATTATTTAATTCACCCACTCATATCTAGTTGATTAGTTAGTTAACTAATCCCAACTAGTTCAATCAAAATAAACAAGAATACACCCACTATTTGTCCCGTTAACTCCTCCAAAACTTCACACCAAGTCTAACCTAAGCCAAACGCCCAAGATGCCATATCAAACCCTAGGAACCACGTATTCCTTGCACAAGCAAGGAGCCACCCATGACTCAAACCTGAAGTGCGCCAAGAGAGAATCGTTTATAGCCTGGCACATACAGAATATTTACCCATATTTTTATGAGATCACCTAAAAATAGCCTGGGTCCTAAAAATAGGCTCACATCTATTTTTACCGACATGTCGCATACTTCAAGAATCTCCAAGCAGAATTCCCAAATTATGCCCGATGTTCTGAAAACAGACATAGTCTAAAAAAAATACTTTGCGCTAATTATTCGGCGGCCCACTTAGCAAGGCGACGATATTTCACTAAGCTCCATCATCTGGCCGCACCAACACTTCCTCCTGCCACAAGACATGGATTATCCGCAATCCCTATCCCGCTTCCGTGGAATTCGAACTTGCCCCTCGGTGAGCGCCGCCGGGGAGCGCCCACCGACCCTCCGGGGAACACAGTGCCACCATCCTCCGCCGAACACAACCGACGTATATACCGTATGTCGATATGCTGGGACCTATCACAACATCGGAGCCACGTGTTTGATGTGCAGCCTCGTTATCACAAATAGGGACCCGAGGCTCCAAATGCAACCCAACAAACCCGCGAGGATCTTCTCATCCAACAGCCCCACGTGCCCAACCACGCGCGGCACTTACCGTCGAACCGAGCGCGCCGATCTTTGCTTCCCCGCCGTACCGTAAAACCGCCGTCGACCCATCGTCGAAACCCTCCCAAGTGCTCTTCCGTCCGCTCCCCTCGCCCAATCGCATCTAAATGGAACCTGCAGCTTCACTCCATCCTCTCGTCCACGATAGACCCATACCCCGATGTGCCTCCTCGATGAGCGAATATGCTTGCCCGCCTTCCAAAAGAGCTTTGCAGGTCAACTCATAGCTTTGCGAAAGTCGGTTAACTCGCATAGCACATATCGGCCTAGGCACACCACATCAACGGACCACCAACCCGCCGCGATGCACAGCATCCACTACCTCCCTCCGGGCAGGCCCCTTCCTCCATCCACCAGGAAGAGGGCATCAACAAAGCTGCACTTTCGTATGTTGAACCTCTCCTAATCTCCTGCACAATGTCTCTATAAAGGTGTCACTCCTCCATCATGGCCGCCAAATTTCCTAATCTCAAAGAAATAACAGAAGGACAAAACCATCTCAGCACCCTGCAAGATCCCCTGTAAGAAAAGTATCAACTACTTCCTGTTGCTACCAAAATCGTATCATTTACATACGAAGACGATGACTGTTGGCCCTTCCTCCGACCACAACTGCATGTGTTTGGATCCGCCCCCACTTCGGGAGAACCAAGCCCGTGAAGCAGTCACGAGTCCATGTACCAAGCACGCAGTTGTTTCTACCACAAGGAAGGTTTCTTTTGTTTACGATGCGAACTCACCGCCGAGATCCCAAACCTTTCAGCGCTCTATAAAGGTTCTTTCCCGAATAATCTGTCGAGGGACCAGGCTTCTATCCATTCCATGGTTGCCACCCCACCCAGCCGAGAGAGCAAGGACGTCCGTATGGAAGAGTACCTCGCGACAAAGGCAAAAGTCTCTGCGAGTCAATCCCCCTGACCGTGATAGTCACTGCCACAAATCTCGCCTCGTACTTCTCTGCACACTCCCGTGTCACCGGCTCTTCTTCACTCGTAGATCCATCGCGAACCCACAACCGATTTCCCAACCCGCCTTGGGACAACCTCCCGCATCGTCTCGGGCTGACCAATCATATTCTTCGGATTTCATACATCAACCATGCGGCTCCTCCACAAATTTTCTCAAAAGAGGATATCAACAGCAATATCGACTCATAAGAGCTATGTATCCAAGGTACCGATCCTGACCGTTCTGCTCTGCTACCAGGCTTTAGGTGTCCACAACCTCTTCGCATCCCTAGCCGCCGTCGCGCTCAGAGAGGCGCAGGCGCTCTTCTCGATGGTTGGGCGCCCGGGTGAAGCTCGTTCCGAACCTCCTCAGTCGATCCACATCCAAGCTCCTTCAGAAATCCAGCCGCCTTCCTCACCGGTATGCAAGTGTAGCCCTCTTGCTTTCTAATACCTAAGATGGCTTTCTTCCTCCTCGGGAATTTATATCCCGTCGCACAACAAACTTCTCAGCACTGCCTGCACACACACTCGAACAGTTGATGAGGTGTACTGCCACCTCACAAAGCATTCACCCCACGGACCGCCCCTTCCTTCTCATCCTTGCCACGCACAGACAGAGATCCCAAACTGTTAGCAGAATAAGAATGAGCCAGTCCTTGCTGAATAAGCCCCTCTGTGTACTCATGCTACAACTGTGAGGACACCGCCGTGCACAGAAGACCGCCGAGACACATGCCTCACCTGGCGGCGGCGGGGGTTCCCCATCACAACATCGCTCGTGCGCGCACCGCCTTTCGGACGTTCGTTCTTCCGCCGCCACCCACCCCATTCGCCGTGGGTTATGGGGTGCAAGGAGCTCTCCAACCCTCTCTGCGTCGAACTCCTGAATTCGACGAGATGAATTCACCACCGTTATCACTCCCCGTACAATCACCTTCTTCCCCCCGACTCCTCTCATCGTTGTCAAACTCACGTAACTTCATGAATGTATCGCTCTTCTTCTTACATGGGCAACATCCCAAAGACTTTCGAGAGAAATCATCAACAAAGATCACATAACACGGTGTTTCGTCGTCATTAACCGAGAAAGGACTGTCATCGTCTTAGGAATCCTCCACACCTGCCGTGGCGCGATTATCCTTCCCGTGAAAGGTGGCTTTCACATACCAAAGTGCACACCCCCTTGCACTCAACTTGAACGCGCAAGAGTGCCTCCTTGAAGTCCCAGAGAAATCGTTAATCTTCAAAGCTCCATGGTGAAGATGTCCAATCTCTCGATGTGCTGTTCGCCCTCATCATCCGCCCATCTCCACCTCGTGATGCCAGCTGCGCAAATATCTACCCAATCGATAGTTCTGTGTTCGGGACCACCTTCCGGTTCCCATAAAGATCTTTATCAGCAGCAGTGAAAGCTTTTCTTCGAAGACCACATCATAACCTTTATCCTCCAACATCGCCATCAAACTGCAGTTCTTCTTCAACCCATACACATCCAAGACAAAGTGTCACTGTATTCTCCGAAGGACACGCACTGACATCACCAAGACCGTATTCACCGTCATCGCCATCTTCGATGTGCATGCCCAAATCCTTGTCCTCCGCATCCGAGAACAACTTCATCTCCCGTCATATGAATGACCATCGTCGGTCCAAGAACCACACCCCATCCCACCTACACTTGAAACCAAGCATGTGCAATCAAAGTGAAAAGTCATTTCGAACCGTGTCAAAGCTCTTCCATCCTATATCTTCCTCTGTTTGTTCTTCTTCGATGGTGCCTGGTGGTAATAATGTCCGTGATCATGGCAAAGAAAACACTCACCGCCACATTCTGCTTTCTTTCCTTAGCTCCAATGAGAGGTTTTCTTACCCTTCCTTTCTTAGCCTTTGACACCACAGCTTTTCTTCATCACCCTCTGCTTAAAGAACCATCTCGAGTAGTCCTCCTTATCTCCTCCCCGCATGAGATCCGCCCAAGTTGCCTCCCGGACTTCCGGCAGCTTTCTCCTTTTGCTCATCGACACTTATCTTGATATGAGCGCGGTTTCAACACGCAAGGAGAGCCGTGCCCACCAGATCTTTTTCCTTCATCGGCTGTGCAGAACTCCACACTTCCCGCCCTCATCTTCATCGAGAACTTCCTGAGGCATTTGGAGATCGCCCTTTCTCCATCTTGATGTTCCCGAGCTTATCTTTACGCCAAATGCCTTTGGTCACTCACTCTGAACAGATCCGCCAAATCTTTCCACATTAAACATGGGATAGCCTTTTCCATGTACTGACAGAACAGTGATCCCGACGCTCCGTCGGGTAGGGATCGTTCACGATTTCATCTTCTTTTGCCGATGCGGCATCAACTGGGGTTGCAGCATCATGGCTTTGGGACATCCGCATCCACGAACTCCTTCGGCACTAGTTTATTCTTTAACACCGCTTCCATGCGACATCCTCTCGATGCAACATACACCAACCGCTTTCAAGAATATTTTAGCCTAAAACGTTGAAAGAAATATATTCAACACCGCACCAAGAAAACAAACTTCTGTACCCCACCCGAAACTCCAAGCTCATCGGCTCGATTCATATTTGAAAACAAATTATTTCCAAACCGCAGATCATCGAAGGGCTTTTACCGTACCTTTCTACTTCAAGAAAGATGAACCCAGGCCTCTGCCCGTATGCGCACTTGCCTCCAGGAAACAAGTTTGCAATCACCGTATGACCCACACCAATTTTGCTCGACATACCATGTAGAAATTAGCCAATAATCATTCACCCAAGATTGTCCCTGAATACATATCACCCTTTATACCACACATACCCATAACCTCTTTCTACAATTAATTGTCACATGCTAGAACAACAAAGCAATCTCAACACCAAACTCGAATCACACATTAACCCGTGAGTATGGGGGAAAGCCTACAGTCATTAAAACCTTATGAATGGTATTGTGTATATTATAATGGAGAAATCATGTAATCCAAAAAAGTACAATACCTCACAAGTACCGCATTTTCATAAAGTCACACACAATTCAATTCATTTTTAACAAGTCTCAAATTAAAACTTCCACTGCTGATCGCTTCTTATTGAAAGAACACATTCTGATATTAGTTAGATTCAGGGTTGTCCAATCTCTATTAATCGTTAATTTTCACATAGACAATTCCTCCAAGTAAATGCAAATCATAAAACCAATTCACTAACCGATAGTTTATCATCTTTCTTTATCTACTCTTCCACCTGTTCTGTTCAATCAATTATTAATTTGGGAGAATCATGTTTCCTGAGTTGACTAATGAGTTAATATTTAGTGAATGCTAAACATTATTTAATTCACACCCACTCATATCTAGCGATTGCTAGTTAACTAATCCCAACTAGTTCAACTAAAACAAACGAACACAACTCCACCATTGTCCGTTAACTCCTCCACCACCAAGCCCACCAAGCCAACCATGCAAGATGTCATCAAACCCCAGAACCATGATTTCGTGTCACTTGCATGAGCCACTCTCATGACTCAAACTGCGCCAAGAGAGGAATCTGACATGAGAAGAGTCAAATATTATTAAGGGTAAATAATATTGACTTCCATATTTTTAGGAGATCACTAAAAATAGCCTGTCCTAAAAATAGGTCTCTATCTATTTTTACCGACATGTCGCATACTCAAGTTAACTCTAAGCAGAATTCCCAAATTATGCTCCGTATGTCTTAAAATATATACACTAAAAATGACTTGTTTCAAAATTTGCTCATGTGCCCACTTATAAATACACTTCATTTCACTAAGCTCCATCATCTTACGCATTCTCACAGATGCAATTATTAAAGGGATGGAAAAGATTAAGAGAGAGACAGGGTCTTAAAGAAAGTCTTCTCGCGATAACAAAAATGCTGAGAAACCCAAACCTTTGAAGAAATTTTAATCAAAATACTGAAAATGTTCCCCACTTGGAATATCAGTACCATTCTAAGTAGCATTTTGTTGAAGGTTCATCTTCTCAAGAACCAACCTATATGCTGAAAATAAATAACTTGACCGAACACAAGAATGAGCGAAGTTTTCCCTATCTCTGCCGATCAAGAAAATTATTTCAAACATTTCAAAACCCATTCGAGAAACTTTTGATTTTAAAGAATATGATTCAGCATCATGTGAAGTTCATAAACAATACAATTTTAATGTGCGATTGACACAGAGAATAGGCAAATGCAGTCGTAAAATGGTAAAACATCAAAGGTAAAATTAATACCCCCTGATGGGCTCCTTTCAGAGCAAGTCCCACCCCGCTAATCCAATAATTGAAGATGTGTCTGAGGACCTGACCAACACAAACAATCTCTTTCGAACATTTTCCTCCCGCAGAACGAACCAGAAGGTAATTCAAACACCAAATCACATAATCCCACACCTAAAAGAGAAAATGATCAAGACAATAAAACAAGAGAAAAATCCAACTGCTCAAAATACTAGAGTTCAAATAAAATTTTTCAACTTAGGTTTTAAATACAAAAATGAAAGATAGTTGTTCATTAGCAATTAATAAACATGATGTCTATAGAAGCCAAATCAGTAGATCTCATTACCTGAAATGATATCTAAAGAAATGTTTTTATGACTGTCTCAAACCATTTTTTGGCCCTAAAGTAAATGTAAGAACCAAAGGAGGAACTCCTCCATTTTATGCAGCCTAGAATGTTCATGACAAAATACTTCATAACGCTCACAAGCCACCGAGCCCTTGTCACCTAATGCCCAAGGTTGTGATAAGATTAAACTCAGATATTTATTTACCACAAAGATCTTTTTTTCTTTTTGACTCAAGTCGTGCAAGATGTTTAGGCTTACTGTGATTTGTGTTGTTTTCATAACACCGCGAAATCTATTCGAAGGGATATAGTAGCAAGACAAGCTCCTCCCAAATACAGGCATGTTGTCCGTATCCTGGGTGCTGCAACTCCAGGATCTCTTCAATTAGATATGCCATATACTATTTCAAAATAGTTTGGTCAACCTAAAAGACTACAGAGAGACCCCGATGAAGATGAATGCAGAGTTTGAAAGCCTCCGAAACTTCGTCTGATCAATACATTCTGACATGGACCTGACCATCTTTATAATGTACTTGACCCTCTCAGCTCTTAACTAGAAGCACCAAATGGAACTAAAATAAATCTCATCACCAACTCAAGAAATTTCTGGGAAAGTAAAGAAACAACATCACATTCAAGCAGCTACTTGTGAAAAATTGAAACCGTAGTTCCCTTGTTAAGAAACCCGTTAAATGGCCGTATATGAAGATTATGAATACAATGTATTTAGAATTTGATGGTCACAGCTAAGTTAGGAGCAGGAGCTTCAATCAATATACATAACGTTGAAAATGATCATGTCAAGGCCATGCTTTAGGATTGAACTTAGATGTACTAATAATATGAAGTAGCATGAGGCTCTTTGCTAAATAAACATGTCAAAAAATTAGGAGTACTGATATCAATCATATATTCAGAGTTACCTAATCAACAGACTACTTTAATTTTTCAACAAAATACCTCATTAAGACAATATTGTGAAAAACAATGTCAAAATTTCCCTAACACATTTTTCACAAGTCAAACTTGCCAAAATTCTAGAAAATGAAATTTTAAGTCACACTTTTTGCAATGTTCGCTAGCACCTAAATTAATTTTTAAATTTAATCATCGACCTGCCAACGAGATTAGACATAGAACTTCATACCGCATAATCTTTAATTGCAAGTAACAAATAATAATCGATCAATAATTTTTTGACCTTAGAACAGAATTTTCAATGCAGAGATGATGAAGACACAACAATCAATGAATCCACCAAACAGATAAACAAGAAAACCATATTTCTGTATGAGACCTAAATTAAGCATGCTTCACCCAACCCAATCTTTACCAAAAAATATATGTGATTTGAAACAAAATTAATTCAGAGATTATAGAATAATCCTTTGAATTATTTAATCCTGAAGAGGACTGCCTATCAAGATTAACTTCCCTTAGAAGATCTTTTTGACCTGTACCATCTCACTAAAACCAAAATGGAACCTAAAAGCCGATATCAAGTAATTACAATTTGGGAACTGAAGGAAATCCCAAGATGGTTAAGTTATCCAAATTCCCGCTGTGAGACTCTGTATGTTAAATATGTTGAACTTTAAAATAATCTGATAAAGCATTCATTACAGAAGATCTCAAATCATATGATACATCAATAATTCAAGACAATACTTTTGAGAACCGCATCTAACCTTTCAAAGAAACTAGAAGGACTGAACTCATGCTACTACCTCTGAACGGAGAAAGAAATAAAAGAATGTATGAAGCAGAATAATAGCTCCTATTAGCCTAATGGCTTCAATCAGTACCAACAAGGAAATATCCAGAATTATAGAAACAGTGGTTCATTCAGAAATTAAATGGTGTTTTTTTAAAAGATAAATCAGATCATTTGCTCAAATGGACCATATCTATACTGAGACCTCAAGGATTTCCTTTCCGGATGTGATTCTTCAGATACAATCCGTATTCTAGTTCATCCTGAGCGACCAAGAGGTTAGACAGCTTTTTACAACCTATTGTGTACATTCAAATATGTTAAGATGCCTTTTGGACTCAAAATGCAGAGCGGACTTCCAAAGATAATGATATTTGCCTTGCCAAAGAAATTCATGATTTTCAAAATGTTATCCGGATGATTTTGACCAAGTTTTTCCACATCCATCAACAACATTTAGTCTATCTAAGAACAGTGTTCAGTAAAACAAATAAGTATGTATTTTCTTTAAATCCCAAAAAGTCATTGTTTGGTCTTGAAGAAGGTAAACTCTCAGTCATACGTTCACAAAATATGGTACTAGAATCATCCTCAAAGAACATGCTCATTTATGACATGTTCAATTTTATGTGAATAAAGAATCTCAGCTTTCATAGTAAAATCATCTCCTTGAGAAGATTCATTTCTATTGTTTTAATTATTTAGACTACTTACTAACATGTTAAGAAAGATTCATATTAAGTGGCTATTAAAGCCACAATCATTTGAAGAAATCAAAATGGCTTTACCGTAACACCAATTCTTACCACCCAAAATTATAGAGATTTTCATAATTTTTTCATCATTTCAACATATTACTGGGTAGTATTGTTTTATTACAAAAGATGATCGAAGATGAAAAACCCCATAGTATTTTTAGTAAAGCACTTAGAGATGCATCATTGAAAATACAATATCATGTATAAAATGCTTTTGCAATTTTAAAGCAATTAAAGATTTCTGTAGTTACAGACATATTCATGTGATATCTTATGTACCTAATGTTCTTCAGCAGACATCTTAACTCAAGATGGTATTGAAGGCAAAAGAGGTAAATGACAGCTACCATTAGAATACATATTGAAATAAGACCTACAAAACTCATAAAAGTATGCTCTGTTCAACTCATGACTCCAAACAAACTGCCAAGCCCTCGAACATACCCAATGAATCCATATTTATTTCAATACCATGAGATAGCCACTCCACAAACTCTGCTTGTTTCTTTTAGACCACCAGTACGTTGATATCATTTATGTTTTGTTAAACTCGCAAGCTCCTCCACATTCATAACTAAACAAAGGTTTCTGAAAATGTGGCATCTAGTATCGTATTTTAGATAATGCTTTTTTGGAAAATCATATTTAAATTTGTCAATTGTTTATTAAAGAAGACTACAAGGTTCTCAATGAATTCCATGTAGACTGTGACACCCCACTGAACAACCCAGATAAGATCTTATACTGGTTTTTATTAACAACCTTGTTTTCATGTTAAGAAATTCCAGAATCGTTTTCCATAAGTGTCGCATCTTTGAAGGCAAGTGAAAATTGGCTACCTCACTATTTAAAACTAATTTCCACCCAGAGACCCTTTCATCAGGTTTTGGATTTGTCAAGAAATCCAACCTTCCTCCAACACAGATGGATCCCCACTGCCACATATTACTTTACTGGAATGGATTGAAGTTGAGTCCCATCCAGTATTGGAAGTCAATGATTCTATTTATAGATCTGAGAAACCAATATACTTTCAAGATTTGGGCCGTCCTAAAAACTATAATCCATAATGCCGCCTGCTTTCAAGTTCAAGAAAATGATTAGTTTCTCAGTATCAAATATCACATCACTTGTCATTCAATGCCTCCTGGCTACCCTCAGATAATGGACCGCTCTAATCTTCCAATAAAAGCCCTATTAATACCATTAAAAAAATTGTTGAAGAGAAATAAGAAATAATAAGGGAAGTAAGAAACCCAGCTCAATGCATTGTAAGTGATGTAATTATATTTAAAATCAATTTGGGACTCACCCACATGAATTAGTTTATAATATAGGTATTCACCCATCTCTTGGGAATTTTTATATAGTTACTTCAGAGGCCTACAGAACTAAATGATAATTGCAGAAGAATAATCCATAACTATCATAGCATCAGAAGAAGTGTATCAACGATCCCAAGTTTGCAGAAAATTAAAAGAAAATGTTTCCAGACAAAGGACCAAAGCATATTTCAATCCGGGGACACAAAGTTTGAAGATGTGATCTCAAGGGAAGACAGTGAAAACATGGGAAATTTGATTCTTATGGAAAGACCCACATCATTCATGCTTTACAGGAAATAACACATATTTTTTGAAGAATTCTAATGGTTCAGAGTCACAGAAGGACTTGCGCCAAATGGTCGAATGTTAAAATATCAATTTTTTGATCCGGTTTACTAGACACTGAGCTTTCAGCATGTACAATAAATATGATTCTTCTGGCGCACGCTTAGGACTGGATAAGACTTGTCAAGCTGAAGCCTGCCAAAGGGCCTCAAGCTTTCCAAGTTTTACTATCATATATACAACAAAGTCATCAAAGAAAGAAGATTATGTTCGGTTTAAAGACATTTAAGGCATCTGACCATTGCTCTTTGACTTTTTCACTGTGCATGTGTCATCCCCAAGTGGGAGCCAGTGTTAGACTCATATACCAATAGGTGCTGTCATGACCACTGTTGAACTATGTAATATGTTCAAACCTTTTTCTGCTGCAAAGGTGTTTTTACATATTCTTAAAAAATCAAAAAATTAAAAATGTAAAGAGTGGGTAGTACCCAAAAGAAAAATCAAAGGTGAAAAATAAAATTGGCCAAAAAAGTGAAAGAAATGAACCCCATCAAAAGAAAATACAGCAAGGCAACTCCTAAATGCCACTACTACTGATGTAATAAACAAAATTGTGCAGTTTGTCAAATTTTTTGTTGCTATTTCAAGAAGAGTCAAACTGTTGAAATTTGACCATTCATTTTTCTAATTTTGCTATCAGAGAATAGAATAAATATCCCATCAAACAAATAATCTTCATGGAGTACAGATATGTAGAGTTAATAAAAGTGCCCACCAGGCTTAACTTAGAGCTCTTGGATGAATAAGTGCAGACTAGTAGAAGGTTTTCCATGTAAAAGAAAAAGAAGATTGAGAAGGGTTTGCCACTTGGAGGCAATTCCTAATGTTAAAGAAAAATGGTAGAGTAAAGTAGATAGGGTAGATGTTAAATGTAAATACATGTATAATGATACAGTTCAAGGCAGGTTCAATTTACTTTCACTCACAAGTGCAAAGGCAGACATTACATTGAAAAGTTCACAGCAGTTGCAAAGTCAACATTATTAACTTCCCTTCATTTTTCCTTAAAAGATTTTACCACTTTCCCCCAAGTGCTAAGGTATTTTGCACTGTGGCTTCAAGGCATTTTCGTAATTTTTGAGGATTCACTCTCTTACCAATAATGGAAAAAAAAACCCTAAGTACTTGCAACCATTCATCATCACACTTATTTATCAGCATTCTTTCCCAAGTAAAATCCTGCCTACTTAGGAAAATCCTTCAATATTTCATGAAAAGCCCTCAAAATCACTTTTATTCTAAGCCCAAGTGATGAAAGTACAATAATGCTACTTACTTTTGAATTTTCACTTTTTTGTTGTGTTGTTACTGAGTTTACATTATTCCCTGTCATTAACCTAATTCTATATTAACCCTATGAAAATCACTTTTCCCCATTAATAGCAACTTTACAAGAATATCCCTCTAAAACCCCTTAATATTGGATTTTTTTAGCCAAAAGTATTGACCCTTTCATTTATTCAAATTAAAAACCCTAATAATACATCTCTTTTAACAAAATATAAACATTAATATTATTCGCCCCTGTATATAAATAAATCGTATTGATTTAATTAGTCAGATAAATAAAAATATATGAAAGTTTTAAACATATTATATATGTTTAAAAACAAAAAATAAAATAATCTTGCCATCTGATCATATTTTAATTAATTAACCATATTTATTAATTAATAACCTAATTTTTAAACAATTTAATCTCCTAATCAAGTGTTTAATTAACAAAGAATTATATTCAGTCTGCCGTGAATTCTGCCATCTCTCCCCTACTCTGTTCAAATCCATCCCACCACCATCAAAGATTCAATGGCCTTCATCTGAGCCAGCAAAGAGAGACTGCATGAAATCCAGATAATGAAATATAATCACACATGGCCAAGCTATTAAAATTAAATACAAGTTATTGTCACTGTTTCAGAAAATTTCAAGAACCCCCTAACTTAGCATATAGAACAAATAATCCCTACATATACAGGAAATGAAGGCTATTTATCAATAATTGTTAAATATGATATATATTTTTTTTTTTCATAATCTCTCACCAAATTATATTATCTATAAAATCATAAGTAATTTTTTAATTCTAATTATAAAATCTGTAAGATCTTCATGAATTCTTCACCAAATAATAAAGGTTTGTAGGTACAGCAAATTTCATAACACTATTTTATGACTTGTGCTTTGTTAAGCAACCATCAAAGAAACCAAAAACAATATTCTTTATAAGTATATTCTGTATGAATATAATAGAAGAAGTTTTCAACAGGTTTATACTATGTGGTAGGTAGAAACCTGTATGTGGACATGAAGTGATGTTGAACTACAATATATTTCTTGTGAACATATTGTTAAACTTGTTTTTCTGTACAATCAAGAATCAAATAGTGTATATCTCACATGGAACATAAATATTTTACCTGTCATGGGTATACAAAGACATGAGCCAGGAGGAAATGAACAACAGAAGTCCTTAATATTATAGGAAGAAGATAAGAAAAAAAATAAAAAGGAAATGCAAATGGAGAAGAAATAGACAGAAAAATAAGAAACAGCAATAAAATTTAGAATCCATGGATAATGAGAATTACTAGAGATGAAGAGGGAATATTTTCCCTGTAGCCTAGGTACTAAAGAAGACATTAGAAACTATCACTACAGGCAGTTAAATAAATACTAAGTCTACACTGTAATCAGTGATAGAGAAATAAGTAGAAAATAAATGCATCAATCAAAATGGAACAAAGCATCAGATTACAATCCTGCTCACCAAGTTTGACATTCTTTATGCTCCATTTAAAAATTATATTCATGATTCATCTGTGCATTCTGTTAATTAGTCAAAAATAGTTTCCATGAAAGCAAGGTTAGAACTTTAGTACATGGATTTTGTGGACAAACAACTAATTGTCCTCCATCTTTGAGATGGAGATGGATTATATGAGGCATTATTATATCTATTTTTTGTTGCAATGAAGTTTTATAGAATTCATAATCCCTAATTTATTAAAACATGACTAATAATAAGAAAGAAAAATGTTTGATTCTTTCACTCCCTGCTCCTTTTATATCCTGAATTAAGTGTTTAATAAACCCAAGGATACATTGATTTATACAGTTTATAATTTATAAAATTAAAGATAGAAACTGAATAAATATGAATGCTGCCCATTTTTATTTTATATGTTTTAAATAAATAAGACTTAACTTTTTTCAGATACTTATTAATATTATCTAATATTAACCACAGTAATGGGACCCCCACCCTAGGACTATCAAGCACTCCTTCCTGAACAAGCAGTTAAAAAATATATAATGAAAAAATTTCTGTCTTCACTGCATTTGAACCTGAGGCTGCAGTTAATTAAATAAACAAACATTCAAGCTCTTCTGTTGATTATTTATCTTTCCATCAATATTAACTGGGTCATTTTTGAGAACAATTATCAGCATACATTTACAAACTACAAAACATGACCTATCAAGGTGAATCTTGAATTTGAATAGCCAATATATGAATATTATTTTGTGTCATCCATACCTTCGTATATTTAAATTTTTAAGCTTCAATACAACCTTTACAGTTTTCATTAATCTTGATTCTTTCTTCCATTATTCATCCTCCACTTCAGATATACTTCAATGTCCTCAGTTGCTATATAGTTAGTGCTCAGCTTCAACTCAGAGACAATTTTATCATGATATCTACTTTTCAAATAATTCTAATTTAGTTTTTAATGTATTTTTAATTCCTTCAAACAATTTCCCTTAGTGAGTCTATAGCTGTATGCTCTAAAAGCCATCCCAGATAACTAATTTTGCTTTAATATATGCCTTTAGATACATTTTTATTGCAGTTCTTAATTATTTTAAATCTTAAACAAATACTCTTTCCTTTCAACAAAGAATTAATTTAATCTGTAGGTCAATCTAGTGTCAGTGCCAACATTAACGATTTGCCATGGATTTAGAAGTTTTAGACTGATGTTAATTCTATATCTATTATAATCATGGCAAGGATGTAACATATTTCTCTTTACCAATTAATCTTCTTACTTTTGTGTACCTGTCATCATCCAAGACTCGATGAACAAGAGATGGAAAAATTGATACAACAAATTAGAAGTGTTGTGCCAAATATTATTTTTGGTATGGGGCCAGATCACCTGTCACGATATTATTTCAGACAGACTCAAGACTTTAATAATAGTGATGACATATAACTCCCATCCTCGTCGGTAGCTCCTTGTTTGATGCATCCGAATTCATTGAATTTTTTATGTAGGTGAGTTAAAGTGGAACACCAGTAACTTTAGAGCCCGGAGATTCGAATTTTATGAACTTCTATTGCTATCTATGTTGGGTATATGGTGGGATAATTAAAGAAAAGTGACAAGAGTTAAAAGAATATTTCAAATGACAGCGAGTTGCGCTTTTGGTGGAGTTAATGACAAGTATATAAAGTCATTGTATTAAATTAACACCTCTATCTGAGGAATTTTATGAAAATTTGCCAATATCGTCGAGCATATATGGGAGGCAGGTAATGTTTGTAAAACAAGATTTACACCACATGCAGAAAACTTTCTGCCTCTCCTTAGGCTTTTAATTGTTAATGGTCCTGCGCAATGGCATTTCCTAAGATGACCGTGGTCCACAGAAGCCAATATATAACACCCAGAAACCCTCGACACTCCTCAATGATAACAATTCATCATAACCACTAACTTCACCTCTTTCCAAAATCCCCAGTATCCGATCTACAACCGATACTTCCACCGCCGATGATGAACAATATCATCTTCCATGACCTACTTCTTAGCCAACATGAGCAGTCAAAACAGCTTTATATCAGTTGTTTGTAGATTCTTCTAGAAACAATAATTTCTCGAAATGCATTCTATCAAATATTAGAAAAAAAAATCCTATTATTAGGGACAACTTTCTGCTTCCTTAAGCTCTCAGGAATGTTAATGGTCTCACACATGCATGGCTTCTCAGATGATCTGTCCATTACAAATCCACTATACAAGACCTATAAAGCCCTTATCACCGATCAATGATAACAATATACCATAACCACTAACTTCTGTCCTTTTCCAAAATACCCATAGGCATCCATCTAGAAACCAACATTTCCACATCTTTGCTCGATGATTAACAATCTCTATCTTCCTTGACCTCCTCCACAATAGACCCAATCTCTAGAAAGACAAGATTTGTGATCGCAGAAATATATTCTTGACCAACACCTAAGTTCAATATCTCATTAAAATATTTGGATTACCCACAACCATATTAAACCAAAAAGTGAATCATGGGTTCTATATTGTTTGAGACACTACTTTGGATAACATTCATGAAGACTCAGACTCATTCCTGGATAGCACCGATATAACATTGATATCTTATCCTGGGATAACACCGAGATAGCATTGAGATCTTATCCTTGGGATAATGATTTCTGCATACCATGAATTGGATAGTAATCCAGATCTATGGCACTGCGGTGCCAAGGCCCAAGACTTAGAATCACCATGGACTAGATAGTCACCAAACCGTGATATCAATTAATCACGTGGCACCGAATTACATCAGACCCCATCGTGATATAGTACCAAGACAAAGGAGGGCACGTGTCACCTGGCATCACAAAACTTTTCCTCCAAGCTCGCTCTAGTATGCATTGCACACGCAACGATAACCGAGACTCGTCGTGCACTCATCCGAGCCTCTTCCCCGAAACATCGAAACCGTTGACCGAATTTTTCCATCCAAATTCCCTCAAAGGTGATCGTATCCTTGGGATAGCACCAATATATTCCTTGACCTCCTCCATAGTAGACCCAATCGACAAATTCTCTAGTATTTTAGACTGTGTTGAAATAGGATTTTTGACCAACACCTAAGTTCAATATCTCATTAAATATTTGGATTACCAACAACCATATTAAACCAAAAATTAAAATCATATGTCTTTTACAATTTTTTGAGACATCAACCTTCAATCATAAATTTCGTAATAGCTCACATTACATTCAAGGCTCACTACTTTTGGAAAATAATAAAATAAGCCTCCCATGGTAGTTAAAATGGTGTAGGTGTGACGTTCTACAACATGACGAAGATAATATTGTTCCATGACTGTACCCCAAATTATTCCTTGAGTGCAAAATTAAGGTCAAAAACATATTAGCTGTATGGGTGGAAGTCCTCTATCTCAAATTTTAGGTTCGGGATCGACACACCGTATCATGAAAGACATATTATATATATCACCTATCCGTTAAACTCTCATAGGAATTTGCCTGCGCGCACAATATTCTGACACGATTCCGAGGACCCCCCCTCTCACCAAGTGACTAAGCATCTCGATGTCTTCGAGGCGAGCTTTTTCATGGTGACCGCTAGGATCCTTTAATAGCTCCTTTCCTCGGTGATGACTCTCAACATGTATCCATGAAATACAGACATCTTCTTCTTGTTGGGTTGCTTGTCGATGACTTGCAGCCGGTTGTAGTGAACCTTTCCACATTTCCATCTTGGGTTTATCTCACTTATACAAATTTCAAACTCCTCCGAGTTCATCCTTTGTAGTTATTTAATAGTCTATGGGGAGTCGTGACTAAAGGGATTATCGAACAATCTAGTACATCCTATCCTTTGGATGTTTCCTCCATCCTCCCCTTAACAGAAGAGGTCATCATCATATTGTTGGTACTTAATCTTGAGGCTTACAACCTACAATGCTTCTCCTTCCGTACTGTAGTGATGCCCAACTTTGGGAGTGACACTGCTCATGTGGATGTACAGTGGGCTTTGATGATGATGGTACAAACCTCTACTACACCAACACGTGCTCAAAGAGCTTCAACAACCAATAAAGCTTCACAATAATAAGCCATGTATTCGTATCTTAATAGTGCCCCAGTGAAGTAATCCAAAGTAATATAACACTAGGTGTGCATTCATCATAATGCCAACTAAGATAGTATTAGAATATCCATGAACTTTATATCCTATGTTGAATTTCCCACCATAAGTACAGTATCACAGAGATATTCCACAAGCAACTATCCTCACATAGATCCACACAGAGACATATGATAAAGCTATCAAGAGCGCTGTGGACTCAGTCAAACTTCTCCATTCCATCAAATCTAAGTGCATCGTGGCTAGGGCTAGGTCTTTAGATCTTTAATTTTAATACTTTTCTTATGTACCCTCTAATGTAACACTATATGAGCCATCATACTCGGTTTTCATAAAAAATATTGGGTACAGCAGTCATGATGATTTTATAGTTCCTCCAAGCTTACATATGTATCACCAGTCCAATCCATGAGAGGTGACTTTCTTGAGCATCCATATCTAAAACTATTCTTTCAGATCCCACTAATGAAAATCAAGATGTCGTATCTAAGGATTTCACAAGACAGAATTTTTCTACCTCTTCATGGTACCTCTTTCATGTTGATAAGGGTTATTATAAAGAACCGATCCAAAGGGTCATGTTTTTCTTCTTCTAGTTCTTCAAGCATGAAAGCTTCAAGTTTGCTACACCCCCATCATTTTACTAGCAACATCTTTTGTAGCTATTCATAGTATAATCTATCCAAAGGTTAAATTCGTTCTTCAAGGTAAATTCGCTAGAACAAAGCTCTATATAAATTAAGTCACTGTTCTATCGAGGCTACAAACATACTGCCATCGTACTATAATGATCTTATACATAATGCAGACAAAAAAAATTGAATATGGCCAGAAGCCATTAGAATTACGTTATATAATCGATAAGGTAGCAGTGTTGTTGTTCCATTTTTCTCGCCATATGTCACAGGATTGCATTCTAACTTATATTGTCAAAGGGTTTTTTTTCCAATCCATTGTTTCGCTTACTATCATTTTTCAACATCCACTTTCGCTAATTCTCTTCTATCGTATCTTTCATCATACCACTATTCCACTTTTGTCCAATCATATCTATTGTACATTTATTGTCAAATTATTGTTATGATGTTGTCTAAATGTCACTTTCACAATGGTTTTGGCCGCACATGTATCGCTCAAAAGGATTAATTATATGTATTACTGCTTCCGATGCATAGATACCAAATTTACGACTGCTAACCCATTTTCAAAGATATTAATTCCAAGCAAGGTTTATCAAGTTGATTAAGGTGAGACTATCACCTTATTCTTACCGTAGATAATACTAGTGTGATTGTCTCTCGTCCAAGATCAATTCTATACAATTTATCGTAGTTAATAAGAACGTGCTCAAAGAGCTTCAAGCCAACCATAGGCTTCACAATTGTTACACAAGAATTTGTCACTGCCCCTTACTATTCCCCGTCCCCGCACAATGGAGGACCCATAACGGACTCGTGAACACTCACAGCACCGAAAACACCATACCGCATCCCTCTCGAGTATGAGTCGACTTCGAGACATCTCCTTGCAAAATCCATGAAAAATGGCCTCTTTTTTGCACGGCGCGGCAGACAGCTTTCCGCACTGCCAAATACTCGTGGAAATCCCCCGTAAAGAGGTCACGCCACTCTGCGCTCTGCTTGCGGAAAACACCGCCACCATTTTAGGGACCTGCTTTTTATATATGGATGGCTTTTTGTTGAGTTCAAACAAACTCACAACCACCGCCTATCTTGAGTTGGGATGTTTGGTTGGCTGAGTTCTAGCGGAAGGGAAGTAGCGGCCACCTTCTATGGAACCTTCTTGCTGACAGGGCCTCATCCCATAACAGATCCCAACTCTCCTTCCTATCTATAAAGCTGGTTTTATCCATGGCAAGTTTAAATGCAGCGTCAAGCTGCATCTCCTATTCCCAAGCGCCTTTAGCCGAAAATCCTTCCTTTCCCCTGGAGTTCATCTGGAACAAGGAGACTATATTGTTAGCGAGACTCTGAGAGGTTTTCCTCCATGAGCCTCACAGACGTGGACGACGGGGAGATCCGCGAAGGAGGTCGGCAGCGCTCGTCGTAACTGTTGTAATCTCTATTCGTTTACCACTTTAATAGATGACTTTGACGTGTCCACTCTCCTTTTCCATTATGTTAATGCGAGTAATGTCTTTTCCGACCGAGTTTCAGTCACGTACGCTCGTTCCTATGTTTAAGACCGTTGTTCTTTCTGTGCGGGGGTGTTCATCCACTGAGATCTCGTGGAAGGATTGTGACCGCCAAGACCGAAGATGATCAGACATCTTTTCGCATCGTAGCGTTGGAATCCAGGTAGGTTCTTATCCCAAATCTTTTCATTCGTAACCAGGGAGCCCGCTGACAGTACTGTTTGTCGGTTGCCAGGACCCCCGCCGGGCTAGTAGGATCGCCCGTCCGAAGGTAGGGATTGTACCTTCTCAACAACAATAATAAGCCATGTATTCGTATTCAATAGTGTCTCTTATGCAATAACTAAGTAACAAGGAAGACTAGGTGTGCATTCATCATACTTCTTGTGTGTTTTTCACTTTGCTCCAGAGTTCCTCCATCCAACATATACACCGTAAAACCCAATAAATGGTCATTCTTAGAATTTATTTTATCATTCATCTCGCCATATTTTCATTTTGATACATAATTTCTCATCATACCCCAGGAATTTTTTGTATATTTTTTGTAAACTCTTTAGCTAATAGTGCAATAACCATTTTTTCTATTTTCCCTTTTTTCTTTGTTTTATATATTTACTGTGGGATGGGATGTCTAGAATGCTCAGTATTGTGAGATGGGGAACCAAAAGCACATTCTTTACTTTATTAAAATTGACTTTCTTGAGTTGTCTTTTTTGAAAGAGTCAATGAATTGATTGCAAAATTGTGTTTGCAAAACCATTTCAAATATTGTTACGTAGATTTTTAGTTTGATTTTGAGAATTGGGCTCTAAAATGATCAATCCCAATCTTCAGCTCTTAGAATTAATAAATACATGATTTTATGAAGTTGAAATCAAGTTCTAGTATTTTCAGAGTCTCAAGTAATAAGAAGCTTTAGCCTTATTTCCTTGATCCTGCAACAGTACACATTTGCGTTGAAATTACATAGTTTGCTTGCAGACTTTAACATTGTTGCTCCTAAAGAGTTGCTCAAAACCTTAGCTACCAGCTAGATAAGAGAAGAAATGTAAAATTTCAAAGAACACTATACATTTTGCTTTGGTAATCATGTTAACATGCTTCCTCCTGAGTATGAGGTTAAACCGTCTCTCGATTTGATTGACTCCAACTTGACCAGATTTGAAGGCACAAGGGAAGTACCCAATACCAAAAGCTTAAAGTGCTATGAAGTACCTGAAAACTAAGAACTATCTGCAAGTAGTAGAAGCTCATTCACCCTTGCAAAATATTTGGATTTATTAAGATATCGTTGAGACTTCGTTGTAACACAAGAATACTTGAGAGGGAATCTCTAAAGAAGCCTACTTTGAGGCACCAATCGTTTCGTATACTTGCAATAGCTTCAAAGAAGGTTTACGCCGACAAGTTCTGCTGTCAACAATAAAAATAAGAAGTAAGGACATGCTCAAATATTATAGATGGAAAGCGTCAGTCCAACTTTATTCTGACTCGCTATATTGGCAAAGTTATGTCGGATTTGGAATTATTGTGTTGAAACTCTGTGACTTAGAGTGGCGGTTGAAACTTGGAAATTGGTATCATCTCCTTGTGAAATTTATTTTCTTGCTAATGTATGGTTTGGAGGGTAGGACAGAAGCACCATTTGTTTGAACTACAAAGGCTTTGTCAAGGTAATGGAAACTAGAAGTTGGAGCCGTCTCCGTTTGAGATATTGGTTTTTATCAGATAAAAGGAATATTCATGTAGGCCCACCGCTTATTTGAAGTTTGAACTATACTTTTCGTAATAGTTGATTCTTATTCAACGTACGATGTGGTTGATCTCATATTTGAGGAAACTTTTTGTGAAATCTCATCGCGTCCACAATTTTTTATCTTTGATAAGATTATCAAAACAATGTTGTCATTAAAAGGCTATTTCAACTTTTGAGTCTCCTGAAGAAAATGGTGAGAAACTCGTGAATGAAAAGCTTAAAAATGTTTTATCGCTTATTATTATAGCCCCATTGCCGCCGATGTCATGGAGCTCGAGTCTTCGTAAGGCCATGAAATATCACATGGAATATATAAATTGTTAAGAGGCTTTAGGTTGCTATGTACTTTATGTTGTGTCACTTTAGCCTTTCTTCACAGAAAGGCAGCCTTGCTATTTTAAAGTTTTTTTATGCCATGAGGATATTAGTGTGCTAGTCTTTTATTTCGTTATGATTTTGTGTCCGTAATCATTTACTTGATATCGAAGTAGTTCGCAGTACGTGTTTACACAAGAAAGAATGCCTTATCAAGAGCTTGAAGTCAGCAAGAGTACCTTCAAGCAAGCACGTATTAGAAGAAAATAAAATTCTCATTTCAAGAGTTTTGCATGTCATTTTTCTCAGGAATCATTCTAAGTTTATCCAAGCTTTTAAAGATGGCATGCTGGGCCTACCCTAATACAAAGAAATGCTATAAGAAAATTTTCACAAAACAAGCCTCATAAAAAGCATCGAATGGCCGCCTTCAAGGTTTCAGCCCGACACATTTCTGAAATTCAGCGGATGGACCCCCCCACTTATTCAGATGAACAGAAAAGTGATTCTTCATCTCAGAGGTCATTTTGTATTTGATCTACAAAATGACCCGAATTTATAATGTTATAGTTTCACGCTCAATTGTTTTGTGAGCAATATTGAAAATGGGGCAAAATACTAAGCTGTACTTAGCATACATCAAATCTTTGTACTTCAAAACAAAGTGGCCTTCAAAATGTTTATGTACAGAAAACAATGTATATGAAGGTTAGAAGGCCACAAAGTTTTTTTACATTAATGATGTTGCACCTATGTAGTATGGACATTCACTAAGTCAAACCATATTAAATCCATTCTCAATCCATGAAAGAAAAGCAGAATCCTGGCTACACATTTTTATACAATAATTATCAACATTGTGCATGTGGCAGTGGATGATGCTCGAAATTGTAAATTATTGCATTGTCTTCCAGAAAAAAAATACACATCACAATGTTTAATTCAACAGTGGCAGTTATTTCCAGTCAAACGTCACTTCTGCCTTTGTTTGCTGCATCTTGCCATGTAGTTGAGGCTTTTTGAATGTAGAAGTTGTTCTTTTTGTTAAACCGGATTCTCTTTCTTAGCACATATATTTTCACACAAGAAATGCATTCTCCCCATTTGCAGTTTGAATGTTACTGAGATGTATATCATTATTTGAACACTTATGGGTGCCAAGATTCTCAATCATAGATGTAAAAGTTGTCAATAGATTGAGTAATTTGAAGACGAAATATAAACATGCTTGAAAGAAATAGTAAGTCTATTGCTCACTTCTTTTAGTTAAAAGATCCAGGTCACTGGTGTAGTATAAAAAGTTTGATCCATGAACATGGATAAAGATAAATGTCAAGGCTCAAACAGATGGGATAACAAAGAGTCAGCTTAGGCTTCAATGTCCTGCTGATCAGAATAAATAAAAAATGTATGTCCCTGTTAGAACTACCAGGTTGAATTTTGAAGCCATTAAAAGATTTATTATAATCAAATTGTCTTATAAGACAAGAAACATGGGTAATCACTAACCATTGTGACCTACAACCAGACAAACCATAGATTCTATGAATGGTATTATTCTTTTCAGACAATGGGCATACAAGGTGCAAGTAGAGGAAGATAGCACCTTACATACCACAACTACTTAAAGAGTATGGACAGACCTGTGAGGAAACTCTGCCCAGGGCCCAGAAGCAAACCAAGCACAAAGAATTTAAAGTATACACCATTTCAGGAGTTAGGTTATTCATTTATATTTTCATCACATGATTATTTAGACTTAGAATGAACAATGCTATGCTCTTCAACAACTACATACAATTCAAGAGATTGGATTAGACAATCCTTATTATAGTAGCTACCCATGCCTGCATGAAAATCTAGATAGAACAACATATTGAATGTGGTTATTGAGCAAATATAGTTTGTTGGATGGTATGCACAGAATGTTAGATACAGAAGTAAACTAACTTAAAGTACGTATATATCACAAACGAAAAGCATGATTAGCAATAGAATGACAACGCTGCTAAACCATTTTGTGTACAATCTCATAATTATGTTGTAAATTAACTTAATAAAGAGAAAATCAGAAGAATTGTGATGTTTGCCTGCATCAAAACAAAACCTCTGTATATTGCCTCTTGCTATAAAGCACTCACTAAGATAATCTTTATCAGTTTGACCTCACATCGCACGCTGACCTGATGCATAATCTTTGTATCCCCTCCCAAAGAAGTGAGGTTTGTCTCCACATTCTGTACTGAAACCGGCTACCAGTTCAGGAAGAGGATTTTGCCAACCCATCCCCATGACACTAAGATAGAGGAGCACCTCATCTCTTCATGGTCCTCCTAACAGACTGCATGACAAAGAACAGGAGCACTCATCTCCATGTCCCTCCAGAGTCACCAGAGTGCATTTGGTATGACAAGAGTTATTATTTTGGAGTCCTCAACTCCTTATCCATTCTTTCTACCTTTACACTGAGAGTGTTTGGCACTTTACACGAGGAAAATTTCACTGGACCCTGTCACTTTTCCCAATTGCGTAATGTAGATTAATCTCATTGTGCTCAATTATAGCTTGTTTTTCATGTCTCCAATAGTTAGGCGCGCGCAGGGCATATGTCAACCCATCGTAGTTGTGATACCTGGAGGCCAATTGCACTTGACCAACCAACCCTTGTGGAGAAAAATGTTTTTGGATCATAGGATAGATTATACCCTACCAACATCAAAGACACCTCCCGTATCTTGGGGCACATAAAAAATAATCTGAGAATGACATTCCACCAAGCCTCACCATTCACTATTATACCATGTTTCTTCCACAGACTTCTGGTGAGAATTTAAACTTTGATCACATAAACCATAGGAGAAGCCTGAACTTTGATCACATAAATTTATGTACAATTCTAAAAACACACAAATATCTCATGTATAGAATAATTTAAGAGAGACGTTTACCCCTTGAAACAGCTGCATCCTTCGCATATTATTCCATAGTATTCCGTATGCTAAATATGCCTGCAATGACAACAAACAAAGAGCATTACCCATTTAGAACAACTGATATTTTCAGCTGCATTTGCTGAGATATTATCTACATACTCAAATGATATGGTTCCAAACAAATCAAAAGGGTTCAAAAGAGTTTTTCCCACAATATGCTTAGGGACATTTACTGCGTTGAGCATTTGGCCTCATCCGGAATGTTTAGATCCTAACATCACATCCCTCCTAAATTCAACGGATTCATGCTCATAGGAGTTCAACATGATCTGTACGATTGGGAACAGTGACAGCAACGCCTTGTGCACACTCCAACTCACATGCTGCTAGATCCAGTATGATCCATCACCAACAAATCCACTGGATCTAAAATCACATCTACAACATGTTGATTAATTGAAAGGGACATATGTCATTTCTTTCTTCAAGCCGATATTGGTTGTTTGATGACTGTGTTTTCCATTCTACCCACAAGGCCACAATTTCACCAATTATTGAGTTTTCATGAGTGGAGTTAAGGTGTTGTTCCTGTATCTTGATTTACGGGTTCATTTGGATAAATTTCAAGTAGAATATCCGTGGGGGTTCACGCTGGAATGTGCTTAAGACCCCTTATTCTTGTTGGGCATGGACTTATATTTTTTTATTGACTATATTCTTTACTGTCGGTCTCTGTGTTTGAAGGAAGAAAGTCTACCTTAAATTTCTCGGCTAGAGCTTAAGGTTATCGTTGTTGGCATTCTGGATCAATATCTCATCTACAACAACCAACCTCACTTCATTCACTGGCTTGCTGGCTGGTATATGCACCAGAAAATTAGTATCATAACAAAGTAATTTCTCAATGGGATCTTATAGTGGAAAAATTCCTGTAGCTTATGAGGCTGTAGCAGAAGGAGTATTCTACAAGGGGAACCGAGTTTGAATTGAAGGACCCACCAGTGTATCCAAGTTCCAGATTTAGAGGATTCTTTTATTTTTTCCTGTAGCTACTTACCCAATGATGCTGAATTATTTTCAGAAGCATATTCCAGGCCAAGGATCCTTGGAAAAAACTTCATCACATTGCATTTAGAGCAACATATGGTATAGGTTCTTATACCCATTTCATTAACTCTTCATACTTTGGTTGTGACATATCACTGAGTGTTGTGTATTTTCTGGGATTGTATGTTTGTAACTGTCATATCAACCTCTTATTCAGAGGCACCAAATATTACATTTTCAACCTCTATGTATTGATGTTAAAACCATTCATAAGTTGAGTCATAGCCAACAACGATTTTCAACCTCTATGTATTGATGTTAAAACCATTCATAATTAAGTTAAGGCAACACTCACGTAGACCAAAAATGAAGCAAAAAATCCCTACAAAACACAGTTCAGCCACCATACTAAATAGAAACTACCACAGATAAACTACCATATAATGTAGACCAGAATTAGGGCATAGACACCATACCCAGCACATCTGAGATGTCATACAAAATACAAGGAAACAGAACAGAGAAACCATAGGAGAAGCCTGAACTTTGATCACATAAATTTATGTACAATTCTAATAACACACAAAGATCTCATGTCTAGAATAATTTAAGAGAGACATTTACCCTTTGAAACAGCTGCATCCTCCACATATTATTCTGTAGTATTCCGTATGCTAAATATGCCTACAATGACAACAAACAAAGAGCATTACCCATTTAGAACAACTGATATTTTCAGCTGCATTTTCTGAGCTATTATCTACATACTCAAATGATATGGTTCCAAACAAATCAAAAAGGTTCAACAAAGTTTTTCCCACAATATGCTTAGGGACATTTACTTTGTTGAGCATTTGGCCTCATCCGGAATGTTTAAATCCTAACATCACATCCCTCCTAAATTCAACGGATTCATGCTCATAGGAGTTCAACATGATCTGTACGATTGGGAACGGCGACGGCAACGCCTCGCGCACACTCCAACTCACACGCTGCTAGATTCAGTATGATCCATCACCAACAAATCCATTAGATCTAAAATCACATCTACAACATGTTGATTAATTGAAAGGGACATATGTCATTTCTTTCTTCAAGCCGATATTGGTTGTTTGATGACTGTGTGTTTTCCATTCTACCCACAAGGCCACAATTTCACCAATTATTGAGTTTTCATGAGTGGAGTTAAGGTGCTCTTCCTGTATCTTGATTTACGGGTTCATTTGGATAAATTTCAAGTAGAATATCCATGGGGGTTCACGCTGGAATGTGCCTCAGACCCCTTATTCTTACCGAGCACAGACTCATATTTTTTTATTGACTATATTCTTTACTGTCGGTCTCTGTGTTTGAAGGAAGAAAGCCTGCCTTAAATTTCCCGGCTAGAGCTTAAGGTTATCATTGTTGGCATTTTGGATCAATATCTCATCTACAACAACCAACCTCACTTCATTCACTGGCTTGTTGGTTGGTATATGCACCAAAAAATTAGTATCATAAAAAAAGTAATTTCTCAATGGGATCTTATAGTGGAAAAATTCCTGTAGCTTATGAGGCTGTAGCAGAAGGAGTATTCTACAAGGGGAACCGAGTTTGAATTGAAGGACCCACCAATGTATCCAAGTTCCAGATTTAGAGGATTCTTTTATTTTTTCCTATAGCTACTTACCCAATGATACTAAATTATTTTCAGAAGCATATTCCAGGCCAAGAATCCTTGGAGACAACTTCATCACATTGCATTTAGAGCAACATATGGTCTAGGTTCTTATACCCATTTCATTAATTCTTCATACTTTGGTTACGACATATAACTGAGTGTTGTGTATTTTCTGGGTTTGTATGTTTGTAACTGTCATATCAACCTCTTATTCTGAGGCACCAAATATTACATTTTCAACCTCTATGTATTGATGTTAAAACCATTCATAAGTTGAGTCATAGCCAACAACGATTTTCAACCTCTATGTATTGATGTTAAAACCATTCATAATTAAGTTAAGGTAACATTCACACAGACCATAAATGAAGCACAGAAGCCCTACAAAACACAACTCAACCACAATACTAAATAGACACTACCACAGATAAACTACCATATAATGCAGACCAGAATTAGGGCATAGACACCATACCCAGCAAATCTGAGACGTCAAAATACAAGGAAACAGAACAGAGAAACCATAGGAGATGCCTGAACTTTGATCACATAAATTTATGTACAATTCTAAAAACACACAAAGATCTCATGTCTAGAATAATTTAAGAGAGACATTTACCCTTTGAAACAGCTGCATCCTTTGCATATTATTCTATGGTATTCCATATGCTAAATATGCCTGCAATGACAACAAACAAAGAGCATTACCCATTTAGAACAACTGATATTTTCAGCTGCATTTTTTTAGCTATTATCTACATACTCAAATGATATGATTCCAAACAAATAAAAATGGTTCAACAGAGTTTTTCCCACAATATGCTTAGGGGAATTTACTGTGTTGAGCATTAGGCCTCATCCGGAATTTTTAAATCCTAACATCACATCCCTCCTAAATTCAACGGATTCATGCTCATAGGACTTCAACATGATCTATATGATTGGGAATGGTGACGGAAACGCCTCGTGCACACTCCAACTCACACGCTGCTATATTCAGTATGATCCATCACCAACAAATCCATTGGATCTAAAATCACATCTACAACATGCTGATTAATTGAAAGGGATAGATGTCATTTCTTTCTTCAAGCCGATATTGGTTGTTTGATGACTGTGTGTTTTCCATTCTACCCACAAGGCCACAATTTCACAAATTATTGAGTTGTCATGAGTGGAGATAAGGTGTTGTTCCTGTATCTTGATTTACGGGTTCATTTGGATAAATTTCAAGTAGAATATCCGTGGGGGTTCACGCTGGAATGTGCCTCAGACCCCTTATTCTTGCCGGGCACAGACTTATATTTTTTTATTGACTATATCCTTTACTGCCAGTCTCTGTGTTTGAAGGAAGAAAGTCTACCTTAAATTTCCCGGCTAGAGCTTAAGGTTATTGTTGTTGGCATTCTGGATCAATATCTCATCTACAACAACCAACCTCATTTCATTCACTGGCTCGCTGGCTGGTATATGCACCAGAAAATTAGTATCATAA
Source organism: Pinus albicaulis (assembly GCA_034641835.2). Classification (NCBI taxonomy): domain Eukaryota; kingdom Viridiplantae; phylum Streptophyta; class Pinopsida; order Pinales; family Pinaceae; genus Pinus; species Pinus albicaulis. The sequence continues at coordinate 1,143,533,552 of CM076583.1, read as the reverse complement.
AAAAGTAATTTCTCAATGGGATCTTATAGTGGAAAAATTCCTGTAGCTTATGAGGTTGTAGCAGAAGGAGTATTCTACAAGGGGAACCGAGTTTGAATTGAAGGACCCACCAATGTATCCAAGTTCCAGATTTAGAGGATTCTTTTATTTTTTCCTGTAGCTACTTACCCAATGATGCTGAATTATTTTCAGAAACATATTCCAGGCCAAGAATCCTTGGAGACAACTTCATCACATTGCATTTAGAGCAACATATGGTCTAGGTTCTTATACCCATTTCATTAATTATTCATACTTTGGTTGTGACATATAACTGAGTGTTGTGTATTTTCTGGGTTTGTATGTTTGTAACTGTCATATCAACCTCTTATTCAGAGGCACCAAATATTACATTTTCAACCTCTATGTATTGATGTTAAAACCATTCATAAGTTGAGTCATAGCCAACAACAATTTTCAACCTCTATGTATTGATGTTAAAACCATTCATAATTAAGTTAAGGCAACATTCACCCAGACCAGAAATGAAGCATAGAAGCCCTACAAAACACAGCTCAGCCACCATACTAAATAAACACTACCACAGATAAACTACCATATAATGCAGACCAGAATTAGGGCATAGACACCATACCTAGCACATCTGAGACGTCATACAAAATACAAGGAAACAAAACAGAGAAACCATAGGAGAAGCCTGAACTTTTATCACATAAATTTATGTACAATTCTAAAAAAACACAAAGATCTCATGTATAGAATAATTTAAGAGATACATTTACCCTTTGAAACAGCTGCATCCTTAGCATATTATTTTGTGGTATTCCATATGCTAAATATGCCTGCAATGACAACAAACAAAGAGCATTACCTATTTAGAACAACTGATATTTTTTCTGCATTTTCTGAGCTATTATCTACATACTCAAATGATATGATTCCAAACAAATCAAAAGGGTTCAACATAGTTTTTCCCACAATATTCTTAGGGGCATTTACTGCATTGAGAATTAGGCCTCATCCGGAATTTTTAAATCCTAACATCACATCCCTCCTAAATTCAATGGATTCATGCTCAGAGGAGTTCAACATGATCTGTACGATTAGGAACGGTGACGGTAATGCCTCGCACACACTCCAACTCACATGCTGCTAGATTCAGTTCTACAAGTTATCATATGCTTATGCCCATGGTTGCCTTGAAGCAAGCAGTGTCAGGTGCATCCTTGGCAGCCCTCGTTATCTCCATCCTTGTTGTTAATATTTTGTCAAAAATACCAGCTCCTGGACAACATTTCATCCCATTTGCACCCATGTTGATGATCAATAGGAGAAAATATGTAGATATATGGAATGTGGAGCAGCGTATTGTGGACTGGAAGCCCTGCAAATGGTGGAAAACCAAGCCTTTAACACCTCTACCAGAGAAGAGAAATGGATACATCAAAGTGGAATGCTACGATGGTCTCAATCAGATACGACGAGATTTATGTGATGGCGTTGGCATTGCTCGTTTATTAAATGCAACATTTGTTCTGCCAAACTTTGAAGTAGTTGCATAGTGGAATGATACAAGTGGTTTTCCAGATATATTTGATGTAGAGTATTTTATTCAACAAATGGAAGGTTTTGTACATGTTGTGATTCGTGAAAGAGCTACCAGAGGACTTGGCAAGAAGGAAACCAGTGAGGGCTGATTGCCATAAACTGCAAGGACATTTTGACTATGTTGAATCCGTTCTTCCTGCTTTGCTTGACCAGATTTTCATTTCTATTACCCTAGCAATGAGCCAAAGCTCAGATCGTTACCCAATTTATGCCAAGGTAGTTCGCTGTTTCACCTTGGGGTAAGCCCACCAAAACTGGACTTCGAAACAAGGTAGCCTGTTGTTTCACATTGGGGTAAGCCCACCAAAATTGGATTTCGAACAGTAGTGGGGATAAGCAAAAATCATTTTGCGCCACGGTCGGCCTCCCTGCACATAATCCGACACATTTCATGATGCAAACCCAGAAGAATCCAACTTCCAAGCCCTAACCCAGTAAAAGATGGAGACGAATGTCAGCCCCAACCCAATGAAAATGGGGGCGAATGTCACTCGAATTCCCTCCAACCAGTAAATCTCGGGTGAATGCAAATCAAATCCGCTCCACACCAGAAAATCGGGAGGCGAATTTCAAGTTTTAATGTTTATCGGCATTTATGTTTCTGGGCTAACACTTAATAATTAATTATTTTTAAAATAATTATAGGGCTAACTTTATAAAACTATAGATAATGGGTTTTATATAAAAAATTCTCCCTACCAAAATTTAAAACCCCTTAAAATTCACCCTTGGGCTAAAATTCGCCCCTAAAATTTTCCCTGGTCGTTGTATCGCATCGCTGCCCTTCCGCCTAAAACCGCCTTCCCTCATAAGCGGTGCGATAGAAACCGCTTAACAGCATTTCTACTCGTGACATATCCACTATACCATGCTGACCTCATCCAATAAAATAATAAAAAATTCCGCCACCCATTGACTTTGTGAATAAAACAAAATAAGTCTGTGTTTTTCATTTTTCTCATTCGCAGAGAATGACTACACTTCCATGCATAGTAATTCAAAATTTTCATAGATGAAGACCACCAACCTTTGCCTCGTCTAAGAAAATTGCAGTCAAGCATTCAAGAAATCATTCGCCTTATCCAGTACCTGTTTGAAACCAGCGTCATCCTCAGAGAAATGGGTATTTACCCTAGAAAATCCCACTAAGCTCTGTAATAAACCTGATTTCCGTACTCTTTCACTAAAGCAGGTTCAGGCTTGATTGTTAGTTCATTTCTAAATCCTGAGAAGTGTAATTATATTCCCAAAACTTGCAATTACACCTGTTTTTCCCGTCAAAACCTGAATTTCCATTTTTTGAATCCACAAGAACCAAAAATGGAAGTTCCTGTGGCTTTAAACGTAGCACCGTTGAATGCCCCTCACAAAGATTTGGATTATTTACCTTTAGCCGATATGGATTTTCAAATTAAAGACCTGGGTATCAGTGAGAATCCCCTTCGAATATTTTTTCGCTGCAGAAACAATTATTTGAATGGTTCTGACATAATTGGACTCTGGGAATCCAATATGCCCATGTACCTTCTCCCAGCAATCCGTATCTTGCCTGAAATCATCCATCTTTGCCATGCCAACTATGATCCTAACCAAAGAGCAGTCTTATCCCCAAGTCAAGATGTCCTCTTCCCAATAACTGCTCAATCCATAAATGAGATGCTACATTTCCAACCTGGTCAAGCCCTCACTCCTCTGTACATGGCTGAATTACTTGAGAAGTATACCCAATTGTCCCATGAAGAGTTAAACCGTCTTTGTCAGACTTTCATGCTGCCACAGCATCAGCCTAAAGGACCTCCCCCTTATGGCCACACCTATTTTACTGATGAAGGCAGACTTATTTTAAACATGATATCTTCAATAATGGATTTTAATACTAGTGAGTTTGTTGACCAATTGACCCTAGTGTTATTGTCTATTTTTACCCCTGGACAGCCTCCTGCTGTTAAGTATGACTTTGCATCTTATATTGCTGACAGAATCCATGATCAATTCATGAGATTTGGAAATGAGAGAGTATTCAAATATTCTTCCTTCATATATCATCTCATGATATACTATCAGTCAGAAAGTTTTCCTTTCCATATTCAGAAACTTGATGCTAAAGGAAACCCTAGGTCAGTTATCTTTTGGTCCGCTATCACCCATCATTCTTCTGATTCTCCTTACTCCTACAATGAGTTTATTGATATGTTTGTACATCTAGCAACCACTTTGTTAACTGGAATTTCTCCTCCCAGAGTCAGTAATGAAATCAAGAGGATCCTTCAACTCTCAAAACAATATAAAGTGGGAGATTGGTACTTATATCAGAATTATACTGAAATTAGGATTTATGGATGTGAATTGTGTCCATTCAAGTTGCCCAGATATGTTCCAATGAGACTTTTTGCACTTGAGTATTTTAGACATATGAACAATTCATATATAGTTCATTTTTGTAATGCCAAGAAGAAGGCACAACTCGGGATAAAGAGCCAATTAGGTCCCTTTGTTTGTAATTCTAGGGAGGCTGGGAAAGAAGCCGAAAGAATTTTAGAAGACTACCTCAAATTACAAAAGAGTTTCTATTGGGCACCCTATGATCCATATAGCTTTATTTGTGACAAAAGAATGAAAAACAAATTATCTCCATACATTCATTTTAGGATGCCAGAAATTGAACAATATGCAAATACAGATGAATGGGTGGAAGGAACTTTGGTAGAGCAAGATAGTGAGCAGGTCAATATTGATAATGTAATAAGAGACCTTGAAAAGATACTTGACCTGGACTCTCTTGGGCAGGTACAGACAGCAGGAACTTCACAACAACATTTGCAGGAGATCAGTACAGTGGCAGTAGAATCAAAAGGAAAAGAAAAAGAACCGGACATACAAGTAATTGAAAAGTTCACAATGACAGAGCAACCAAAGACATCTAAACAACAAGGTCAGGCACAAATCTCTCCCGTTCAAACCCATCCAGTAGAAATGTCAATTTTGCAGACTCCATTAAATATGGAAAAGGGAAAAAAGAGAGAAGCTGAAGCTGCTACCCCTCTCACTGGATCTTCACAACAGCCTCAGGCCAAAAGACAAAAATTGAATACTCCTCCAGAAGTAGAATCTATTGATGAAATTCTTGATAGTCAAGGACCATAAAAATTGGGCAATCAACAAACAGGAACAGTCAGTGAAGCATCCACTACCTCACAAAGGAAAGAGCTACAGAAGCAACAGAGTGTTGAAATATCTTCTTTCAAAACACCAGTTAAAGATACAGGAGATATAAAGAAGACATTTATCAATATCAAGGCCAAGAATGATCCACTAAGAATTCAAGTATATAATAAATATCTGAAAATGGCTGCAAAAAATCAAGAAAGACTGATGTCAGCTTTTGACATACAACAGGGCAAAATGATAATGAGCCATTTCAAACCCAAGGTGCAACAACCCCAAACAGCTGCTGATTATATTAGGACAAACTTTGAATTCCTAGCAAAGGATATCCATCCTTTAGATCAGATTGAGTTACATAAGCAGACTGGTGAAATGATCTATTCTACTTTGACTGATAAGGCAATGGCAGCTCACAGGTTACAGGATTCTTTAGAGAACACCAATACACAGTTACAGCTTGAAAAGGCTTCTTCTCAAGCCAAAGATAACAGGATAAAAACATTGGAGGAAATAATAATTGGATTAGGTCACAATCCAAAGGATGTCAAAGGTATAGAAGCTCTAATCAAGAAAAAAGATGATGACATTGCAGCTTTGAGAAAGCAGTTGAAATTGCCAGCCTCCAGACATCCTCAAACTGAAGAAGTAATAAAGAAGAATTCTGAAGAAGAAATGATGGAGTTTCTCTTGAAAATGAATGAGCAACTGATTGAAACGGAAAAAGAACTGGAACAAGCTTTAAAAGACAAGAAGTCCAATGTTCCAGTATCTACAGCAATGGTTATCATAGGTACAACAAGTCAGCCAACAGGTCAACCAGCAGAGCCATCACAGGTAAATACTTCAACTTTGAGTACAGAGGAATTAGTAAAGAAAATGAATGACTTAAAACTTCAAGTAACAGAACTTCAGCACACAAAGTTACAGCTTATTAGTTTGGAACAGAAATATGATCTTTCAAAAATGACTGTTGCTGACAAAACAAGAGAAGTCAAAAAGTTGGAAAAATTGGTTAAAGCTTTGGAAAGGGATCTCACATTGGAGAAACCTTTAAAAGAAATAAATGACATTCTTTGGGATGATATTATTCAGTCAATAAAAGATATCTGGTCCTCAATCCAGATAATATACGAGCAAAATGATTTGGTCAAAGTAGCTCTGGATGAAGTTGAGAATACACGAGTAGAATTAGGAAATAGCCCTGAGGAAGCCAATCAGCTCATAGAATTCCTAAACACCCAAACCAGACAGCAACTTGCAGATCAGGGAATTCAGGACAGGACTGCAACAATCTTGGAGATAAAAAGAGTTTTTACTAAAAGGACTCTTATGCAAAATTTAGAACGAAGGTGTTTTGACATGCAAAGTGAAATCATTGCTTTCAGAGAAAGGTTTAATGTTTTATTGAATAAAGGGTTGCCCAGCCCTATGGTTTCAGAAGATAAAATAATGGACCTGGAAACTTATGTTAATAAATTGGACATACATGCTCACAATCATTTCATTGCTAGTTCCTCAACCATTTCATCAGAAGCAACATTACCCACAGGAAGGAATCTTCATGATAGATTAGAGAATTTGTTTTATCTTGAACATGAAGTAAGACATTTGTTTCCCAATCAGCCTAATTTCTTTAGATATACCGAGGCTGATGAAACATTAAGCAAGCTTCAACGGACCAAAATAGCAGAAGATAAATGGTGGGAAGATTTGTTGGAACTTTTGTAAAATTTATCCTTATATGAAATTTTGCCTAATTACTACAGTATAAAGGATAAAGGGACAAACGAAGGTCAAAGAGTATCAGTTCAGTTGAAAGTGTATCAGTAAAACCAAAGAGTATCAGTGAAGCAAGTCAGTTAGAACAAAAGTACTGAAGAAGACAATGAAGAGCTAAAATATAGGTCCTGCCTCCAGCACATTCTCAAAAGGAGGAAACAGCACAACATTAGTTGCCTTTTTGTCTTATCTATGAGACCATCTGTCTCTATTTTTATTGTAACTTATTTGTAATTCATCTTAGATTATATCTCGTTTTTTTAAGAGATATTTTGTATGATTTTTTGTATAAATAAGCCCTCAATCGGATTATTGAGGGTGGATTCTTATACTCTGATGTAACTTTGAATATTTTGGAATAAAGAGCTTTGGAGAAATTTTTCATGGCAAAACTAGACAAGGAATTGAGGCAGAAGACTTTTCTCAGGATTCATGTGTCAAATGAAGGATCAATAAGTCATCTCTATCCCATGTTCTGAAGTTTTATATTTGTTTAAAATATCATCTGTGTTTCATTATCTTAATATCTAACGAAAAGGATTAAATCAGAAAGTACTTAGGTGTAATCTGATTAAAGTCGTTATTATTCTAAATGTTTTCTTCTAAACTGGTTTAAATAGCGAATTCTTAATTGCTCCTGTTTGTCTAGTTCATACATATTTGGTTATTTAGTAAAGAATACTTAACTTCTCTTTATTGATAATCAATTTATTTCTCTTCTCTTGAATGTGTTGAAACATTCTTTATTGCCTTTCATCCGTTTGAATTCCATTTCATTCACTTTAGATCTATAATTGTTTCTAGTTTGATTATCTTGCCCTGATAAACCATCTTTTGTTAAAAAACTTAAGCCAGTGCAGCCAATCCTTTGACTCCATAGCCCAATGGACTGAAACTACTTGATCTTAATCTCAGCTAAAGAATTCCATCTACCTAAATTCAAACAAAACCCCTGGACTTTATAACTAGCCTAATACTTTCTAAAAACAAAGCTAAATTTTATAGAGAAAGCCCTCTCTGGGTACAGATTGGCTAGATTTTGTACCTGAAGGTTGGTTTGTGGTTACCTCGGACCCCTTTCCTCTTCCAACAACTTCAAGGAAAATCTGAGTGATAACATAGTGGCGACTCCACTGGGGAACTGAATATCTTTATTGTCACCATTGTTTGCTTATAAGCTACAGACAGAGCCTGAAGATCAGCCAGGTAGCCTTTGAAATGCTTTTGCTCTGCAATTTCATAGTAAATAAATGTTGCTTCAGTCTATCTCTGGTTTAGCTTAGTAACTGAATTTTAGTTTCAAACATTCAATCAGACTCTCTAGTTCAATAAATCTTTGAGAAAATTTTAATTAAAAATCTTAAATTTCTTAAAGAGTTTGTCGAAGTTGTACTTTCATTTTATTTAAAACAAAAAACTTAAAATATAAATCATCCATAAAACTGGCTTCAGAAAGGATTCGTTATACCAGGTCAAATCCTGACCCTAATACACCACCGATATTTGAGAACCCAAATCTGATTCCCAGAATTCTGAGAAGACAAGAGTGTCAAGAAAGCTCTGACAGTTCTCAACCTCTTGTTATATCACACTCTTGTCCTGTGAAGATTATATATCTTGAAGAAGAACCATTTGATGAACATTTTGAAACTTCTCTATTCATAAATTTTTCTGAATCTGAGTTGTCCAATCTTGTTCCTGATCCATTATTTCTTGAATATTTGCAATTTGAATTTATCACTTCACATCTTGACAAGCATCTACAAAATTCCATTCAATCTGAGCAGACCTTTGAAGAAACTTCAAACACTTCTGTGATTACTGCAGCTTCCCCAAGTTCATCTACTTTTCCCCAAACTTCTCAAACACAAGCCACTCCTTCTATTCCTCCACCCACTACTTCCAGACCATCATCACCTATTATTCCATTACACCTTCCAATGGCCAACAGATATGCTCCGTTAAGGTTGCCAGGGAACCCTGCTGCTTTGCCTCAAGACTACCAGAGTAAAATCACCCCTTTTGATGGTTCTGGTACTTACACTGCTCAACAACATACCAAAAGGATGACATATTACTTTGAATTTTATGAAATAGACGCTGATGATGTTCGAATGAGAATTTTTGTCCAGAGTCTTACTGGGGAAGTCAGGACATGGTTTAGGGCTCTTGCTCCAAACAGTATTGCTGACTTACTAGCCCTGTATAGGGCATTTTTAAATAGATGGGAGAAGAAGAAAGACCCTCTTCAAATCCTATCTGACTTTGGAAAATTGAAAAGAGGACCTAATGAAGCAGTGCAAGATTATATCATTAGATTTAACGAAGCCTACAACGTTGTTCCCCAAAACCTTAGACCCCCTCTGGATTCAGTATTGGTTAAATTCCCTGATGGTTTTGAATCTCATATAGCATATTCACTTAGGGAAAGAGCTCCCCAAACCCTAGAAGAGATGCAAAGCATAGTTGTTAGTGTTGAAGCTAACCTCATAGAAAAACGAGCTAGAAATAGAGTTGAAAGAAGGATGCCTATCAACGAAGAACCTTCAGCTTTTGAAAGAAAGCTTGATGCAATTTTTAAAGGGATGGAAATATTGGGAGACATAGTAGAGACAATCGAAATAAAGTCTTCTGGCGATGGTCAAAACGATGTTAGAAACCCAAACTTCAGAAGAAATCAGAACCAAAATACTGGGAAAAATGTTCCTGACCAAAATATCAGGCCACCATTCCAGGAAAATTTTGTTGAAGGTTCATCTTCTGAAGAACCAACTGAGGATGTTGAAATAAATAACTTGACTGAACACAAGAATGAACCAGAAGTTTTCCTATCTCAAGATGATCAAGAAAATCACATTCTTGAAACATTTCAAACCCATTCAGGAGAAACTTTTGATTTTAAAGAAGGATATGATTCAGCAATTTATGAAGTTCATAAACAATACAATTTGAGAAGCAGACAGATTGACGTGCTAGAGAATAAAAAACAGAAAGCTGTAAAACAAAACATCAAAGGCAAAACTAACACTCCTCCTGTACAAATTTTTTCTAGAGCAAGTCCCAACCCCGCTAATCCAATAATTGAAGATGTGTCTGATAATCAACTAAATAATAAACAACTTTCCAATACTTTTCCTCCCGCAGGAAACGTAGAATAACCAGCAGAAGGTAATTCAGAAACACCTTCAACTCATAATCCCACACCTAAAAAAGAGAAAAATACTGAAGACACAAAAAACAGAGAAAATCCAACTGTTCAAAATACTAGAGTTCAAACAGAAAAATCTTTCAATCTAGAAGCTGAAATAGGCAAATTAAAGATAGTTGTTCCATTAGCAGAATTAGCTAAACATGATGTCTATTGAAGCCAAATCAGTAGATCCCTTAACATTACTGGAATGGATGATTCAGTAAATGTTTTTGATGATCAACCCAAACTACTTTTTGGCCCTGAAGTAAATGGCAAACCAGAAAGTGGAGGAACTCCTCCATTTTATGTGAGTTTAAATGTTCATGACAAAATACTTCATAATGCCATACTTGATTCTGGAGTGTCTCACAATTTAATGCCCAAGGCTGTGATGGAAATATTAAACCTAGACATTACCAGACCATATAAAGATCTTTTTTCTTTTGATTCAAGTCAGGTAAGATGTTTAGGTTTGATTAAAGATTTGTGTGTTACTTTGGTGCAATACCCTGCGAAATCTATTCTGATGGATATAGTAGTAGCAGATATTCCTCCCAAATATGGTATGTTGTTGTCCAGATCCTGGGGTGCCAAAATCGGACGATCTCTTCAATTAGATATGTCATATGCTACTATTTCAGTGTTCGGTTAGCCTAAAAGACTATACAGAGAGACCTCGATGAAATATTTAGTTAGTAGTTAGGAGAAGCCTGAAAACTTCCCTGTCTACTCAGTGCATTCTGATATGGACTCATTCATCCTTTATAATGTTGAATTTGACCTTCCTACTGAACTAGAAGCACCAGAAACAGAAACTGCAAATAAATCTACTGTTCAAATTGAAGAAATATCTGAAAACAAAGAAACATCAGACATTCAAGAAATACCAGAAAAAACTGAAAAACCAGAGCTCCCTGTTAAGAAAGTTGTTAAAAAAGTCGATGAAGATTATGAACATGAAATTCTGTGGCATTTAGAATTTGATGGTTCAGTAAATAAGTTAGGAGCAGGAGTTGGAATTTCGATACATAACCTTTAAAATGATCATGCTGAAGGCCATGCTTATAGATTGAAATTTAGATGCACTAATAATATGGCAGAATATGAGGCTCTTTGCTAGGGCTTAAACATGTCAAAAATTTAGGAGCAATTAGAGTATCAATCATAGGAGACTCTGAGTTAATTATTCAACAGATCAATGGTGAATGTTCAACAAAAGACCCCAGATTAAGACAATACAAAGAAACAGTTGTGGAAATTCTCAACACTTTTCTACAAGCTCAACTTGCCAAAATTCCTAGAAAACAAAATTTGCATGCTCACAATCTTGCAATGTTCGCTAGCACCTGTAAATTACCTTTTGGACCTAATCATCAGTTCACAGCTGAGATTAGACATAGACCTGCTATACTGGATAATCTTATGAATTGGCAAGTGTTTGTAAATAATAATCAAATCAATAATTTTTTGACCTTAGAAAATTAATTCTCTGACAGTAGTATAGATGAAGACACAACAATCAATGAATCTGATCAAATAGAGAAACAAGAAACGGATATTTCAGGAGAGACTGCAATTCACATGCTTCACCCAACCAAATTCACTAAAAAAGATATGCAGGATTTGAAACAAATGGAATTCGATGAGATTATAGAAGATGAATCTGAAATTGTTAATCTGAAAGATAATCATTTACCTAAAGGATTAACTCCTTTAGAAGATCTTTTTGACTCAAATGACATTCCACTAAAACCCAAAATGGAACCGTTAAAAGCTGATATTGAAGAATACAATTTGGGAACTGAAGGAAATCCCAAGATGGTTAAGTTATCCAAATCTCTGCTAGAGGATCAAAAGGTTAAATATGTTGAACTTTTAAAAGAATTCCAGGATGTTTTTGCGTGGAGTTATGAAGATCTTAAATCATATGATACATCAATAATTCAACATACAATACCTTTGAAACCAGATCAGAAACCTTTCAAACAAAAACTTAGAAGAATTAACCCTATGCTACTACCTTCAATTGAGAAAGAAATTAAAAGAATGTATGAAGCAGGAACAATAGCTCCTATTAGGTTTTCTGAATGGGTTTCTAATCTAGTACCAACAAGGAAGAAGACTGGAGAAATTAGACTATGTGTCGATCTGAGAAATTTAAACAAAGTTTCTTTAAAAGATAACTATCCTTTGCCTAAAATGGACCATATCTTACAAAGGGTAGTAGGATCTTCAAGGATTTCCCTTCTGGATGGATTCTCAGGATACAACCAGATTCTGGTTCATCCTGACGATCAAGACAAGACAGCTTTTACAACCCCATGGGGTACATTCAAATATGTTAAGATGCCTTTTGGACTCAAAAATGCAGGAGCGACCTTCCAAAGAGAAATGGACATTGCCTTTGCCAAAGAAATTCATGATTTTCTAGTCATATATCTGGATGATTTGACTGTTTTTTCCAAGACTGATCAACAACATTTAGACCATCTAAGATAGGTGTTCATAAAATGCAGAAAATATGGTATTTCTTTAAATCCTAAAAAGTCATTGTTTGGTCTTGAAGAAGGTAAACTCCTAGGTCATATCATTTCAAAAGATGGCATTAGAATTGATCCTGAAATAATACAAGCCATTTTGCAGATACCTCATCCCAGGAATATTAAAGAACTTCAAGCTTTCATAGGTAAAATCAATTTTTTGAGAAGATTCATTTCTAGTTTAGCTGAATTACTTAGACTGCTTACTAACATGTTAAGAAAGGATTCGAGTATTAAGTGGACAGTTGAAGCCAAGAAATCATTTGAAGAAATCAAAATGGATTTAACCAGAACACCAGTTCTTACCAGTCCAAAATTTGATGGAGATTTCATAATTTTTTCATTTGCTTCTGAACATACAGTTGCAGCTGTTTTATTACAAAAGGATGATCAAGGATGTGAAAAACCTATAGCCTTTTTTAGTAAAGCACTTAGAGATGCATCATTGAAATACAATATCATGGAGAAACAAGATTTTGCACTTGTGAAAGCAATTAAAGATTTCAGAGTTTATATATTGTATTCTCATGTGATAGCTTATGTACCTAACGTTGTCGTTAAAGGCATCTTAACTCAAGATGGCATTGAAGGCAAAAGAGGTAAATGGATAGCTGCCATATTAGAATATGATATTGAAATAAGACCTACAAAACTCATAAAAGGACAAGGTTTGGCTCAACTCATGACTGAAACAAATTGCCAAGCCCTGAACATTAATGAACTGGATGACGACCAGGAGATGGCGACTCCACAAATCAGTCAGGCCTTTTTAGACTCACCTTGGTACGCTGATATCATTTATGTTTTGTTAAACCTGCAAGCTCCTCCAGGGTTATCCAGAACGAAACAAAGGTTTTTGAAAATGACATCTTTAAAGTATTGTATTTTAGATAATGCTCTTTTTTGGAAGAATCATGATGGAATTATATTAAATTTTTTATTAAAAGATGAAGCTAACAAGGTTCTCAATGAATTCCATGCAGGAGATTGTGGTGGATACCTCTACTGGAAGTCAACTGCAGATAAGATCTTAAGGGCTGGTTTTTATTGGCCAACCTTGTTTTCAGATGTTAAGAAATTTGTAACTGCTTGCCATAAGTGTCAGATCTTTGAAGGCAAGAGAAAATTGTTACCTTTACCATTAAAACCAATTTCCACCGAGAGACCCTTTCAGCAATGGTGCTTGGATTTTATTGGAGAAATCCATCCTCCCTCTTCCGGCCAACATAGATGGATCCTCACTACCACAGATTACTTTACTAAATGGATTGAAGCCATCCCATCCAGACAAGCCAATGATTCTGTAATTATAGGATTCTTAGAAACCAATATACTTTCAAGATTTGGCTGTCCTGAAAAAATTATAATTGATAATGCTGTTGTTTTCAAGTCTAAGAAAATGATTAGTTTCTGCAATAAATATCACATCACTTTAGGTCATTCAACAGCCTATTATATTCAGGGTAATGGACTGGCTGAATCTTCCAATAAAAGCCTCATTAATATCATTAAAAAATTGTTGGAAGAGAATAAGAAGAATTGGCATAAGAAACTCACCAATGCATTGTGGGCAGACAGACTTACTACCAAAAAATCAATTCGGACCAGTCCATATGAATTAGTTTATGGTATTGAGGCTAGATTTCCATCATCCTTGGGAATTCCTGTTATGAAGTTACTTCAGGAGGCTCAAGTAGAACCAAATGATATTCAGAGAAGAATAAATCAAACAATTCACTTGCAGCAGACCAGAGAAGAAGTGTATCGACGATCCCAAATTTTGCAGGAAAAATTAAAGTAAATGTTTGATAAAAGGACTAAAGCAAAAGATTTTCAACTGGGACACAAAGTTTTAAGATGGGATTCCAGAAGGGAAGATAAAGGAAAACATGGGAAATTTGATTTCTTATGGAAAGGACCTTACATCATTCATGCTTTACAGGGAAATAACACATATTTTTTGAAGAATTTGGATGGTTCAGAAGCTGAGGAAGGACCAGTCAATGGTCGAATGCTAAAACACTACTTTGATCCTATTTACTAGGATGTTCTGATTTTTTTTAAAAATGTACATAATATATCCTTTCTAATGCATCAGTTTTGATTGGATGGTGACTTGCTGAAGTTGAAGCCCGAAGTGAAGGCCCTAAGCTTTAGAAGTTTTACTATCATATATACAATAAAGCCACCAGAAAAAGAAGATTTCATGGTTTAGTTAAAGACAGTTTGAGGCATCTGACCTGTTGTTCTTGACTTTTCACTAGGAAAAGCCATCCCCAAGTGGAGCCAATGTTAGACTCCTATACCAATAGGTGTCATTTTTCATGATTGACTTGTTGAACTATGCAATATGTTCAAACCTTTTTCTTGTTGCAAAGGTGTTCCATATTCTTAAAAAATCAAAAAATCAAAAAATTTAAAAAATGTAAAGAGGGTATACCCTAAAAGAAAAATCAAAGGGTGAAAAAATAAAATTGGCCAAAAAAGTGAAAGAAAATGAACCCCATCAAAAGACAGGCCAAGGAAAGTGTGCAACTCTAAATGCCACTACTTTTTGCTCTAATGTAATAAACAAAATTGTTTGCAGTTTGTCAAATTTTTGCCACAATTTATGAAGAGTCAAACTGTTTAAACTTGACTCATTCATTTTTCAATTTCATGCTGTAGAATAGAGAATAAATATCTGACCAAACAGTTTAATCTTGGCAGATAAGTAGATAGGTAGAGTTAATAAAAGGTGCTCAACAGTTTAATCTGAGCCCTTGGATGTAATAAGTGTAGACTTAGGTAGGTTTGCCATGTAAAAGAAAAACAAGATTGATAAGGGTTTGCCAATCTAAGTGCACCCTAGTAAAGAAGAAAAAATGGTAGAGTAAAGTAGATAGGGTAGGTAGATGTTGTTGCAAAATTACATGTGATGAATGATGGTTCTAAGTGTGTTCAATTTTACTTTCATCACAAGTGCAAAGGCAGATACTACATTGGAAAAAGTTCACAGCAAAGCAAAGTCAAGATTATTAACTTCCCCTTCATTTTTCCCTAAATAATTCACTAATTTCCCCTTAGTGCTAAGGTATTTTGAAAATTAAAGGGGCTCAAGTCATTTCCTTGACTTTTGGAGGGACCGAACCGTCGGCCCAATAATTGGAAAAAACCTAAGTACTTAAAATCATTCATCATCACACTTATTTACTTCAAAAAATTCTTTCCTAAGTAAAATCCCATTTTACTTAGGAAAATCCTTCAATATTTCATGAAAAGCCCTCAAAATCACTTTTATTCTAAGTCTAAGTGATGAAAGTATAATAATGCCATTTACTTTTGAATCTTCACTTTTTTGGTTATATTTAAGTATTTTGAGTTTACATTGTCCCTTTGTCATATTAACTCTAATTAATATATTAACTCCCTATGAAAATCACCTTTTCCTATTATATATAAATCCTTTTATAGTAATATCCCCAAAACCCTTATATTATGACTTTTTAGCCAAAAGTATTTAATTCCTATTTATTTAAATAAAAAACCCACAATATACCCCCTTTTGGCTAAAATATAACATTAATATTTATCCCTGCCCCTACAGTAAATAAATCGCATTGATTTAATTATTGTATAAATAAAAATATATAAAAAATGTTTAAACATATATATATCTGTTTAAAAATAAAAAATAAAAAAATCCCGACCATCCACCGTACAAGGACTTGCTTAATCCTCATGGTTAATTAAGAACCGATCCCCGCCAATCAGAATGCCCCCGAAATGATTAATTAACCAATAATCACGTTGGTCCCGCCCGTTAAACATCTGTCATCTCCATGTCCCATCGACCGTCCGATCGACCCATCAAAGATCTACGGCCCTCATCCATTTCGCTAGCCATCCGGCTACGAAAGATAACGCGCGATGGCCAAGCGGTTTTTAAACAGTGTCGTGCTACTTGTCAGTCGTTGTATCGCATCATTGCCCCTCCGCCTAAAACCGCCTTCCCTCACAAGCGGTGCGATACAAACCACTTACCACCTTTCCGCTCGTGACATGTCCACTGTACCATGTTAACATCATCCAATAAAATAATAAAAAATTCTGCCACCCATTGACTTTGTGAATAAAACAAAATAAACCCGCGTTTTTCATTTTTCTCATTCGCAGAAAATGACTACACTTCCATGCACAGTATTTCAAAATTTTCATAGCTGAAGACCGCCAACCTTTGCCTCATCTAATAAATTTGCAGTCAAGCACCCAAGAAATCATTCGCCTTGTCCAGTACCTGTTTGAAACCAACGTCATCCTCAGAAAAATAGGTATTTACCCTAAATACGCACTGAACTCTGTAAGAAACTCGGCTTTCCTTTTCCTTTCACTAAAACAGAGTTAAAAATTTATTGTTAGTTCATTTCTAAATCTGAGAAGTGTAATTATATTCCCAAAACGTGCAATTGCACCTGTTTTTCCCGTCAAAACCCGAATTTCCATTTTTGAATCCACAAGAACCAAAAATGGAAGTTCCTGTGGCTTTAATCGTAGCACCGTTGAATGCTCCTCACAAAGACTTGGATTATTTACCCTTAGCTGATATGGATTTTCAAATTAAAGATCTGGGTGTCAGTGAGAATCCCCTTCGAATATTTTTTCACCGCAGAGACAATTATTTGAATGGTTCTGGCATAATTGGACTCTGGGAATCCAATATGCCCATGTACCTTCTCCCAGTAGTCCGTATCTTCCCTGAAATCATCCATCTTTTCCATGCCAACTATGATCCTAACCAAATAGTAGTCTTATCCACAAATCAAGATGTCCTCTTCCCAATAACTACCCAATCCATAAATGAGATACTACATTTCCAACCTGGTCAAGCCCTCACTCCTCTGTACATGGCTGAATTACTTGAAAAGTCTACCCAATTGTCCCATGAAGAGTTAAACCGTCTTTGTCAGACTTTTATGTTGCCACAGCATCAGCCTAAAGGCCCTCCCCTTTATGGCCACACCTATTTTACTGATGAGGGCAGACTTATTTTAAACATGATATCTTCAATAATGGGTTTTAATACTAGTGAGTTTGTTGACCAATTGACCCTAGTATTATTGTCTATTTTTACCTCGGGACAGCCTCCTGCTGTTAAGTATGACTTTGCATCTTATATTGCTGACAAAATCCATGATCAATTCATGAGATTTGGAAATGAGAGAGTATTCAAATATTCTTCCTTCATATATCATCTCATGATATACTATCAGTCAGAAAGTTTTCCTTTCCATATTTAGAAACTTGATGCTAAAGGAAACCCTAGGTCAGTTATCTTTTGGTCCGCTATCACCCATCATTCTTTTGATTCTCCTTACTCCTACAATGAGTTTATTGATCTGTTTGTACATCCAGCAACCACTTTGTTAACTGGAATTTCTCCTCCCAGAGTCAGTAATGAAATCAAGAGGATCCTTCAACTCTCAGAACAATATAAAGTGGGAGATTGGTACTTATATCAGAATTATACTGAAATTAGGATTTATGGATGTGAATTGTGTCCATTCAAGTTGCCTAGATATGTTCCAATGAGACTTTTTGCACTTGATTATTTTAGACAGATGAACAATTCATATATAGTTCATTTTTTTAATGCCAAGAAGAAGGCGCAACTCAGGATAAAGAGCCAATTAGGTCCCTTTGTTTGTAATTCTAGGGAGGCTGGGAAAGAAGCCGAAAGAATTTTAGAAGACTACCTCAAATTACAAAAGAGTTTCTATTGGGCACCCTATGATCGATATAGCTTTATTTGTGACAGAAGAATGAAAAACAAATTATCTCCATACATTCATTTTAGGATGCCAGAAATTGAACAATATGCAAATACAGATGAATGGGTGGAAGGAACTTTGGTAGAGCAAGATAGTGAGCAGGTCAATATTGATAATGTAATAAAATACCTTGAAAAGATACTTGACCTGGACTCTCTTGGGCAGGTACAGACAGCAGGAACTTCACAACAACATTTGCAGGAGACCAGTACAGTGGCAGTAGAATCAAAAGGAAAAGAAAAAGAATCGGACATACAAGTAATTGAAAAGTTCAGAATGACAGAGAAACCGGAGACATATAAAGAACAAGGTCAGGCACAAATCTCTCCGTTCAAACCCATCCAGTAGAAATGTCAATTTTGCAGACTCCATTAAATATGGAAAAGGGAAAAAAGAGAGAAGTTGAAGCTGCTACCCCTCTCACTGGATCTTCACAACAGCCTCAGGCCAAGAGACAAAAATTGAATACTCCTCCAGAAGTAGAATCTATTGATGAAATTCTTGATAGTCAAGGACCAGAACAATTGGGCAGTCAACAAATAGGAACAGTCAGTGAAGCATCCACTACCTCACAAAGGAAAGAGCTACAGAAGCAACAGAGTGTTGAAATATCTTCTTTCAAAACACCAGTTAAAGATACAGGAGATATAAAGAAGACATTTATCAATATCAAGGCCAAGAATGATCCACTGAGAATTCAAGTATATAATCAATATCTGAAAATGGCTCCAAAAAATCAAGAAAGACTGATGTCAGCTTTTGACATCCAACAGGGCAAAATGATAATGAGCCATTTCAAACCCAAGGTGCAACAACCCCAAACAGCTGCTGATTATATTAGGACAAACTTTGAAGTCCTAGCAAAGGATATCCATCATTTAGATCAGATTGAGTTACATAAGCAGACTGGTGAAATGATCTATTCTACTTTGACTGATAAGGCAATGGCAGCTCACAGGTTACAGGATTCTTTAGAGAACACCAATACACAGTTACAGCTTGAAAAGGCTTCTTCTCAAGCCAAAGATAACAGGATAAAAACATAGGAGGAAATAATAATTGGATTAGGTCACAATCCAAAGGATGTCAAAGGTATAGAAGCTCTAATCAATAAAAAAGATGATGACATTGCGGCTTTGAGAAAGCAGTTGAAATTGCCAGCCTCCAGACATCCTCAAACTAAAGAAGTAATAAAGAAGAATTCTGAAGAAGAAATGATGGAGTTGCTCTTGAAAATGAATGAGCAATTGATTGAAACAGAAAAAGAACTGGAACAAGCTTTAAAAGACAAGCATTCCAATGTTCCAGTATCTACAGCAATGGTTATCACAGGTACAACAAATCAGCCAACAGGTCAACCAGCAGAGCCATCACAGGTAAATACTTCAACTTTGAGTACAGAGGAATTAGTAAGCAAATGAATGACTTAAAACTTCAAGTAACAGAACTTCAGCACACAAAGTTACAGCTTATTAGTTTGGAACAGAAATATGATCTTTCAAAAATGATTGTTGCTGACAAAACAAGAGAAGTCAAAAAAATGGAAAAATTGGTTAAAGCTTTGGAAAGGGATCTCACATTGGAGAAACCTTTAAGAGAAATAAATGACATTCTTTGGGATGATATTATTCAGTCAATAAAATATATCTGGTCCTCAATCCAGATAATATACGAGCAAAATGATTTGGTCAAAGTAGCTCTGGATGAAGTTGAGAATACACGAGCAGAATTAGAAAATAGGCCTGAGGAAGCCAATCAACTCATACAATTCCTAAACACCCAAACCAGACAGCAACTTGCAAATCAGGGAATTCAGGACAGGACTGCAACAATCTTGGAGATAAAAAGAGTTTTTACTGAAAGGACTCTTATGCAAAATTTAGAACGAAGGTGTTTTGACATGCAAAGTGAAATCATTGCTTTCAGATAAAGGTTTAATGTTTTATTGAATAAAGGGTTGCCCAGCCCTACGGTTTCAGAAGATAAAATAATGGACCTGGAAACTTATGTTAAGAAATTGGACATACATGCTCACAATCATTTCATTGCTAGTTCCTCAACCATTTCATCAGAAGCAACATTACCTACAGGAAGGAATCTTCATGACAGATTAGAGAATTTGTTTTATCTTGAACATGAAGTAAGACATTTGTTTCCCAATCAGCCTAATTTCTTCAGATATACCGAGGCTGATGAAACATTAAGCAAGCTTCAACGGACCAAAATAGCAGAAGATAAATGGTGGGAATATTTGTTGGAACTTTTGTAAAATTTATCCTTATATGAAATTTTGCCTATTTACTACAGTATAAAGGATAAAGGGACAAACGAAGGTCAAAGAGTATCAGTTCAGTTGAAAGTGTATCTGTAAAAACAAAGAGTATCAGTGAAGCAAGTCAGTTAGAACAAAATTACTGAAGAAGACAACGAAGAGCTAAAATATAGGTCCTACCTCCAGCACATTCTCAAAAGGAGGAAACAGCACAACATTAGTTGCCTTTTTGTCTTATCTATGAGACCATATGTCTCTATTTTTATTGTAACTTATTTGTGATTCATCTTAGATTATATCTCGTTTTGTTAAGAGATATTTTGTATGATTTTTTTTATAAATAAGCCCTCAATCGGATTATTGAGGGTGGATTCTTATACTCTGATGTAACTTTGAATATTTTGGAATAAAGAGCTTTGGAGAAATTTTTCATGGCTAAATTGGACAAGGAATTGAGGCAGAAGACTTTTCTCAGGATTCCTGTGTCAAATGAAGGATCAATAAGTCATCTCTATCCCATGTTCTGAAGTTTTATATTTGTTTAAAATATCATCTGTGTTTCATTATCTTAATATTTAACGAAAAGGATTAAATCAGAAAGTACTTACGTGTAATCTGATTTCAGTCGTTATTATTCTAAATGTTTTCTTCTAAACTGGTTTAAACAGCGAATTCTTAATTGCTCCTGTTTATCTAGTTCATACATATTTGGTTATTTAGTAAAGAATACTTAACTGCTCTTTATTGATAATCAATTTATTTCTCTTCTCTTGAATGTGTTGAAAGATTCTTTATTGCCTTTCATCCGTTTGAATTCCATTTCATTCACTTTAGATCTATAATTGTTTCTAGTTTGATTATCTTGCCCTGATAAACCATCTTTTGTTAAAAAACTTAAGCCAGTGCAGCCAATCCTTTGACTCCATAGCCCAATGGACTAAAACTACTTGATCTTAATCTTAGCTAAAGAATTCCATCAACTCAAACAAAATCAAAACCCCTGGACTTTACAACTAGCCTAATATCTTCTAAAAACAAAGCTAAATTTTATAGAGAGAGCCCTCTCTGGGTACAGATTGGCTAGATTCTGTACCTGAAGGTTGGTTTGTGGTTACCTCGGACCCCTTTCCTCTTCCAACAACTTCAAGGAAAATCTGAGTGATAACATAGTGGCGACCATACTGGGGATTATGAATATCTTTATTGTCACTATTGTTTGCCTATAAGCTACAGACAGAGCCTGAAGATCAGCCAGGTAGCCTTTGAAATGATTTTGCTCTGCAATTGCATAGTAAATAAATGCTGCTTCAGTCTATCTCTGGTTTAGCTTAATAACTGAACTTTAGTTTCAAACATTCAATCAGACTCTCTAGTTCAATAAATCTTTGAGAAAATTTTAATTAAAAATCTTAAATTTATTAAAGAGTTTGTCGAAGTTGTACTTTCATTTTATTTAAAACAAAAAACAAAAAATATAAATCATCCATAAAACTGGCTTCAGAAAGGATTCGTTATGCCAGGTCAAATCCTGACCCTAATCCACCACCGATATTTGAGAACCCAAATCTGATTCCCAGAATTCTGAGAAGACAAGAGAGTCAAGAAAGCTCTGACAGTTCTCAACCTCTTATTAGATCACACTCTTGTCCTGTGAAGATTATATATCTTGACGAAGAACCATTTGATGAACATTTTGAAACTTCTCTATTCATAAATTTTTCTGAATCTGAGTTGTCCAATCTTGTTCCTGATCCATTATTTCTTGAATATTTGCAATTTGAATTTATCACTTCACATTTGGACAAGCATCTACAAAATTCCATTCAATCTGAGCAGACCTTTGAAGAAACTTCAAACACTTCTGTGATTACTGCAGCTTCCCCAAGTTCATCTACTTTTCCCCAAACTTCTCAAATGCAAGCCACTCCTTCTATTCCTCCAGCCACTACTTCCAGACCATCATCACCTGTTATTCCATTACACCTTCCAATGGCCAACAGATATGCTCCGTTAAGGTTGCCAGGGAACCCTGCTGCTTTGCCTCAAGACTATCAGAGTAAAATCACCCCTTTTGATGGTTCTGGTACTTACACTGCTCAACAACATACCAAAAGGATGACAGATTACTTTTAATTTTATGAAATAGACACTGATGATGTTCGAATGAGAATTTTTGTCCAGAGTCTTACTGGGGAAGTCAGGACATGGTTTAGGGCTCTTGCTCCAAACAGTATTGCTGACTTGCCAGCCCTGTATAGGGCATTTTTAAATAGATGGGAGAAGAAGAAGGACCCTCTTCAAATCCTATCTGACTTTGGAAAATTGAAAAGAGGACCTAATGAAGCAGTGCAAGATTATATCATTAAATTTAACGAAGCTTACAACGCTATTCCCCAAAACCTTAGACCCCCTCCAGATTTAGTATTGGTTAAATTCCCTGATGGTTTTGACTCTGATATAGCATATTCACTTAGGGAAAGAGCTCCCCAAACCCTAGAAGAGATGCAAAGCATGGTTGTTAGTGTTGAAGCTAACCTCATAGAAAAACGAGCTAGAGCTAGAGCTGAAAGCAGGATGCCTATCAACGAAGAACCTTCAGCTTTTGAAAGAAAGCTGGATGCAATTATTAAAGGGATGGAAATATTGAGAGACAGAGTAGAGACAATCGAAAGAAAGTTTTCTGGCGATGGTCAAAATGCTGTTAGAAACCCAAACCTCAGAAGAAATCAGAACCAAAATACTGGGAAAAATGTTCCTGACCAAAATATCAGGCCACCATTCCAGGAAAATTTTGTTGAAGGTTCATCTTCTGAAGAACCAACTGAGGATGTTGAAATAAATAACTTGACTGAACACAAGAATGAACCAGAAGTTTTCCTATCTCAAGATGATCAAGAAAATCACATTCTTGAAACATTTCAAACCCATTCAGGAGAAACTTTTGATTTTAAAGAAGGATATGATTCAGCAATTTATGAAGTTCATAAACAATACAATTTGAGAAGCAGACAGATTGACGTGCCAGAGAATAGAAAACAGAAAGCTGTAAAACAAAACATCAAAGGTAAAACTAACACTCCTCCTGTACAAATTCTTTCTAGAGCAAGTCCCAACCCCGCTAATCCAATAATTGAAGATGTGTCTGATAATCAACTAAATAATAAACAACTTTCCAATACTTTTACTCCCGCAGGAAACGTAGAAGAACCAGCAGAAGGTAATTCAGAAACACCTTCAACTCATAATCTCACACCTGAAAAAGAAAAAAATACTGAAGACACAAAAAACAGAGAAAATCCAACTGTTCAAAATACTAGAGTTCAAACAGAAAAATCTTTCAATCTAGACGCTGAAATAGGAAAATTAAAGATAGTTGTTCCATTAGCAGAATTACCTAAACATGATGTCTATTGAAGCCAAATCAGCAGATCCCTTAACATTACTGGAATGGATGATTCAGTAAATGTTTTTTATGATCAACCCAAACTACTTTTTGGCCCTGAAGTAAATGGCAAACCAGAAAGTGGAGGAACTCCTCTATTTTATGTGAGTTTGAATGTTCATGACAAAATACTTCATAACGCCATGCTTGATTCTGTAGCGTCTCACAATTTAATGCCCAAGGCTGTGATGGAAAGATTAAACCTAGACATTACCAGACCATATAAAGATCTTTTTTCTTTTGATTCAAGTCAGGTAAGATGTTTAGGTTTGATTAAAGATTTGTGTGTTACTTTGGTGCAATAC
This sequence comes from Pinus albicaulis, assembly GCA_034641835.2. Lineage (NCBI taxonomy): Eukaryota > Viridiplantae > Streptophyta > Pinopsida > Pinales > Pinaceae > Pinus > Pinus albicaulis. The sequence continues at coordinate 1,143,509,444 of CM076583.1, read as the reverse complement.
CCTACGAAATCTATTCTGATGGATGTAGTAGTAGCAGATATTCCTCCCAAATATGGTATGTTGTTGTCCAGATCCTGGGGTGCCAAACTCGGAGGATCTCTTCAACTAGATATGTCATATGCTACTATTTCAGTATTTGGTCAACCTAAAAGACTATACAGAGAGACCTTGATGAAATATTTAGTCAGTAGCCATGAGAAGCCTGAAAACTTCCCTGTTTACTCAGTACATTCTGATATGGACTCATTCATCCTTTATAATGCTGAATTTGACCTCCCTACTGAACTAGAAGCACCAGAAACAGAAACTGCAACTAAATCTACTGTTCAAATCGAAGAAATTTCTGAAAACAAAGAAACATCAGACATTCATGAAATACCAGAAAAAATTGAAAAACTAGAGATCTCTGTTAAGAAACATGTTAAGACAGTCGATGAAGATTATGAAAATGAAATTCTATGGCATTTAGAATTTGATGGTTCAGTAAATAAGTTAGGAGTAGGAGCTAGAATTTGGATACATAACGTTGAAAATGATCATGCCGAAGGCCATGCTTATAGGTTGAACTTTAGATGCACTAATAATATGGCAGAGTATGAGGCTCTTTTGCTAGGGCTTAAACATGTCAAAAAATTAGGAGCAATTAGAGTATAAATCATAGGAGACTCTAAGTTAATTATTCAACAGATCAATGGTGAATGTTCAACAAAAGACCCCAGATTAAGACAATACAGAGAAACAGTTGTGGAAATTGTCAACACTTTTCTACAAGCTCAACTTGCCAAAATTCCTAGAAAACTAAATTTTTCATGCTCACAGTCTTGCAATGTTCGCTAGCGCCTGTAAATTACCTTTTGGTCCTAATCATCAGTTCATAGCTGAGATTAGACATAGACCTGCTATACTGGATAATCTTATGAACTGGCAAGTGTTTGTAAATAATAATCAGATTAATAATCTTTTGACTTTAGAAAATGAATTCTCTAACAGTAGTATAGATGAAGACACAAAAATCAATGAATCTGATCAAATAGATGAACAAGAAACGGATATTTCAGAAGAGACTGCAATTCACATGCTTCACCCAACCAAATTCACTAAAAAAGATATGCAGGATTTGAAAAAAAAGGAATTCGATGAGATTATAGAAGATGAATTTGAAATTATTAATCTGAAAGATAATCATTTACCTAAAGGATTAACTCCTTTAGAAGATCTTTTTGACTCAAATGAAATTCCACTAAAACCCAAAATGGAACTGCTAAAAGCTGATATTGAAGAATACAATTTGGGCACTGAAGGAAATCCCAAGATGGTTAAGCTATCTAAATCTCCGCGAGAGGATCAAAAGGTTAAATATGTTGAACTTTTAAGAGAATTCCAAGATGTTTTTGCGTGGAGTTATGAAGATCTTAAATCATATGATACATCAATAATTCAACATACAATACCTTTGAAACCAGATCAGAAACCATTCAAACTGAAACTTAGAAGAATCAACCCTGTGCTACTACCTTCAATTGAGAAAGAAATTAAAAGAATGTATGAAGCATGAATAATTGCTCCTATAAGGTTTTCTGAATGGGTTTCTAATTTAGTACCAACAAGGAAAAAGACTGGAGAGATTAGACTATGTGTCGATTTGAGAAATTTAAACAAAGTTTCTTTAAAAGATAACTATCCTTTGCCTAAAATGGACCATATCTTACAAAGGGTAGTAGGATCTTCAAGGATTTCTCTTCTTGATGGATTCTCAGGATACAACCAGATTCTGGTTCATCCTGATGATCAAGACAAAACAACTTTTACAACCCCTTGGGGTACATTCAAATATGTTAAGATGCCTTTTGGGCTCAAAAATGAAGGAGCGACCTTCCAAAGAGCAATGGACATTGCCTTTGCCAAATAAATTCATTATTTTATAGTCATATATCTGGATGATTTGACTATTTTTTCCAAGACAGATCAACAACATTTGGATCATCTTAGACAGGTGTTCATAAAATGCAGAAAATATGGCATTTCTTTAAATCCTAAAAAGTCATTGTTTGGTCTTGAAGAAGGTAAAATCCTAGGTCATATCATTTCAAAATATGGCATTAGAATTGATCCTGAAAGAATACAAGCCATTTTGCAGATACCTCATCCCAGGAATATTAAAGAACTTCAAGCTTTCATAGGTAAAATCAATTTTTTGAGAAGATTCATTTCTAGTTTAGCTGAATTACTTAGACTACTTACTAACATGTTAAGAAAGGATCCGAGTATTAAGTGGACAGTTGAAGCCAAGAAATCATTTGAAGAAATCAAAATGGCTTTAACCAGAACACCAGTTCTTACCAGTCCAAAATTTGATAGAGATTTCATAATTTTTTCATTTTCTTCTGAACATACAGTTGCAGTGGTTTTATTACAAAAGGATGATCAAGGATGTGAAAAACCTATAGCATTTTTTAGTAAAGCACTTAGAGATGCATCTTTGAAATACAATATCATGGAGAAACAAGCTTTTGCACTTGTGAAAGCAATTAAAGATTTCAGAGTTTATATATTGTATTCTCATGTGATAGCTTATGTACCTAATGCTGTCATTAAAGACATCTTAACTCAAGATGGTATTGAAGGCAAAAGAGGTAAATGGATAGCTACCATATTAGAATATGATATTGAAATAAGACCTACAAAACTCATAAAAGGACAAGGTTTGGCTCGACTTATCACTGAAACCAATTGCCAAGCCCTGAACATTAATGAACTAGATGACGAACAGGAGATGGCGACTCCACAAATCAATCAGGCCTTTTTAGACTCACCTTGGTACGCTGATATCATTTATGTTTTTTTAAACCTACAAGCTCCTGCAGGGTTGTCCAGAACGAAACAAAGGTTTTTGAAAATGACATATTTAAAGTATTGTATTTTAGATAATGCTCTTTTTTGGAAGAATCATGATGGAATTGTATTAAATTGTTTATTAAAAGATGAAACTGACAAGGTTCTCAATGAATTCCATGCAGGAGATTATGGTGGACACCTCTACTGGAAGTCAATTGCAGATAAGATCTTGAGGGATGGTTTTTATTGGCCAACCTTGTTTTCAGATGTTAAGAAATTTGTAACTGCTTGCCATAAGTGTCAGATCTTTGAAGGCAAGAGAAAATTATTACCTTTGCCATTAAAACCAATTTCCACCGAGAGACCCTTTCAGCAATGGGGCTTGGATTTTATTGGAGAAATCCATCCGCCCTCTTCTGGCCAACACAGATGGATCCTTACTGCCACAGATTACTGTACTAAATGGATTGAAGCCATCCCATCCAGACAAGCCAATGATTTTGTAATCATAGGATTCTTAGAAACCAATATACTTTCAAGATTTGGCTGCCCTGAGAAAATTATAACTGATAATGCTGCTGCGTTTAAGTCTAAGAAAATGATTAGTTTCCGCAATAAATATCACATCACTTTATGCCATTCAACAGCCTATTATCCTCAGGGTAATGGATTGGCTGAATCTTCCAATAAAAGTCTTATTAATATCATTAAAAATTTATTGGAAGAGAATAAGAAGAATTGGCATAAGAAACTTACCAATGCATTGTGGGCAGACAGACTTGCTACCAAGAAATCAATTGGGACTAGTCCATATGAATTAGTTTATGGTATTGAGGCTAGATTTCCATCATCCTTGGGAATTACTGTTATGAAGTTACTTCAGGAGGCTCAAGTAGAACCAAATGATATTTAGAGAAGAATAAACCAAACAATTAACTTGCAGCAGACCAGAGAAGAAGTGTATTAACGATCCTAAGTTTTGCAGGAAAAATTAAAGAAAATGTTTGACAAAAGGACTGAAGCAGAAGATTTTTAACTAGGAGACAAAATTCTAAGATGGGATTCCAGAAGGGAAGATAAAGGAAAACATGGGAAATTTGATTTCTTATGGAAAGGACCTTACATCATTCATTCTTTACAGGGAAATAACACATATTTTTTGAAGAATTTGGATGGTTCAAAAGCTAAGGAAGGACCAGTCAATGGTCGAATGCTAAAACACTACTTTGATCCTATTTACTAGGATGTTTTGATTTTTTTTAACATGTACATAATATATCCTTCCTAATGCATCAGTTTTGATTGGATGGTGACTTGCTGAAGTTGAAGCACGAAGTGAAGGCTCTAAGCTTCAGAAATTTTACTATCATATATACAATAAAGCCACCAGAAAACGAAGATTTCATGGTTCAGTTAAAGGATTTTTGAGACATCTGACCTGTTGCTCTTGAATTTTCACCAGGAAAATCCATCCCCAAGTGGAGTTAGTGTTAGACTCATATACCAATAGGTGTCATTTTTCATGATTGACTTGTTGAAACTATGCAATATGTTCAAACGTTTTTCTTGTTGCAAAGGTGTTCCATATTCTTAAAAAATCAAAAAATCAAAAAATTTAAAAAATGTAAAGAGGGTATACCCTAAAAGAAAATAAAAGGGTGAAAAAATAAAATTGGCCAAAAAGGTGAAACAAAATTAACCCCATCAAAAGAAAGGCCAAGGAAAGTGTGCAACTCCAAATGCCACTACTTTTTTGCTCTGATGTAATAAACAAAATTGTGTGCAGTTTGTCAAACTTTTGCCACAATTTATGAAGAGTCAAACTGTTTAAACTTGACTCATTCATTTTTCAATTTCATGTTGTAGAATAGAGAATAAATATCTGACCACACTATTTAATCTTGGCAGATAAGTAGATAGGTAGAGTTAATAAAAGGTGCTCAATAGTTTAATCTGAGCCCTTGAATGTAATAAGTGTAGACTTAGATAGGTTTGCCATGTAAAAGAAAAAGAAGATTGATAAAGGTTTGCCAGTCTAAGTGCACCCTAATAAGGAAGGGAAAATGGTAGAGTAAGTAGGTAGGGTAGGTAGATGTTGTTGCAAATTTATATGTGATGAATGATGGTTCCAAATGTGTTCAATTTTACTTTTATCATAAGTACAAAGGCAGATACTACATTGGAAAAGTTCACAGCAAAGCAAAGTCAAGATTATTAACTTCCCCTTCATTTTCCCTTAAAGATTTCACTAATTTCCCCTTAAGTGCAAAGGTATTTTGAAAATTAAAGGGGCTCAAGGCATTTCCTTGACTTTTGGAGGGACCGGACCCTCAGCCCAATAATTGAAAAAACCTAAGTACTTGAAATGATCCATTATCACATTCATTCACCTCTCAATAATCTTTTTCTAAGTAAAATCCCATTTTACTTAGGAAAATCCTTCAATATTTCATGAAAAGCCCTCAAAATCACTTTTATTCTAAGCCTAAGTGATGAAAGTATAAAAATGCCATTTAATTTTGAATTTTCACTTTCTTGGTTATGTTTAAGTATTTTGAGTTTACATTACTCCCTTGTCATATTAACTCTAATTTATATATTAACTCCCTATGAAAATCACCTTTTCCTATTATATATAAATCCTTTTATAGTAATATCCCCAAAACCTTTATATTATGACTTTTTAGTCAAAAGTATTTAATTCCTATTTTATTCAAATAAAAAACCCACAATATACCCCCTTTTAGGTAAAATATAACATTAATATTATTCCCACCCCCCTACAGTAAATAAATCGCATTGATTTAATTATTGTATAAATAAAAATATATGAAACAAGTGTTTAAACATATTATATATGTGTTTAAAAATAAAAATAAACAATTCCTGACCATCCACCGTACTAGGGATTAATTAATCCACACGATTAATTAATAACTGACCCTAGCCAATCGAATTCCACCTGATGGGTTTAATTAACAGTTAAATACATTGGGCCTGCACCATTAATTCCCCACCATATCCCTGTCCTGTCGACCATCCGATCGACCCATCAAAGATCTACGGTCCTCATCCATTTCGTTGGCCATCTGCGTACAAAAGATAATGCGCGATGGCCAAGCGGTTTTCAAACAGTGTCGTGCTACGTGTCAGTCGCTGTATCGCATCACTGCCCTTCCGCCTAAAACCGCCTTCCCTCATAAGCACTGCGATAGAAACCGCTTACCACCTTTCCGCTCTTGACATGTCCACTGTACCACGCTGACGTCATCTAATAAAATAATAAAAAATTACGCCACCCATTGACTTTGTGAATAAAACAAAATAAGCCAGTGTTTTTCATTTTTCTCATTCGCAGAAAACGACTACACTTCCATGCACAGTAATTTAAAATTTTCATAGCTGAAGACCGCCAACCTTTGCCTTGTCTAAGAAAATTGCAGTCAAGCATTCAAGAAATCATTTGCCTTATGCAGTACCTATTTGAAACTAGCGTCATCCTTAGAGAAACATGTATTTACCCTAGAAAATCCCGCTGAACTCTGTAAGAAATTCAGCTTTCCTTTTTCTTTCACTGAAACGGAGTTGAAATTAATTGCTAGTTCATTCCTTAATCCCAAGAACTCTAATTGAATTTCCAATCTGCAATTGTACCAGTTTCTCTTGTCGACACCTATAATTTTGCTAAATCTTTCACCATAAGCCGAATTCCCATTTTTGAATCCACAAGAACAAAAAATGGAAGTTCCTGTGGCTTTAAATGTAGCACCGTTGAATGCCCCTCACAAAGACTTGGATTATTTACCTTTAGCCGATATGGATATTCAAATTAAAGACCTGGGTATTAGTGAGAATCCCCTTCGAATATTTTGTCACTCCAGAGACAATTATTTGAATGGATCTGACATAATTGGAATCTGGGAATCCAACATGCCCATGTACCTTCTCCCAGCAGTCTGTATCTTCCCTGAAATCATCCATATTTGCCATGCCAACTATGATCCTAACCAAAGAGCCGTATTATCCCCAAGTCAAGATGTCCTCTTCCCAATAACTGCTCAATCCATAAATGAAATGCTACATTTCCAACCTGGTCAAGCCCTCACTCCTCTGTACATGGCTGAATTACTTGAGAAGTCTACCCAATTGTCCCATGAAGAGTTAAATCGTCTTTGTCAGACTTTCATGCTGGCACAACATCAACCTAAAGGCCCTCCCTCTTATGGACACACCTATTTTACTGATGAGGGTAGACTTATTTTAAACATGATATCTTCAATAATGGGTTTTAATACTAGTGAGTTTGTTGACCAATTGACCCTAGTATTATTGTCTATTTTTACCCCGGGACAGCTTCCTCCTGTTAAATATGACTTTGCATCTTATATTGCTGACAAAATCCATGATCAATTCATGAGATTTGGAAATGAGAGAGTATTCAAATATTCTTCCTTCATATATCATCTCATAATATACTATCAGTCAGAAAGTTTTCCTTTCCATATTCAGAAACTTGATGCTAAAGGAAACCCTAGGTCAGTTATCTTTTGGTCAGCTATCACCCATAATTCTTATGATTCTCCTTACTCCTACAATGAGTTTATTGATCTGTTTGTACATCCAGCAACCACTTTGCTAACTGGAATTTCTCCTCCCAGAGTCAGTAATGAAATCAAGAGAACCCTTCAACTCTCAAAACAATATAAAATGGGAGATTGGTAATTATATCAGAATTATACTGAAATTAGGATTTCTGGATGTGAATTGTGTCCATTCAAGCTGCCCAGATATGTTCCAATGAGACTTTTTGCACTTGAGTATTTCAGACAGATGAACAATTCAGATATAGTTCATTTTTGTAATGCCAAGAAGAAGGCGCAACTCAGGATAAAGAGCCAATTAGGTCCCTTTGTTTGTAATTCTAGAGAGGATGGGAAAGAAGCGGAAAGGATTTTAGAAGACTACCTCAAATTACAAAAGAGTTTCTACTGGGCACCCTATGATCCATATAGCTTTATTTGTGATAGAAGAGTGAAAAACAAATTATCTCCATACATTCATTTTAGGATGCCAGAAATTGAACAATATGTGAATACAAATGAATGGGTGGAAGGAAATTTGGTAGAGCAAGATAGTGAACAGGTCAATATTGATAATATAATGAAGGACCTTGAAAAGATACTTGACCTGGACACTCTTGGGCAAGTACAGATAGCAGGACCTTCTTTAGCAGGAACTTCACAACAACATTTGCAGGAGATCAGTGCAGTGGCAGTAGAATCAAAAGGAAAATAAAAATAACCATACATACAAGCAATTGAAAAGTTCACAATGACAAAGCAACTAGAGACATCCAAAGAACAAGGTCAGGCACAAATATCTCCCGTTCAAGCCAATCAAGTAGAAGTGTCAATTTTGCAGACTCCATTAAATGTGGAAAAGGGAAAAGGGAGAGAAGCTGAAGCTGCTACCTCTTTCATTGGATCTTCACAACAGCCTTAGGCCAAGAGACAGAAATTGAATACTCCTCTAGAAATAGAATCTATTGATGAAATCCTTGATAGTCAAGGACCAGAAAAATTGGGCAGTCAACAAATAGGTACAGTCAGTGAAGCATCCACTACCTCACAAAGGAAAGAGCTACAGAAGCAACAGAGTGTTGAAATGTCTTCTTTCAAAACACCAGTTAAAGATATAGGAGATATAAAGAAGACATTTATCAATATCAAGGCCAGGAATGATCCACTGAGAATTCAAGTATATAATCAATATTTGAAAATGGCTCTAAAGAATCAAGAGAGATTGATGTCAGCTTTTGACATCCAACAGGGCAAAATGATAATGAGCCATTTCAAACCCAAGGTGAAACAACCCCAAATAGCTGCTGATTATATTAGGAAAAACTTTGAAGTCCTAGCAAAGGATATCCATCCTTTAGATCAGATTGAGTTACATAACCAGACTGGGGAAATGATCTATTCTACTTTGACCGAGAAGGCAATGGCAGCTCACAGGTTACAAGATTCTTTGGAGAACAACAATACACAGTTATAGCTTGAAAAGGCTTCTTCTCAAGCCAAAGACAACAGGATAAAAACATTGGAGGAAATAATAATTGGTTTGGGACACAATCGAAAGGATGTCAAAGGTATAGAAGCTCTAATCAAGAAAAAAGATGATGACATTGCTGCTTTGAGAAAGCAGTTGAAATTGCCAGCCTCCAGACATCCTCAAACTGAAGAAGTAATAAAGAAGAATTCTGAAGAAGAAATGATGTAGTTTCTCTTAAAAATGAATGAGCAACTGATTGAAACAGAAAAATAGCTGGAACAAGCTTTAACAAACAAGCAGTCTAATGTTCCCGTATCTACAGCAGTGGTTATCACAGGTACAAGAAGTCAACCAACAGGTCAGCCAGTAGAGCCATCGCAGGTAAATACTTCAACTTTGAGTACAGAGGAATTAGTAAAGCAAATGAATGACTTAAAACTTCAAGTAACAGAACTTCAGCACACAAAGTTACAGCTTATTAGTTTGGAACAGAAATATGATCTTTCAAAAATGACTGTTGCTGAAAAAACAAGAGAAGTCAAAAAGTTGGAAAAATTGGTTAAAGCTCTAGAAAGGGATCTCACATTGGAGAAACCTTTAAGAGAAATAAATGACATTCTTTGGGATGATATTATTCAGTCAATAAAATATATATGGTCCTCAATCCAGATAATATACGAGCAAAATGATTTGGTCAAATTAGCTTTGGATGAAGTTGAGAATACACGAGCAGAATTAGGAAATAGGCCTGAGGAAGCCAATCAGCTCATACAATTCCTAAACGCCCAAACCAGATAGCAACTTGCAGATGTGGGTATTCAGGACAGAACTACAACAATCTTGGAGATAAAAAGAGTTTTTACTAAAATGACTCTTATGCAAAATTTAGAACGAAGGTGTTTTGACATGCAAAGTGAAATCATTGCTTTCAGAGAAAGGTTTAATGTTTTATTGAATAAAGGGTTGCCCAGCCCTATGGTTTCAGAAGATAAAATAATGGACCTAGAAACTTATGTTAAGAAATTGGACATACATGCTCACAATCATTTCATTGCTAGTTCCTCTACCATTTCAACAGAAGCAAAATTACCTACATGAAGAAATCTTCATGACAGATTAGAGAATTTGTTTTATCTTGAACATGAGGTAAGACATTTGTTTCCTAATCAACCTAATTTCTTCAGATATACCGAGGCTGATGAAACATTAAGGAAGCTTCAACGGACCAAAATAGCAGAAGATAAATGGTGGGAATATTTGTTGGAACTTTTGTAAAATTTATCCTTATATGAAATTTTGCCTATTTTACTACAGTATAAGGAATAAAGGGACAAACAAAGGTCAAAGAGTATCAGTTCAGTTGAAAGTGTATTAGTAAAAACAAAGATTATTAGTGAAGCAAGTCAGTTGGAACAAAATTACTGAAGAGGACAACGAAGAGCTAAAATATAGGTCCTGCCTCCAGCACATTCTCAAAAGGAGGAAACGGCACAACATCAGTTGCTTTTTTGTCTTATCTATGAGACCATCTGTCTCTATTTTTATTGTAACTTATTTGTGATTCATCTTAGATTATATCTCGTTTTGTTAAGAGATATTTTGTATGATTTTTTTGTATAAATAAGCCCTCAATCAGATTATTGAGGGTGGATTCCTATACTCTGATGTAACAATGAATATTTTGGAATAAAGAGCTTTTGGAGAAATTTTTCGTGGCAAAACTGGACAAGGAATTGAGGCAGAAGACTTTTCTCAGGATTCATGTGTCGAATGAAGGATCAATAAGTCATATCTATCCCATGTTTTAAAGTTTTACATTTGTTTATGATATCATTTGTGTTTCATTATCTTAATATTTAACGAAAAATATTAAATCAGAAAGTACTTAGTTGTAATCTGATTTCAGTCATTAATATTTTAAATGTTTTCCTCTAAACTGGTTTAAACAGTGAATTCTTAATTGCTCCTGTTTGTCTAGTTTATACATCTTTGGTTATTTAGTAAAGAATACTTAACTTCTCTTTATTGATAATAAATCTATTTCTCTTCTCTTGAATTTTTTGAAGGATTCTTAGTTGCCTTTCATCCGTTTGAATTCCATTCCATTCACTTTAGATCTATAATTGTTTCTAGTTTGATTATCTTGCCCTGATAAACCATCTTCTGTTGAAAGACTTAAGCCAGTACAGCCAATCCTTTGACTCCATTAGCCCAATGGACTGAAACTACTTGATCTTAATATCAGCTAAATAATTCCATCAACTCAAACAGAATCAAAACCCTAGACTTTACAACTAGCCTAATATCTTCTAAAAAACAAAGCTATATTTTATAGAGAGAGCCCTCTCTGGATACAGATTGGCTAGATTCTGTATCTGAAGGTTGGTTTGTGGTTACCTCGGACCCCTTTCATCTTCCAACAACTTCAAGAAAAATATGAGTGATAACACATCCGATGGTCCAGTTTGAAGCTCTCACCCTTTGTTATTTTCATAAACCCCACTATATAAATTTTTCGGTGAATACCAGTCGTTGATCTCTGCAGATCAGTGGCCCACAATGACCCATTCTCTGCCCAACCCCTACACCATATCCCGTTTCATGAACCCCAAGATTGAATCTGAGCAGTTGATCCGTTTCATCCGACGGTCCATATTTAACCTAATAGGCCCAACTCCTTTGGGTCCTACCTTTCCCCTGATCAAATCTCCATCATCCATTCCCTGATCCGATAGTTAAGATTAAAACTGCCTTAATCCTACCCCATGTCTTTGTGCCCTTGCATCTTATCTCCATCACGCTCTCCTCATGACCGTCCGATCTAATGTCCCAGACCTAACGGCCAAAGTGCGGTATCGAGTGATTTTAAGCCCGAAGGTTAACGTTTTAAAATCACGCGACATAGGTGGTTTTAAAAGGCCACGTGTCGACCAGAAATGCATATTGCGTTCAAAAAGGAAATACTGCCTTTCTCCCTCTTCATCGCACGAAACTGGTGGTTTCTTCAGCCGAAACCACCATTCCCATTCCCATTACATTTTATCACAATGGATCTCCACCGTTGATCTCTGAGATCCAACGGTCCCAGTTCAATCTCATCTTTTAATTCATCACCCTCCACCCATCCTCCAAGGGACTTCATAAGAAAATCTCCGCCATTGATCTCTGTGGCCGATCTCATCCGACAGCCTAGAATTATTCCGAAACCCTGAATTTCGTTTTAACATTTTTTCCTCTGCCAAAGGTTTCTCACCCATTTTTTCTTTGCATTTTCATCTATTTTATTATAATTTTTCTGCTGTACATAATATTATGCCGATCAATATTGACTGTTGATCTTTGTAGATCAATGGCCTGGACTTAATCTCCTGCATCATTGATCCACTTCATCCTTATCTGACCCTAGCAAGCAATCCTCGCCGTTGGATGCTTTCATCCAACTGTCACGATAAAAACTAAACTTCTAAAGTAGTCTGAACCCTTCCCCGCAGGATTTTTTCTAATTTTTCTTTATTGTGCAGGTTTTAAAGGTTTTCCAATTACTTTAAAAAATAATTGAAGGTCGGGGATGGAGATTGCCCAGCCCTTTATTTCGTGAAGGAGATTACTCTACAGGGTTCCATATCATGCTTTATCAGTGCCTCATGAGCACTAACTCCATTATAAAAACTCTATAACACCTGCACATCAACAAGACACAATAAAATTTAATCAAGAAAAAAGTATCAGTGTTAAAGTATATAGTCACAGTAGAGATGGAGAATTGAAGATTGTTTACATAGTTTTGAGAGATTACAGCCTAAACCAACTATCTGGAGCCTAATCCATTCAATTAAACACAATTTGAAGAACAAAAGATAGAAATTAGGCCTAATTATGCCTAACACACAGATCAGAAGAAAATTAGTCGTGTTTTAGGTCAAAACAATAATATCTATCAGTTCAAGAAAGCCTCCACTGCCACATCAGAGGCTAATTGAATCCTCTCCAGCTATCAAAAGCCACCTGCAGCCTCAAAGCATTAGAAAGAGGCATATTTATTACCAGAATAGAAGATGTTTTCCTTAACGCAACTAAATAGTTATTTCAGATCAAATAACTTATTGTAAAATGGTCAGCAGAGTTATTACAAGGATAACAAAGAGCCTTAAAGTCAACAAAATCTTCCCAGCGAGCTTAATACTTAATACAAACCTATTAATATAGAGGAAATATCTGAAATCTTCTTCATTAAGCCCCTCAAAGGCCAAGAAGCATTAAAACAATATTAATTGAGCCTATAGATCTTTTCTCTCATTCCACCTCCTCATTTTCAAATAAAATCTTCTTGAGGAGCACATTGTAAAGGGTTGGTTGCATAAATTTGATATAATACCTGTGCTCGAAAATTTCTACATGTAAATAGTGTTCAGAGGATCTTGAAGCTCTGTTTGTGATCAAATAAGTTAGGCTGAGAAGAGAAGATGATTACTGTACTAGAACATTGGACTTGAAGAATGTAACTGGATTGACATCAATATACAAGCTGATTCTTGGGATCTTGGTATATATCACTGGTGAAGTGCTTCTTTCTGTGTTATTGTTTTCCTTTCATGTATGTCATTTTTTCCAATTATTCTCTGATAAAGAACATCAAACATAGAGTTAGGATTTACTGTTTAGAGTACCCTTCTCTGACTGATAAGCTTTATCTCAATTTTTTCCTCCAAATTGTGTGTTTAAGAATGACTTAAGTTAAGTGTAAACACTATCAAGGAATGTTGGTTTGCACCTGTCTTGATGTGCAAAGCTTGAAAAGAAGTTCTTGAATGATATTTTCATTATCTGCTAAGTAGAGTTTGACTAGAAAAGTTTATGGTTTTCCCTGTCTTCTAGTTTCTTTCTCCAAAGGTAGTTTTGAAAGTTTCCCTGAGAGTATGTTGAAAGAAGTTTAGATTTAAAAGTATCTTATCTGATGTTAGGTTGCACTTTGTTTTTCTTATCTGTTTTCATCCCTTCTGAAAGTAATTATGTGGATTACTGGATTGTTTTTCTGATGAGTTAGCTTTAATACAAGCTTGTCAAAAGAATTCTATGGTTAGCCCTATCCTTTGGTTGGTTTAAAACAATAACTTAAAAGGCTTTCTTGTTTGGAAAGACTGATAAATCCTAGTTGAAATTATTGCCTTTTTCCACCCCATAAACACTTTTGTTTTTCCATTCCATCATTTTATCTAAGAGATCTTGTGATATAGATGACTTGCCCCTTGGACCACTCTTGAAATTGTTGCACGATTAAACCCTTTTATGACTCCATAGCCCAATGGACTAAAAACCAGCATCATATCTATCCTATCAGCCAAATCTTGTTCTAATTGCTTGTACCTTCACCCCTTTGGAACTCTTTTATTTTAGGACTTTCCACTCAACTAAAAATCATGCTCAACCATCCAAAACCAAACAAAAACTCTTGTTCTTAATAACTAGCCTAATATCACACATAAAAGCCTTAAAGATAAATCAATATTTTCACTTATAAGAGAGATCCCTCTCTGGATTGAGGAGGGCTAGATCCTAGAATCCCAAAGTGGTTCAAATGTCCTCTCCACAGTTTTAGTCTCACCAATCTGTTGAGATTACAGGGAGCTAACATTTCAAGCGACCCCACTGGGGATTTCTGATTTAGTGAGAATCGACACCAAAAAGCCCTTGATTCAAGAACATTTGGTATATTAGCCAGTTGAGCCACCAGACATAACATTTCTGGCGACTTTGTTGGGGAGTTCTGAGTGAAATTACACCTAGACATTCATAAGACCTCAATAAAAACCCTTGATTCAAGAACACTATTCAGTGCAATACAAGTAGCCCTCTTCAAGCACTACCAAGCAAATGGTAATCATGATATAACCTGTTTGAATCAGTGAAAAACTAAGGAAACCTTAGGATTCTCATAAGAGCTTATCAAACCTTAAAGGATCAGTTATCTTAGCCATAAGAGTAGACTTTCTCTGTCTCATCACCGTAGCTAAGTGTTGAAACTCAATTAGGCCACTCTTAGAACCCATAGGATTGAAAAAGAACTCAGAAAACCCAAAAATATTTTAGATTGGTATTCAAATAAACATGGTGGTGGACCATAAAACATTTTACCTCCAAAAGAGCTAAAAATATCCGCCTGGCGACTCAACAATCCTAAACAGACCTTAATACTTCACTAGGAAGAGCCATTATCATCATAAAATCATATAAAATTCGTTAAAGGACTTTAGGATTAATTTTTTCTTGTTTAAAAGATCAGTTAGCCTCTTAAAGATTGTTATAATTGGTTAAAATTTTCTTGTTTAGTTGGGTTTGAAAAACACAGCATATTGGCTCCTAGAAAGATTTATACTATAGCCTATCCTGACCTAAACCCTCCTGAGATAGTTGATAACCCTGAAAGAATCCTTAGGAAGTCTCCTGAGGTTAAATATTCAACTGTTTTCAAATCATCCCATAGAGCTCATTCTGTTCCTGAAAACATTTCAGCTCTACAAGAATCACAAGTTGACTTAAGAAATCCATTTAGAACTAGGTCACTTGAGGATTTAGATTAGTTAGATTCAGATTCTTCGCTTTCACCCAAGGTAGAAGTAAACATCCTGGTAGCAGAGAAACTACTTCACCTGATTTACATTTCATACATAATTTTGGTTTCTCTCATCCAAGATTAGCTCAACAGTTTCTTGCTGGTACATCCACATCTTTTCTTCATACATCCACTGTCCAAACCACTCCATTCCAACCCACTTTCCCTCTTGTCAATCCACCACTTGTAAATCCCCCATTTTTTCCACAACCTCCTATCATGGCAACATGGTATACCCCGTTGGTCCTTCCTTTACCCTTATTCAATCTTCCACAGGACTATGAGTCCAAAATACCATTGTATGATGCCAGTAGTGCAATTACTACTTCACAACATGTGGATAAGATGAATGAATACTTTGATAGAAATGAGATTTATGATGAAACTATCAAAATTATATTATTTGCTCAGAGTTTAGGGGGAGAAGTAAGAAAATGGTTCAAAGGATTAACCCCTCACAGTAGTAATGATCTTCAAGCCTTCCATTAGTTATTTCTAAACAAATGGGAAGTCAAGAAGAACCCTCTCCAAATACTTTCTCATTACAAAAATCTCCATAGAAACACTGGGGAAAGTGTACAAGCTTATTGCACTAGGTTCAACAGTGTTTGTAATGCCCTTCCCCCAGATTTAAAACCTCCACAAGGCTCATCTTTAAACAAGTTTCCTGAAGGATTTGATCTTGAGATGGCCTATCAGCTGAGAGAGAGAGATCCTTTGACTCTTGAAGATATGCAAAAAGGAACTCTTTCTATGGAAGTTAATTTAATGGAGAAAAGAGAAAGAATGAGGAATGAGAAGAAAGTGACCTTTAGAGAGGAATCCACAACTTCCACATCTAGCTCAAATATGGAGAGAATGATGGAGGAGATGATGAAAAATATGAGCATATTTGAGAGAACACAAGATATTCAAAACCAAATAGCTCTTCAAAATAGAAATCAAAACCAAAATCAAAATTTTAGGAGAAACCAACCTCAAAACAGACCAAGGGAGGATGATCAACATATTACTCCACCTTTTCATCAAAACTATGTAAATGAGGTTGAAGAAACAATAGAACAAATAGAGGAAGATGACATAAATATTTTGGGAGTGGATAATGATGATTTTGAAGTTCATTACAATAGGAAACAAGGTCTATACACAACCTATGATGAAAAAAGAACAGAAGATGAATATTACTACCAAGAAATGGAAAATGTCATCGTAGAAACTCCAAAAGAGTATGATATTAGAAGTAAAAATAATCTGGAAACCCCCAACAACAAAACCTCTAAAAATTCTGCAAAAGATAACACTGTAAATAAACCCAAAGTTACAAAGTAGAAAGACAAAAAAATGGCTGTAAATTTTGATAAAAACAAAGAGAAAAGCACTCAAAAAATGAAAAATAGAGTGCAGATCTTAGCAGTGCTAGTACCTAAGCTAGTGCTCCTATTAAAACAATTCTAACCAATGTAAATAGAGAAAATCAGCAAGCTGATCTTGCCGATAAAATAGTGGCTAACAAAGCTGAAACAAACCTTGTAAGAAGTCAGCTACCTTTCAGTTTGGAGCAAGAAATTGCCAAGATAAAGATCTTTTTTCCCCTTATTGAATTAGCCACCCAAAATGTATATAGATCGAAAATTTTGAAGGCTTTTAACATAGAAGAGAATAATGACACTATCAATCTTAATGATGACCAACCAGAGCTCATATTTGGTCCTAATATTGAGGGTAGATATCAAGAAGGACCGGTTCCTCCTTTTTATGTAAGTTTACAGATTCATGACAAGATTTTGCACAACGCTATGCATGACTCAAGGGCCTCTCACAATTTAATTCCCAAAGCTATAATGGAGAGTCTCGGCCTTGAAATCACTTGAACTTACAAAGATCTTTACTCCTTTGACTCAATAAGAGTGAAATGTTTAGTCTTAATCAAAGACCTCTGTGTAAACTTAGCACAAATTCCAGCCAAGTGTTTAGTCATGGATATTGTAGTGGCTGATGTACCCCCAAAATATGGTATGTTGTTATGAAGATCTTGGGGAGCTAAGTTACAAGGAACTATGCAAATGGATATGACATATGCAACTATCCCTGTATTTAATCAAACTAGAAGAATTTGCAGCGAGTCTCATATTCAATTCATGGTTACTAGCCAAGAGAGACTGCAAAACTCTCCCCTTTATTCTATAAATACAGGCCTTGACTCATTTATCCTTTTCAATGATAAAAAATTTAGTGAACAAGTGACCTTAACTGAATTAATGGCAGATAGAAAGGAGGAGGAATACAACACAGAAGTGTCAAAACAGTTTTGTA
Source organism: Pinus albicaulis (assembly GCA_034641835.2). NCBI lineage: Eukaryota > Viridiplantae > Streptophyta > Pinopsida > Pinales > Pinaceae > Pinus > Pinus albicaulis. The sequence continues at coordinate 1,143,491,635 of CM076583.1, read as the reverse complement.
AACCCGAAAACTACAACAAACAAAACACAGGTCTAGAGCTACAAATCATTCATCCTTTTCTTTTAAACCTTGAGAGTCAAGAAGGCAGTCCTCAACACAATGAAAAACCTGAGGTATTAAAACAAATTTAACGAAGTGCTGATCTTCAAGAACAATCTGAAAGCACACTAGTTGAAGAGGATATTAACCAAACTGCTGAACCTGGAAGTAGTCCTCTTTGGAGTATGAACTTCGATGGGTCTTGCACTAAGAGTAATGCTGGTGCAGAAGTCTGGATACATAACACCAAAAATAATGACACTTAAGGCCATTCCTATAGATTAAATTTTCAGTGTTCGAATAACATAGCGGAATATGAATCCCTTCTTTTAGGCTTACACTTGTTAAAGAAATTAGGAGCCAAAAGAATAAAAGTTCATGGGGATTTAGAGTTAATTTTTAGGCAAGAAAAGGGGGAATACAGCGTGAAACACCCCATAATTAGAGCCTATAGGAACAACATCATGGATTTATTAAAAACTTTTGAGGAATCCCAACTTATTTTTTTCCCAAGAGAAAAGAATATCCTTGCCCACAATTTAGCTTTTGGTGCTAGAACATGTTTAACACCATTTGAAACCAAACAATGTACCACCCAGATTAAATTTAGACCATATGTCCCTGATAACGAGAAATATTGGCAGGTTTTTGATGGAGACAAACAAATAGAAGACTTCCTATAGTCCAAAAATGAATTTGAACTACAAAGTTCAGATTCAGAATATGAAACCGACTGTCCTAGTGAAGAAAACCTTCTTAATGAAGAAGATTCTCCAGAGATGGCTGATGTAAATCTGTTATCTAACAAAATTGAAAACACAACAGAAATTGTTGCAGGGTTAGAAAAAGAAGACTTAGAAACTCTGCAGTCTAACAATCAAAGTTTGTCGAAGGGACTAGTCCCTTTAGAAGAGTTGTTTGATTTCAATGATGTGGCCAAGAAGCCAAAGCTGAAGCCTGTGGAAACTAAAGTTGGAGAGTGTAATATAGGCAGTGAACTAAAACCAAAGATGATCAAACTATCTAAGACTTTACCAGCTCACATCAAAATAAAATACATAGAGTTGTTTAAAGAGTTTTCTGATGTTTTTGCGTGGAGTTACGAGGATCTGAAATCCTATGAAATTGAAATAATTCAGCACAAGATATCTCTCAAAGGAAAACAAAATCCATTTAAACAAAAACTGCATAGAATAAACCCTGTTCAGTTACCTTTGGTTGAGAAGGAAATCAGGAAAATGTATGAAGCTGGTATTATTGTCCCTGTTAGATATTCAGAATGGGTATCTAACTTAGTGCCAGTTAGGAAGAAAATAGGAGAGATAAGGCTTTGTATAGACTTTAGAAGCTTAAACAAAGCCTTATTGAAAGACAACTACCCCTTGCCCAAGATGGACCATACACTTCAAAGGGTAGTTGGTTCTAAAAGAATTTCTTTGCTTGATGGCTTCTTAGGGTACAATCAGATTTTAGTACATCCTGATGATCAATTAAAGACAACCTTTACTACACCTTGGGGCACTTTCATGTATGTGAAAATGCGCTTTGGTTTAATGAATGTTGGTGTTACATTCCAGAGAGCCATGGATATTTCATTCTTGGAAGAATTAGGCTACTTCATCATTATTTACCTTGATGATGTCACTTTTTTTTCCAAGACAGATGAAGAGCACTTAGAACACTTGAGAAAAGTATTCGAGAAATGCAGAAATTTTGGGATATCTTTAAATCCTAAGAAAACACTATTTGGTCTCCACGAAGGTAAACTACTTGGACACATAATATCAGAAGAGGGGATAAATATAGACCCAAAAAGGATCAAGGCTATATTGCAAATCGCTCATCCTTGAAACATCAAGGAACTCCAATATTTCATTGGAAGGATTAATTTCTTGAGAAGGTTCATACAAATCTTGGATGAACTCCTTAGAAACATTACAAACATGCTAAAAAATTAACAAGGAGTTAAATGGACCTTGGAAGCAAAGAAGTCTTTTGAGTTGGTAAAACAAGCATTAACCAAAACACTGGTTCTAATAAATCCTGATTTTTCAAAAGATTTTTACATTTTTTCATTTGTATCAGAACATACAATAGCTGCTGTCCTATTGCAAAAAAATCCACAGGGACAAGAGCAGCCCATTGCATTCTTTAGTAAGGCATTGAGAGATGCTCCTCTGAAGTACAACATTATGGAAAAAACAAGCCTTTGCCTTAGTCAAAGCCTTAAAAGACTTCAGAGTTTACATTTTTCACTCCCACATTGGTTCATTTGTCCCAAATTCAGTTGTGAAAGACATTCTAACACAGGACCGAGATGGTAAGAGAGGTAAGTGGATAGCTATGATACTTGAATATGATTTAGAAATCAAGCCCACTAAACTGATTAAAGGCCAAGGTCCAGCAAGATTAATGGCTGAATCCAATTTTGAAGTTCTTGATATAAATATGATAAATGCTTTAGATGAACAAGAGGAATTGTCAACTCCCATTGTTGAAGACCATTTTATGAATTCCTCTTGGTATGCTGATATTCTATATGTTTTTCTTAATTTGAATACACCTCTTGGTTTATCAAAAACAAAGGCAAGGTTTTTAAAGTTAAAAGCTGTAAACTACTGCATTATAGATAAATGTCTTTATTGGAAAAATGCTAGTGGGTTATTGCTTAAATGTTTTCCTGAGAAGGATGAAGAGAAGTTTAAGCACAAATTCCATGAAGGAGAATGTGGAGGCCACCTCTACTAGAATAATATAGCCAAAAAATTCCTTAGAGCTGGTTACTATTGGCCCACCCTCTTTCTAGATGTACACAAGATGATAATTTCCTATCATAAATGCCAACTCTTTGAAGGCAAAAGAAAATTGCTTCCCTTACCTTTGCATACAATCACTGCTGAAGCTCCTTTTCAAAAATGGGTTTTAGACATCATAGGAGAAATCCATCCACCCTCATCTGCCCAACATAGATGGATTCTCACTACAACATACTACTTCACCAAATGGATAGAATCCATCCCTTCTAGGCAAGCCAATGAATATGTCATCATAAAATTTATTGAGACTCATATCCTTTCTAGATTTGGCTGTCCTAGGAAGATCATTAATGATAATGCTGCAACATTTGGATCCAAAAAGATGGTTGAATTCTATCACAAATATCAGATAACATTGGGTCATTCTACTGCTTATTACCCTGAAGGTAATGGACTGGAATAATTCTCAAATAAGAGTTTGGTAAACATAATCAAGAAGTTTCTAGAGGACAACAAGAAGTCTTAGCACATAAAGCTAGTACATGCACTATGGGCTGACAGATTAACACTTAAGAAATCTATTGGAATGTCACCCTACCAGCTTGTGTATGGAATAGATGCACTTTTTCCGACCAGCCTCGGTGTGCCAGTTATGAAGTTGATCCAAGAAGTGCAGTATGAATACAATGACATGATCAGAAGGATTAATCATACTATACATCTTCAGAAAACCAGGGAGGAGGTCTACAACAGAGCATTACAAAAGAAAGAGAGCATCAAGAAGCTTTTTGATAGAAGGACAAAAGCCAGTAATTTTAATATTGGTGACAAAGTGTTAAAGTGGGACTCAAGGAGAGAATACAAGGGCAAGAATGGGAAATTTGATAAATTATGGCTTGGCCGTTATCTCATTCATTCTACTACTGGTAAGAATGCCTATTTCTTGTAGGAATTGAATGGAGCTGAACTGTCTGGGGGTCCTGTCAATGGTAGGATGCTCAAACATTACTTCTCTTGACCATATCAAGTTTGAAAGCCTTTTTATTTTTTTTCATTGTAAATATCATAATATTCATTGCATTCAAAGTTAGAAAAATAAAAAATATAAAAACAAAATAAAGAGAAAAGAGGGTAGATTGTAAAGAACAAGAAAGTTACATCTCCATACCCGAAAAGAGAAACAAAATCTGAAAGTGTGCAAGCTCAAATGCCACTCCTAAGAAACACACTCCTAGTTATTCATACAACAAAATCATAATTAATTAGTTTTAAATTTACTGCTGATAGGTTAGTGAAATTATATTTTCCAAACAGCTTAATCTTGGCGTATTAGTTAGGTAGATTAGGATAGATAAATAAGGGTTCAAACAAGCTCAAAATCTGAACCTAAGATTCTAAAAGAAGAATAACTCTAATCTGTTTTAATCATGAGTCAAAGACAGAAGTAAACTGGTTCCAATAAACCCAAAACTTCAACCAGAGAACAAATCAAACAAATTTAAAAACAGAGCTGAATAAAAGAGAAGGACTTTCCTAAAAATTTTAGATCTTAAGCCTTCACCATTTTGATTTAATTTTCTGCAAATAATAATCGATGTGCAACTTGTTTTTATGCCATATATCAGCAACAAGTTACACTGTTCAATCCTGACTTGTATGCTTTTTAAATTTCTTGTTTTAGAAGTTAGAGAAGAAAAATCTGTTAGACAATCTAATCCTAACAGATAGTAGATTAGGTAAAGAAGATTATGAACTCAATTGTTTAATATAAGTTCATGGAGAAATAAGAAGTAGACTTGGATTAGTTTTATGCTTTCAAAAGAATAAAATTCTTGTAAAAAGAGTTTTCCAATCCAAATGCACTCTCAAACAAGAAAAAATGTTAGATTAGTAGGATTTGGTAGGTAGAACGCTGGTTTGATAGGGTTCCATTGTTTTTCATGGCTGCTAACATTATCAGAACAAAAGAAGATCATCCAAGTGAAGAAATTTGCAACCCAATGGATGAGGCATTGATCAACCCCCTAGAGAATACAAGTCTGAAGTTCTTGACACCTTCAAGAAGGTGCCATCCCCATGTGGAGCAACTGTTAGCCACCTATAAAATTTGTCATATCAAGTGGTGGCTAAATCATTTTTGAAAGCCTTCAAGAAACAATTTTATTTCCAAAATTGTTAGTTCTTGAAGTCTTGTAAAGATATCCTATCCTTTGATTAATCTTCACTATTGTTTCCCTCTTAAATTGTGAAAAATCTATTGTTTTCCTGAAGAAAAAGACTGCTAAAAACCCATTTTTCCCTTTTCATTTTATCTCTCTTTTCACTCATTATTCACCTTCATTTTATCCCCTTTTACCTCATAAAATTCCTCTATTTTTCCTCATTTCCATTCTTCCCTTCATAAAAACCACTTTGATTAGGTTTAAAACTCGTTTTTAAACCTTATCGAAACCCTAAAAATCCTTTGAAATACTTGAAAATTCATAAAAAACAACCTTTTGTGCTAAGGCCTTAAGCCCTTTTGGCCCTAGCCCCCAAACCACTTCCCCACCATGCGGCCTGGCACCGGAACCTAGCGTTAAGGCCCTGGGCGCTTATCGCGATCAAGGTGTTCATGTGAAACTTATTTCTTTTGTTACATTAAATCTCTGATTGCGATTGGCTCCTTTATTATAACCCCCGACTCCTCTCTCCTTTACGTAACCCAAAGCCTGCAATCGGATGCTAAAACATAATAAAAACCTTTTCCGAACCTTTTCCTCCTTTATATTTCATAAAAAATCCAATTTCCCGACTTTTTCATTAAGTCCGATGGCTCATTGGTTGGGCGAATACCAATCGTTGATCTAAACCAATCAACAATCTTCGGGATCTCACATCAGAGTTTTTCATTGATGCATTTGAATATTTTATTTCTCTCCTACAATTGTAAACCTTTCGATGGTTTCCCAGTCATCGATCTATTCCACCATACTTAGATCCAATGATCCCCATTGCTCTACCCCAAAGCCAGCATACCCGCCTTCGACATTCATAAGTAAATCTTCGCCGTCGATCAGGTCCTCAAATCAACGGTCCTTATTCAATCGCATCGTGAAAATTCATTTGTGTCATTCCTCTCCTCCTCTGATTTCAATATTGCAATTCAATCTGGATTGTCGAATCCACAAGAACCGACGGCCCAGATTAATCAAAACTTCGCCCACCTCTCCGACATTGAAACCCACAGTTCATTCCCAACTGTTGATCTCTCTAAGAGCGATGAATCCAATCTAATCACATTGCAAATTTTCTTTACACCTTTCCTCTCTCCTCTACCAATTGGCAATCCAGCGATTAGATCAAGGCCGTCCACTGCATACATCCAACTATCCAGATTGAAGCCCTGATCCTTTGTTATTTTCATAAACCCTGCTATCTAAATTTTTCGGTGAATACCAGCCGTTGATCTCTACAGATCAAAAACCCACAATGACCCATTCTCCACCCAACCCCTGCGTCATATCTTGTTTCACAAACCCCAAGATTGAATCTGATCCGTTGATCTATTTCATCCGACGATCCATATTTAACCCAATAGGCCCAAATCCTTTGGGTCCTACCTTTCCCCAGATCAAATCTCCACCGTCCATTCCCTGATCCAACGGTCAAGATTAAAACTGCCTTGACCCTGCCCCACCTCTTTTTACCCTTGCATCTTATCGCCATCGCGCTCTCCTCACGACCATCTGATCTAATGCCCCAGATCTGATGGCCATCATGCAGTTTCGCGTGATTTTAAGCCCGAAGGTTAACATTTTAAAATCACGTGACATAGGTTGTTTTAAAAGGCCACGTGTTGGCGAGGAATGCATACCGCGTTAAAAAAGGCAATACCTCCTTTCTACCTTTTCATCACGCGAAATTTGCCATTTCTTCAACCGAAACCACCATTCCCATTCCCATTCCCATTACATTTTCTCGTAATAGATCTCCACCGTTGATCTCTGAGATCCAACAGTCACAGTTCAATCTCGTCTTTTAATTCATCTTCCTCCACCCATCCTCCAAGGGACTTCATAATCAAATCTCCACCGTTGATATCTGTGGCTGATCTCATTCGATGGCCCAGAATTTTGTTTTAACCTTTTTTCCTCCGCCAAAGGTTTTTCACCCATTTTTCCTTTGCATTTTCGTCTATTTCATTATAATGTTTCCACTCTACATAATATTATCCCGATCAATCTCGGCCATTGATCTTTGCAGATCAACAACCCAGACTTAATCTTCTGCACCATTGATCTACCACCTCCTTATCTGACCCTTGCGAGAAATCCTCGCCCGGTCACAATCGAACATAAACTTCTGAAGTAGTCTGAACCCTTCCCCGCATGATTTTTTCTATTTTTCTTTGTTGTGAAGGTTTTAAAGGTTTTCTAATTATTTTTAAAAAGAATTGAAGGCTAGGGATGACGATCCCCCAGGCCTTTATTTTGTGAAGGAGATTACTCTGTAGGGTTCCATATCATGTTTTATCAGTGCCTCATGAGCACTAACGCCATTATAAAAACTCTGTAATGCCTGCACATCAACAAGACACACCAAAATTTAATCAAGAAAAGAGTATCAGTGTTAAAGGATCTAGTCACAGCAGAGATGAAGAATTGAAGATTGTTTACATAGTTTTGAGGGATTACGACCTAAACCGACTATCTGAAGCCTAATCCATTCAATTAAACACATTTTTAAGAACAGAAGATAGAAATTAGGCCTAATTATGCCTAACACACAGATCAGAAGCAAATTAGCCATGTTTTAGGTCAAAACAATAATATCTATCAATCCGAGAAAGCCTCCACTACCACATCAGAGGCTAATTGAATCCTCTCTAGCTATCAAAATCCACCTGCAGCCTCAAATCATTCAAAAGAGGCATAGTTATTACGAGAATAGAATATATTTGCCTTAATGCAGCTGAATAGTTATTTCAGATCAAAGAACTTATTGTAAAACTGTCAATATAGTTATTACAAGGATAACAAAGAGCCTTAAAGTCAACAAAATCTTCCCAGTGAGCTTAATACTTAATACAAACCTATTAATACATAGGAAATATATGAAATATTCTTCATTAAGCCCCTCAAAGGCCAAGAAGAATTAAAACTATATTAATTGAGCCTATATATCTTTTCTCTCATTCCACCTCCTCATTTTCCTATAAAATCTTCTTGATGAGCACATTGTAAAGGGTTGGTTGCTGAACTTTGATATAATACTTGTTTTCAAAACTTTCTACATGTAAATAGTGTTCAGAGGCTCTTGAAGCTCTGTTTGTGATCAAATAAGTTAGGCTGAGAAGAGAAGATGATTATTGTACTAGAACATTGAACTTGAAGAATGTAACTGGATTGACATCAATATACAAGCTGATTCTTGGGATCCTGGTTTATATCCCTGGTGAAGTGCTTATTTCTGTGTTATTGTTTTCCTTTCATGTATGCCATTTTTTCCAATTATTCTCTGATAAAGAATAGCAAGCATAGAGTTAGGATTTACTGCTTGCAGTACCCTTCTCTGACTGATAAGATTTATCTCAATGTTTTCCTCCAAATTGTGTGTTTAAGAATGAATTAAGTTAAGTGTAAACACTAGCAAGGAATGTTGGTTTTCCCCTCTCTTGATGTGAAAAGCTTGAAAATAAGTTCTTGAATGATATTTTCATTATCTGCTAAGTAGAGTTTGACTAGAAAAGTTTATGGTTTTCCATGTCTTTTAGTTTCTTTCTCCAAAGGTAGTTCTAAAAGTTTCCCTAAGAGTATGTTGAAAGCAGTTTATATTTTAAAGTATCTTATCTGATCTTAGGCTACACTTTGTTTTTCTTATCTGTTTTCATCCCTTCTGAAAGTAGTTATGTGGATTACTGGATTGTTTGTCTGATGAGTTAGCTTTAATACAAGCTTGTCCAAATAATTCTATGGTTAGCCATGCCCTTTGGTTGGTTTAAAACAGTTACTTAAAAGGATTTTCTTGTTTGGAAGGAATGATAAATCCTAGTTGAAATTATTGTCTTTTTCCACCCATTCAACACTTTTATTGTTCGATTGCATCATTTTATCTAAGAGATCTTGTGATATAGATGACTTGCCCCTTGGACCACTCTTGAAATTGTTGCACAATTAAACCCTTTTATGAATCCATAGCCCAATGGAATAAAAACCAACGTCATATCTATCCTATCAGCCAAATCTTTTTCTAATTGCTTGTACCTTCACCCCTTTGGAACTCTTTCATTTTAGTACTTTCCTCTCAACTAAAAATCATGCTCAACCATCAAAAACCAAACAAAAACCCTTGTTCTTAATAACTAGCCTAATATCACACATAAAAGCCTTAAAGATAAACCAATCTTTGCACTTATAAGAGAGATCCCTCTCTAGATTGAGGAGGGCTAGATCCTAGAATCCCAAAGTGGTTCAAATGTCCTCTCCACATTTTTAGTCTCACCAATCTTCTGAAATTATAGGGAGCTAACACCACAAAAGTTAGGCAAGGCTGAGGGAGGAATGCTTTTCATTTGAGTAGATCCAAAAATATCCTTGATAAGAAATTCAAATGTGACTATTTTTTCCTCATTCTCATTAGTGCTTTCTCCATGAGCAATATGAGTCAAAGAAAAAGGACTTTGGAAGGCTACAGATTCTTCAGAATCAATGGTATCGATTTCTGATTCTATGTGAGGATTCACAAGGAATTCCTCTTCAGGTTGACCATTAAGTAGGTATGTTGTCTTTCTTGTAAGGGGAGATTCGAGATGGGTAGAAATAAAATATTTTCCAACAGAGGATTTTGTTGTGGAATTATCAACCTGCTCAAGACTACATACATCCTGTTCATATTCTTATTTCTTTGTTGCCTTCTTTCTTGATGACTTCCTTGTTCTGGACAGTGTATTAGAAAATGAAGTGGTGCTCACACCACCATTAAAAACATTTGAAAATATTGGACCCTATTTATCTATCATACAAACAAATTGAAAAAAAATATATTTACCAAACAATCAGGACATGGCTTTGGAAAATTTCTGACCTCTATGGGTGCATGGGATTTTCCCTTCATCTTATCACTTCAACTACCCCAGTCTTGCAAAAACAAAAATCAACAAAATCAAACTAAAAAACTTTCAGTAACACCCTTAGCACCTCCCTGACAACAGCGCAAAAATGTGGAGTCAAACTATACAATTATAATTTTCCAATCATAAATTGTCAACCCAGGGTAGGTAAGATTGTGACATACTATGCAAAATATGTGCTGGCTTATCACTGTAAGTTTTCATAAATTAACTATTCATACACACACCAACTAATGCCTCTTTCCTGCATCAATACTTAGCATCAAAGGCTATGGATTGGACTACAACATCCCTCTACAACTCTCAGTATTGCTGATATTGACAATGGAAAGATAAAGGATGAAATTAAAACAATCAAGAAACCAACTTAGACAATTATAAATCCAAGCTTTAATAAAATGGAATTAACACATTAACATAAGAGACTTAATCATTTAATCAATTAACAATCTGATGCAGAAACTTTAGAAATAATGCATTAGATGTGTAAAATAATTATTACTGCATAAAAAAGAATTAAACACACACACACACTACATTGCAGGAGTTGTGAGCAAAGGGGGTCCTCCCTCACTCACAACCCCTTCAAAACTCAAAGAGGTTGCTAAATAAATTATACAAAACATAATATGTTGTATTAATATGAAAATATACAACCAATTACAATATGATATATTTCTTATCAGTAGCAATCCCAACCCAGAAACCCTTTACAGTATTAAATACATCTTTTATACAATCTCTAAAGCCCATGTTTGGCTCGAATAAGGAAATTGACTAATCTAAGCTATCAGCCAACAATACAGGTCCAGATCATCATGATTAGCTTCTATTGTGTCTAATCGATGACTAAAAGCATGGATTAGACAATTTATGTTACATAAATGAAGCTACTTCCTGATGTGGTCACGAGAAGAAATATGTAGGTTTGGGTTTTTTCAAAAGGAGGTTCAAAGCATCCAATATGATAGCCTTCATGTGCAATGAATTCATGACAAAACCCATGTTCTTGATGGATCTGGCAATAATTCGAACAAAGTCAACCGCTGATTTCGCTGCAGGAACTCAAGGTCTATACGAAATCAATGTTTTTGCAGCAAATATGGAGTTGCTTGTAGGAAATTCAGATCGTCTACATGAAATCCGAAGCTTCTACAGGAAATGTGGTTGCACGAGCTGTCTTCAAGATTTTGTGGAGATGCTTTGAATCAAAGAAAATTTGCACATGAGTTCTAGATCAGTTGGAGTGGTAATTAAATAAAGATACAACTAGATCAAAGAATACTTCAAGTTTAAGGCATAATGACACTTATTATGTTAATTTTACATACGTTAAGCTTATAGTACCCTTTTAGCCAAAACTAAACAATATTAGCCGAACTAAGCATAATTAGGGGCGAAAGGATTTAAAAAATAGGGGAGGTAAGGCTTGGGAGGGGTGTGAAAATTAGGAAGAATTGAGACTTAACACCCATATTTAATAGTGAGTGAGTGTCTCGTCTTGTGCTAGACCCAAAGAAGAATGGAAAATGGTGAATCTTTGTTGACTACTTGGAACTAAACAAAGCCACTAAGAAGAACCATTTCCCCTTGCCACTTATAGATCATGTCCCAGATGGCCTTGCAGAGAAGAAGTTATTTTATTTCCTAGATGGGTTCAGTGGGTATAACTAGATCAAAACTAGCCCTGAAGACAATGAAAAAACTAGTTTCATAGGTTCCTCGGACACCTTCGCTGACAAATTCCTTCCCTTTGGATTGTGCAATGCCCCAACTACTTTCCAAAGAGAAGTATTGAGCATCTTATCCAAGCTATTCCATGACCTTGTTGAAATATACATGGACGATTTAACACCTTATGGGGATGAATTCCAAGAAGCTCTCTCCAATTTGGGAAAAGTGTTAAGAAGGTGTATTGAGATGCGTCTCTCCCTAAGTCCTAAAAAGTGTGAATTCTTAAAAATTGTGGGACTAGTCCCGAGCCACTCAATATCACAAGCATGAATACAAGAAAACCCGAACAAAATCATTATAATAAAAATGGTGCTTGTTCCTCGAAAGTAGAGAGATGTAAAAATTTTCTTAGGTTTGACTCGCCACTATAGAAGGTTTATTAAATACTTCAAAAAATTGGCTTCACAATTATTTCGATTATTAGCGAAATATTCTGAGTTTTTTTGGTCCATTCTTTGTCAAGAAGATTTTGAGCTCATTAAGGAAAATTTAACTACTTCCCCTTTCTTCGAGGTCCAAATTGGGCTTTGCCTTTCTACATCCCCACAGATGTATCAGAAAAAGCTATGGGGGAAGCTTTGAGGTAGTTAGAAGATGAATTACCCATTTCCATCTATTTCATTAGCAAGATTGTTTCCAAAGCGGAACTCAATTATATTGGCACAAAAAATGAGCTTTTAGAAATTGTCCATTCCTTAAAAAAAAATTAAACATTATATTATTAGTTATCAAACCTTTGTACATACTAACCATGCAACCACCAAGTACTTAATGAATAAACCAGATGTTAATCCTAGAATAATTATATGGTTGTTTTTATTGCAGCAATTTGACTTAACAATTGTTGATAAACTAGGAAAGGAGAATGTTGCTGGAGATTTCTTGTCAAGAATAACTCTACCTACAGATGAGGAATGGATGGTGGATGATCAGCTTCCTGATGAACACCTATGTTCTATCTCAACATTCCCTCCTTGGTTTGCTGACATAGCTAACTACTTGGTTGTTGAAAATTTCCCTCCAAATCTCTCATCCACGGAGAAGAGAAAGATTATTAGAAAAAGTGCCCCTATCACCCGGATTTGTGGAAATATATTCAAGTTGTGTCTTGTCCAAATTATCAGAATATGTGTGAGGGAAGAAGAGATTTTTGACATCCTCTCGACATGTCATGATAGTCCTTGTGGATGCCACTTTGCTAAAAGATCATAGTCTATGGGAAGTAAGTTCTGCTTTCCATTGAATTTGAGTACAACACCTTGAGCATGATAGCTGAGTTAGAACTAGATATCACAAAGGCCCAAAAAGAAAGGTTTTCGTACTTAATTGGTTTGGATGAGTTCAGAATGAAGGCACTCCTTCACACAGAGGTAATTTAGCTGCAAAGGAAGGTTTGGCATGACAACCACATTAATGAAAATACAGTTCAAGGGGATTTGGCATTGCTCTATGACTCAAGGTTCAAGGACTTCAAAGGAAAATTAATGACAAGATGACTAGGACCTTACCAAGTGGAAAAAATCTATTACAATTGTGTTGTTAAGATCAGAACAATAGATGATGAGGGGATCCCCCTACTTGTCAATGGTTATAAGCTCAAAGTGTACAAGAAGCTAATGTCTAGGCCTGAGTTTATTAATTACATAAACAGGGAGGTGTATTTCATTGGAAGATCGATAGTTTCCAGTTCCTCCCCTTCCTAGAAAAAAAGAGAAAAAATAAAGAGGCGTGGGTGAAAATTTCTCTCAGGCATCCAAGGCCAACTCTTGGGTTGAAAACCTCTATGAGGCGATCCTGGAAAAAAGAAAAAAAAAATGAAGAAATAAAACATCCTTTGGTGAAAACCTCTTTGAGGCGCCCAAGGAAGGCTTGTGAGTTTAAAACCTCCATGGAGGCAACCCACCCATCTTCAAAAAAAAAGAGAAAAAAAGAGAAAGGAAAAAACAAAGAGAAAAAGGGAAAAATGAAAAAATGAAAAAATTAGCTATGCACTCACTTATTTCTGTTTTGCAGGTGTATCTACAAATCAATAATTGATATTTTTCTCCAAGTACTTACTCTTTTTTTTTACTCTTTTAATTGAGTTTATTAATTAAAAAAAAATCATATGAACATCTTCCTATTAAATCAGTTATGGTTTCTTAACCCTGTGGTATTGGTAAGCTTCTGTATTGTAACCAAGACTATTTATAGATCAATAATTTCCATGATAATGTAAGATTAAATATCTATAATTAAGAAATTTATTCTATATATATATTACATTTATGATTAATTATAATTTAGTTATTTTTGTGATTTTTTTATCGTTTAATTTTTTATTTTTTATTTTTTTGTAAGCTCGACTAAAATCTATTAATTAGGAAAAAATATTGTACCATGCAGAGGGGCAGAGGTGGGCAAGGATATTAGCCAATCCCTCCTCGATTTTGTCTCCAAAATGTCGAAATTAGGGGTTTCCTTTGATGGGGAAACCAACCCATTAACATTCCAGAAAGGTCAAAGATAGCTAGCAGATTTGAAATGCTACTAAAAATGAGAAAAACCATGTATAACGAGTGTATCCAAAAAAATACTAGGTAGCACGAGGCAGAACCGTCAAGTCTTTTTGGCATCTTCATTCTGGACAACTTCAATTCCTACAGTGTCTTGTTCTATCGTTGGACATCCATATATGCGCAAAATCTCTTCCTCTTTATATGTGAGGACATGAAAAACCCTTGGTGGAGGTGGAGGAGGGATAGACACAACTGGGACCTCAAAATTATCGTTCGTGTGCCATGTTCCATTAGTCAATAGGTTCTAGACTCCTATTTCCTGCACAGAGGGATTTTTCACCAGTAAAATTTCGAGCTTCCATGAAAGAGGTAGAAAGGAGCACGGGATTGTTGATTTATGGTACCTGTGTTTAGCATTAGACAGAACAGGAATTGAGGGTGCAAGGACAGTGTTAAGGGAGACATCCACGATAAGAGTGTCAGGATTACGAGCTGTCGGATGTGAATTGGAGTCAACAGAGGAATCAGGAGTAGCTCCGAAATGTTGATGAACATTACCTTGACAAAAACGAGCAAGAAGATTTCCCCTCACATTGCCTTGGAGGGGCTTCTAGCGCTGGTGAGTAGGCATGGTGTAACAAGTGTGAGAGATAGCGATGCAGTGGTGCAGAGCAAGGGTGAACTGCTTGTGCAGGTTGCAGGAGATGCAAAGAGAGTCAGAACTCGATGGAGGAGAAGAATGAAGATCCAAATGATGGAGCATTGGGTGATAAACCCAAATTTGAGTAATGGAAAGCAATAAATGATCCAGGTGACGGTGGTATGGCCTTGTATCAACTTTAGGACGGGCCATAAGTTTCTTCAGGGTGACGTAAATTTTCCAACTGTTGCAGTGAGGAGGTGGCACCCACCCATGGCACAACCAATTCAAGTTATGCTAAGTCAGTTGCATCCGTGGGAGGTTGAGCAGTAGTGGGCGTCGAAGGAGGCCTTTCACGTGAGGAGGTAGTGGCTTGGGTGCTCGGAGGCCAGATAATTTGTTCACAGCGGATATCACCTGGATCCTTGGGTATCGTTTTAATTTCAGCAACCATATATTACTACAATAATTGTGATATTTATCGAATGCTAAAAAAAAATTCATTGATTTTTCTTTAATTAATACACTCTAATCATGATGCATACCACATTTTTTAGAAAAGAACCAATAAAATCATAATATAATGTTTTATATTATATTTTACTTTTTAATATTTACAAAACCATTATGTTTAACATATTAGAAAATTTAATTTTCAATTATTTATAATTTTTATTTTTTACCAATATCTTTTCAGCCACCCATTATAGGAAATTAATAATTTTTATTCTATTAAAACTATCACTTTTAATAATCTATTTTTAAAATCACCTTTATTATGGTGAGAAGGGAGGCATTTGGGGTAGTGCCATCTCATGGAATCATTGCAAGTGCTATGACCTCATTATATCTTAATCCTTCAACCATGTGGCTTGATCAAGAAGTAAATGACTTCAAGTGGATATGCTTATGACTTAGGTTATCTCATTGGAAGTTATCATAGTTCATTTGAAGTTTTGAGAGGATGGTTCTCGATATTACTCCTCCCCATATTTACTTTACGAGCTCTTTGCAAATACTTTTATCTAACTCCATCAGAAATAATGGTTACTTTCGATCTATAGCATAAATAATTTTTGGTTTCCTTCCCCCACATATTTGTTTCTCCATTCCTTTTCATTCACTTATAGTATTTTACATAAGCTCTCTTTTCCTCCCCTCATAGAGAATGAGGGAGAGCATTCACCTTTACAATTTCCTCACTGAATAATACTTCGAGGTACATAACATTTCATTTACTAGTATCCCAAGTCCTGGTACTTTACATAGTGTAACATGGCTAGGGAGCATGCCCATTTTTTATGTGGAAATAGTAGCCAAGGGCAGTAGGTGATCTCACTACTTTTATATAGGAAAAAGCCTCCACTTAGGCATATTCTAAAAAAAAATTAGAGATGATTTCTGAGGAGTTATGAGATTTGGATGTTACTATTACATTATATCATGCTTGTACTTTTGACTAAAAGGTCATGCATAAAATTTTGGACTGAGTTCTATACAAATAACACACCCAAGGAAGAAAAAAATAATACATCCTTGTACCATTGATATCTATTAGAAGTTAAAAATGTTATTGGGAAGGTTCACCATTAATATAAATGAAGCCAAAAAATGAGATATTTCGCATGATGGATGAAGTGGCACTGAAATGGAAATAGAGGAGGCTTCACCTTAACCATATTGAACAAACAATTCATCATGACCCTAGTCTAAGTGGGTGAAATAAGGAGAACCTCAACTTAATTGAAGGGATGCTATAGATTTTCATTAAATTTTATGGATTTGTTTGCTTAGTTTTCTTGGTTCCTTAGTCTATCGAGGCATAGATGTAAAAATAATTCTTATCAAGCATTTCATAAAATTTCCTAAGCTCTAATTAGTATTTTTTATATATTGATTTCAACTTTGTAATGATCCTATGTCTCAAGTTCAATATCTATCTTTAAATATATTCCTTTAAATTTTATGAGTTTGTATTCTTACTAGTAGATTACTTCTTGTCATGACCAAGGGATCCACTCAGTTACAAGTTACTAGTTACCATCTTGATGCATTCTGACCCCTATTACCAATATAGAATAAGTGGCACATTGTCACATTCTCCATATAGCATAAATAATTTGTAGTAATCACAATATGAAAATATATTCCATAACACATGCACACATATTTTATGTAAAATTATCCACTTTCCTCCAATTTTTATAAGAATTTACAAAATTTACAAGTAAACTTTAGTCAAGGATTGGTTCCTTGATTTAAACAAAAAAAATCCAATAGATATACATAAGAAAAAAAATTTCCACTAGTCCATTCAACCATCATAATTTTTTTTTACTCGTTTCCATATTTATGGTGCTATACATAATGCAAGATGGTTAGGGATACACCTGATTTTGGTCATGGTTGTGGTAGCAAAAGGGAGAAGGGGAGTTCACACACTCATTTATTGGAATAAGTCTTAGCTTTGGAGTGTGCTAAAAAACTCTTAGATATGGTCCATGAGGACTTCTGAGAGTTGGAGGAAACTACTACAATGAATGGTGCTTGCACTTCTCACTCCAAGGTCATGGATAATATTGTGGACTAGGTTCTAAACATGTGGCACTGTAGGGAAGAAAAAACCAATAATTCCTTACCATTGATCTCTTTTGGCAGTTAAAAATATTACTAAGAAAGGTCGTCATGGGAAGAAATGAAGCAAAAAAAAGATATATTTCTCATGTTGGAAAAAGTAATACTAAAGTAAATGGATATGAGGATTTTTCTTAATCATATTGAAGAACAACTTCCTCATGTCCCTCATCAAGGTTGGTGCTAGAGGGAGCACCTTAGCCTGATTGTTATGGATGCTACAAATTCCCTATAACTTTTGTGGCTTTGTTTTCATATTTTTCTCGGTTCCTTGGTCTATCTAGGCATATATGTTATGCTAAAAAAAGGTCTCTTATCATACTTCCTATATAATTTATCAAGCTTAGGTTCTTTGTAGCACCATGATGTCTTACTTTTTAGACATTGTTATTTTTACACTTTTAAATTATTGTTGGACATAATGGCTATGGAAGTGCTAATGGAAAATATGTGATGATGTAATTACATTCTATTTTAATAAATCGATAAATGATATTGCTCGGGAATATTCTAGAAAGAGGAGTAGAGTGTTATACACTTATTGCGACATTACAAAAATATTGAGGTGTAAAATGGGTCTCATAAGGAGTATGATAAAATAATAGTGTAAATAAGAAAATAATATTAGATTTCCTCATCAAGTTTTGAGGGAAAAAATAAAAAGCTATTTTTTCAACATGTATTGTCAACTTATATCCCTATAAGTTTTGTCAAATTTTGAGGGCAAGAAATCATTGTATACAGAATTTATTTTTGAATCAAAGAGTATCCATGTTGCACACTTTCCACCCCTATCACACTAAAAAGGTGAAATACATGGAAAAACATGATTTTACATGTATTTCACAATTTTAGTGTAGTAGGGCCCATCAAAAGTATCCAACATGGGTAGAATTAAATAAAATCATAGGGAATGAGTTGAAAATACTAGTTCAAAAAGTAGTTTTTTACCTTTTTTACTTTTTATCCCTTTACTCCAAAAATGTTGAATCATCCCTCGTATATGCCCATTTTTCCATCGCATAGTACCATTATTCATAACCTAAATTTCGACACCCTTACACTCATTTCACATCATAATTTCTTCATTTGTCGCCAATACATATCCTACCCCTCGTGATTAAGTATCATTATTTTTCTTAAGATTTTATATGACTAGAGATGATTTTTTCATGATTTACTAATGATGGTTTCACTAAGTTCAGTTGTCAAAGGGCTCTATTGCCAAATTCTCCACAAGTCAATTTGAACTAGTTGCTCAAGTTGAGTACGAAATTACGGTAGGTGAAACTCTAAATTTAGATATCAAATAGGGAATAATCATGAAATTCCAACATGTGGGTTTTGTTCAAAGTACCCATATTCATGTAACCTAGAAACCATTTGGAACAATTTGTTACCATGAAGGAGTTATGGTCAGGGGAATATTACAGTGTAAGGTTAAGTACAAAATCTGGGTCAAAATTGAGATTTGACATTTTCAGCCACGTTCACTATTTGGATAAGTTTCTTTGTGCTAAAAAATGGAATTAGTTCCTCCAAGATGAACCCATCCCTGGCCCATTTGAATACTCTCTAGAAGATTTCATATGATTTATTTGTTGTCGTATTTGTTTTTTTAAGTTTTGATTGTTATTTTTTTCCATCAGATACACCTTATAAAATCTAATGCTCTACATGCACACTAGGAGGAGAGCAGGAGGGAAGCAATAGGAGCAGCACCCATAGGAGAACTGTGATGTAATTCCATCTCCGTTGGAAGCTTTTTTGTAATTTTTTTAACCACTAATACATAAGGTTGATTCATCATTGTTGTCCACGTAAATCCTCTTTGCAGATAGAGGTGATCCCTCTAGCCCTAGGGTGGGTCTAGCAACTACGAGAACATGCTGACATATACCTTCCTAGATTGTAAATGAAATTCAAAGCAAGGAATATGACCAACCTTGTTCTGATGCTATGTTGTCATCTTCTGTTGAAGCTTCTTGATCTGTCACTCTTCTCAAGCTCGATGCACGCTGCTACCAATATTCGATTACCTATATAGATAGTCAAGACACCATGACAAGCGTAAAATAAAGACAACATAAAACAATTACAAACTATCTAACTGATCAAGGAATGCTATAAATCTCATTCTAAATGTAAATAAGAGTGGACTATAAACATCAGTTGCATTTTATTATGATAAAGACAAGGGGATTTTACAACCAAGCCTTGATGTTGAGGCTCTCCTTCGGTAAGTCTGTATCCAAGCACGTTTGTGACACCCTCATACATAAAGGTCTAAGATCTCACTATGTTCTTAACACACAAAAACAATCACACTCTACACTATCCTCCCATAGCTATAACTGCTTCTCCTCTCTATCTAACTAAGGCAGTAGAGGTGAAGGAGGTCTCCTTATTTAACAATGGAGGAGGAGGTTATGGGTCCTCAAATAATGGGAAAAGAGCTTATCATTTGGTGTAGTTCCCATTCTTTGGAACAAGAAGCCCAAAGGGGAATTGCTTGGCCATATCCTCAAAACAAACTTCTAGCTCACCATCTCGCGAAGCTTCTAGTCGTGGAAACTTCATTTCTATTTCAAAAAATTTCCAAAAGAGGATTGGTGTGCGTCCGACATTAAGAAAAAGCATCGATCAACATGGGTCCCATTGAAAATATCTGCTATCGGTGCGAGACAGACACTAAGACAAAGCGCCAACATTGAAAAATAGGTTTTTATAGGGATTTTCTAGAAAAGATGTAAAGGGAGATGAATTGGAAAAAAAAGTGTGGTTCAGTGGTATGTATTCCATGCTTGGAAAGTACAGAAGGGTCACTATATGGGTCCTCCAAGATCAAGGAATGGGGAGTATAGGGATAGTGACAAATTGCTGTGTAACAGATGCCCCCTAAAGCATGAAGTCTGAACATGAGTGAGGGGTGAAATGTTGTACAAGTACGTGCAAGTAACCAGACACTGCCGTCGGGAGACCTAAAAATCAATTATAAATATATATACATAAATATATTCTCTGATGAAAATACATGTATCAAGGTATGGACGCAGCCATCTGTAAAAGAGACCATGGTATGGTCACAACCATCCATCTAAAAGAAACATGTATCAAATCATGGAAAAATCATATCACCTTGCAACCTAGACTCTAGAGAATAAAATCCATGGTCTTGTGCTCCATCACAACCCGATCAAGTAAAATTTCAAGCATGTGAATAAATGAGTTGAAGTCAAACATGCAGGAAAATCTCCTAATTACCAGTTAACGATGTAAAATGTTAACAAGCGTAAGATAAACCACCAATGATGAAAATGGTACTCAAGGTACTTCTAGTACAATCGATAGAATGTGAAAAATGAGCTGGATTCGAACATCCACGAAATCACATGATCAAAGGCCAATGATGAGAAATTTTTGTCGAATGAGAAAAACTTGCCATTAGGGCATGCGAGCTCTAAGGTACCAGAAAGGAGTCTCTAGATCAACTTCCTAGATAATGAGTTGAAGTTGACAGGAAGTGATCCATCGAAGGAGGGTCATAATGAATCCCACATCATCGACATTAAACAAATAATTTGATATGAGTGTTAGTCAAGACTAAAACAAAGGATAAGGGAATGCACAAATTGTAGAAGGATTTTCTCTTAAACATATTGGCGACACGACTCTAGAATTTGGCAGCATTTCACTCAAACGGGATCAAAGGTCTTGCTGAAAAAATTGGTAAAAAATGAGAGGAAAATAGATTTACCAAACCCATGGAGGCAAAGTGACAAAGTGAAGATATCCCAAACCAACACGAACTACAGATAAGTGTCATGTTCAATAGTGACATACTGCCGACACAACTGACGAATAACATCCATTTTTCTCCATCATTTCTGGTAAGTACCTCTTTATTTTTACACAAGCTTGAAGATGATAACATATGCTTGTCATATAAGTTTTTCTTTCAGAAAAATCCATCCTAGTACATTTTACGAGCCTTAGGAAGGAGGAACTTGGTAACGTCATGGTGACAGTTTCTGATGTCATTTATGTTTAACGAGTCTGACAAAGAAATAACTCGACATTTTTTCATGTTTAGAGAGTTTGAAAATAAGTGGATAAGAAAACTCCAGTTGGTCCCTTTTCTTAAATAGTCCCTCATACCTGAAAAGGTAGAAAACAAAATATGAGAGAACCTCTTAGTCGTGATTAGCTAAGGTATTCATTTTTCGTAAATATTTTATCCATGCCTAAAAAAGGGGTAAAAATGCACTCGTTAAACGATGTTTTCCAGCCTTTAACGAGTTCAAAATGACAAGATATCAACAATACTTTCATGTTTTGAGAGTCAGAAAAGAGTTGGAAGTTCACTCATCTTAGAGGAATGAGTGGTATTAAGGGTAGCAACTTGTTCCGGTGATGGTGTAACTGATCAAAATGAGTAAAGGTCAAGAGGTTGGCTAAAAATACCACTCATTGAAGATGTTCCTTAGGAATGGGTAAAAAAAATCAAATGAAGCCGTATGATTGACCAAGCAGATGATGACGGTGCAATGAGAAAACCAAGGTTCATCTAGAAAAATAGGCTGATAAAATGGCAATCATGAGAGGTAAAATAAGAATGGTTTCATTTTTACACAATCTTGAAATTAGGAAGCTCTGCTTGAAGTTGGTTTCATTTTTACACAAGATTGAAACAAATATAAACTATGCTTGAAGTTGATTTCATTTTTACACAATCTTGAAATTTTTTAGAAAATTATGCTTGAAAGTAGTTTCATTTTACACAAGCTTGAAATGGAAACAATTTATGCCTGAAATAATTTTTCATACCCTAAGCATGATGACTCAATTCGAGGTGTATTCCCTTTATTTTCATGGCATTCACTTGAGTAGACTACTGGTTACAAACAGTTGGATGGAATGAAGGTTCAACTACGATATCAGGCGAAAGACTCGACTTGGATTTTACAAGATCTAATCAAAGACGAGAATTGAAAAGGGAACCCGTTTCATTTTTTAACGAGGTTGGCACAGTAAAATAACTATCCTCATAATGCCTTTTCTTTTTTTTAAAGAGCTTGACAAAAGAAAAGAACTTTTCTCTCAGAGAATCTTGTTTCATTTTTTAAGGAGCTTGACACAAGAAAAGAACTTTGCTTTGACGAGCTTGTTTCATTTTCTAAGAAGGTTGACACAAGAAATGAACTATGCTCTCGAAAAAATTGTTTCATTTTCTAAGGATCTTGACACAAGGAATGAACTATGCTTCGAAAACCTTGTTTCATTTTTTAAGGATCTTGGCCCAAGACAAGGAACTCTGCTCCAACGAGCTTATTTCATTTTTTAAGGAGGTTGACACAAGAAAGAAAACTATGCTCCATCGACATTGTTTCATTTTTTAAGGAGCTTGACACAAGAAAATGAACCATGAAATTTAGATCTTGTTTCACTTTTAAGGAGCTTGACACAAGAAAATGAATTGTGCTCCGACAAGCTTGTTTCATTTTTTAAGGAGCTTAACACAAGAAAACAAACTGTGCTCCGTCGAGCTTGATCAAGATATACAAAGAGTCATGGCTTCCAAGAGGTTCTCATCTAATTTGAGAATAAAATATCGGAAATTAGGACCCAAGGCCCCAAATACATTGTGTACTATCTTATTGAATTAATTATCAGTGGACACGAAAATGGAATAGGTGGCTAGATAATTGACCTGTGGTAGGAAATATAGCACTGGAAGGTAAGGACTAGGAAGGGATGATGGTAGACTAGATGTAACACAAGAACCAAAGAATGAAAGATGATGAATGGTTACGATCCGACCTTTATGTGGAAAATAGGTCACACGAAAGAGGGAAAAGACAAGCACGCCCATGGCATAAGCATAGTCGCGGCCCAGGAGTAAATTAAAATCCAAGCAGTCTTGGACCACCATTACGTCTATATAAACGGTTTTTCCTCCCAAATTAATAGGAAAATTTGGAAGGATCCCTAATGGTTGACTTGTTCCTTTGTTAAAAGCCAACAGATTATGAGTAATCGGAAAATTTGCGAAGAACCCAAAGCCTGCCATGTAGTTGAGGAAAAAATAATAACCGAGGCACCTTCATCAATAATTGTGCACGGTACGACCATATTTTAGGCTTGTAAAGTGATCTCAAACGGCATGTAAGAAGGAAGAAGATATCCTGTGAATCGACTTCAATCAAAGGAAGCAACCAAACTACATGGAGGGGGTGCCATAATAATAGGAGGAGTATCCCCTTGCGTTACAGGAGCAGAATTACCATCCTTCTAAACTCCGAGAACGAGAGTATTAGGATCACTTTCTGGAACTGTGACGATAGGAGTCAGAGGATCACCCTCTTGGATCATGGAAACAGGAGGATTTCCCTCTGATCCCAGGGAATCACAGGAAACAAAAAGAAATTGACTGGGATGAGACCCACTCTTGATAGGAAATACCTGATGAACTGTAGATGGAATTAGGTCAACCTTTCTCTCAACCGATGATAGGTCAGAAATGGACTCGGGAGACTGAATTTTCGAGAGAGTGGAATTGAATGGAGATGAACCCCGATGAATGACTTTATCAACTATCATAGGACTCGAAGATAACTTGGTAATCAATGGGAAGACAGGACTAAAAATTTGAAAGGGTATCCAACACTTTAGAAGCTTCATCCATATAAGGACATAGGTGAATGGGATGGTTCCCTTCCCAAAACCTACAGGGAAATTTGACCTTACGCTGTTTCTTATGAGTCTCATTATCTTTAGTTTAAGGCTCATCATCAACATGACGCCTAGAGGTTGATGATGAAGGGTGAATCAGGCTAACATACCACACTTTTAGCACCTTACAAATACCAGGGAAATCATGAAGAAGGTGGTCAACCTCACATAGATTGCAAGGGAATTTGACTCTGCGAGATGGAGTGGGAGGTTTCTCGATACTAGCTGCATGGGTAGCAATAGTTTCTGATTCCCCCCTAGCTTATTTTCCTTCTTCTTCTTCGACTTATTCTTCTTCTTCTTCACTACCTATTTACTAGAATCTAGAATTCACTAGGTGAAGAGGGAGAACGGGGTGAAGAAATAGGTGAAGAAGGTGAGGGGTCGACCTGATGATCAACATGGGGTTTATATGGTTCAGGAAGAGGAGAAATTGGTTGGACAGAGGTTGGAACACTCGGGACCACTGAGGTTGAAAATAACCAAACGACTAAATCAATAGTTAACCCAAGAAGGGACAACGTCACCATATAATCGGAGCCATCATTTCCAAAATAAGGAGAAGGAACAAGACTCCCATCAAATGGGGATCCTTGACAGGTAAACCCAGGAAAAGTTTCCATTGACCTCACCCTAAGAATCACTAAGGAATAAAACTTTAACCAGGAATATTTCGGGGGCAGTTAATTTTAAGACACTAAAACAAAAATTTTCATTTTCATGTTTTAAGATTCAAGAAAAAGACAAAAGGTGACTCTAGTGACTTTCCGTTTGAACGAGCTTGAAAGGACAAGTTCTCGATGATATTTTCAAGTTTTAAAGAGTCGCGAAAATATCAAAAATTTATAGTCAGGGTATTCTAGGCATAAAGGGTTTCCAAGTAATCGTGAACTGCAATATCCAACTTGGTGATTGAATGAAAGAGAAATAACCGAGGACTTTGACGTACGGCGTCCCATATCCCCAAATGTTGTGTTTAGTGTATCACCGTTACAAGGCAACAGTCTCAGCCTCCTACGGATAAAGGATTGCAACCTATAGGGGTATCCCTTTATATATGTGACGATACAGGGAGCACAAGTCTGTGCTAGTGTTTTCTAATGCTAGATGGTGAACGAAAACTACTAGGTTTAATGATTTCGGAACAATTCACTAACATAGACCTCTAAATATGTGCGTTAAGTTTCAATTCTTCCTTAGGTTAATTGAATAAATTTTATGGCTGGTCTTGATTATGTCTCAATTCCAAGGCCCTACTGTTGTGATCCAAAAACTTCTATATGCAGCTAAAATGAGGAAAAAAACCATTCATTTCGATGAATGCTATCTAGTTAAGGGAAGAGTCTCAAACAATGATGCAACAAATAATAATACTGCAAAAAAAATGTTTCCTAACTAGATTAATTTCACTATCAAAAAGTAATCTAAAGAATTCAAATATGTGAATTATGCAATGTAATCTATGCAAAACTCTCTTTTTTAAAACTATGCAATTGTAATCTATGCACAATTTCCTTTTTCTTTTGAATGAATAAGAACGCACTCAATGCATTTTTCGATAAAATGAGAATCTATTTAATGCATGATTTTAATGAAAGAGAATGCACTTAATGTGACTTTTAGTTTTAAATCATTAAACAGTGTAATCTAAGTTCAATGATAAATTCTAAACGTGAGTTTTCAATGCAACTTGATCTAATGTATTTTAACAAAAAGCAAACTTTGAGACAAAAAATAAACGAGTGCAAATTTTCTTAATGAAAAAAGGATGCAATAAAACATTAAGAATACAATCTTGTTTTGAACACTTTGTAATGAAATTCCTCAAAAGGCTACAAGACATATGAGTTTAAGCACAAGGAGGGCTTCCAAAGAGTGAGCTCAAAACAAGGCATTCATTCCCTTTTACATCAAGTAATCATACAAAGAAGACTTTTTACCTGAATGATGAACAATGTAATCTATGCTCACAAGTGAACAAGCAGGCCAAATGAACTTGGACAGACCCTTGAGACTTGATCACTCCCATCAACCAAAAATCAAAAGGCCATCAACTAGATATGGCTCACCAAGCAAGGAGATTGACTCAATCAGCGGGGCAATGTCCTGCGAAACATGCAACTAGGCAATTGATGCACAATCCACGAAAAATCTAGCGCGTTAGGATGCACATCCCAACATAAAGAACAAAAAAAAAAAAAACCAAAAACCAAGCCAATCAAGCCCATCAAGAAAACCTGAGTGAAGGGGAGAAAATGAAAATAATATAGATAAAAGGACCGAAAGGGCGAGACACACTGGCGAAAGAATTAGGGAAAAAACCTTAATTTTCCACACATACTGGAATTGGCGCGAATTTTGGAGATGTAAAATAACACCAAACAGCCTGATGCCATGAATTTATAAATGAAAACTAGTGCCAATCGGCATGATTGTCAGACAAATACAAGCACCAATTTCTGAAAAATAAAAAAACAAAGAATTTCTCCTAAACAAGACCAGACTCACCACTTCAAGAAAAAACTAAAAGATTTTAATTGATGAAAAACATAGGAAAAAATAGGGAAATGGTTTTTCGACTAAACTCGTCGAACAAATAAGACCTCAAAGAGTGAAAAAATCAAAGGAAACTCCCTAGTGGAGTCGCCAATTTTTTGTCCAAATAAATCCCCTCTGCAGATAGAGGCGATCCCTCTGTTGGGGTTCCTATGTTTTGGCAGGTTTGGCTCTACCAAAAGATAAGACAACATCAAAACCACTTTGTGACCTCAAGATCTAGCCCTCCTGGGTCCAGAGAGGGATCTCTCTATAAAGGAAAAGGTATATGTCTTTGAAGCTTGATTTGAAGGTATTAGGCTAGTTATAAGGCACAAGGTTTGTTTTGTTTTGTTTGTTTGTTTGGTTGTTGGGAAACATGGAAGAAAGGTTCAATATAAGACAAAGGTGAGCAAAGAAGGATTCTAGGCAAATGAGGGCTACTTCAGGGAACACTCGAGACCATTGGGAAATGGAGTCATAAAAGGGTTTACTTGCTATTTAATATCCAAGGCTTTCAATTGGGCTAGTCATCTAAAAAAGAGGATCTTTAAAGATGATAGTGTGGTATGAAATGATAAGGAATGAAGGTGAATGAGAAGGAAACCTTCGAGGTCACCACTTGGGAATCATATCTAGGGATAGGGCATGCCATTAAACACCTATGATCTACCCACTAAAAGGCTAACTCTTCATACAACAAGAAACACATAAGATTTAAACACAAAGGTGAAGCTTGAGATCAAAGAAAGGCTTTGAACTTTCAATGCTTCGACATTCAACTTAAGGGAACTTAGAAAGGTTCAATTGATTGAAAAAGACCCTAGTGAGACATAATCAACATTCTAAACTCCCAGTATCCCAGTTATTTCAATTAAAACCAGACAAGAACATCTAAGAATAGATCCATAAATTCATACATCAGTTAGTAGTGAATAATAGCTACTACATTGGTTAAATTATCTTGAATTAGTTCTCAGATAGCACAATTAGTAGAAAACATCAAAGATAAGAATATCAGGAGAAATAGGGTACCATGTAAGGGTATATCCTAAGCCATATTTCTGATTCTCACCAGAGAAATGAAATGTAATGAATTACAAAAGGAAAACAGAGACAAAGGTAGAACACATCACCGCTGCTTTAAATCAGGATCCAAAGAAATGTGCTTGTCATATTAAAGAGCAACACCAGTCATATACAAAATTTTCCAAAAGCTTGATATTCAGTCTGAAATCATCTTCCTCACCATATTTTACAACTTTACCCACTGAACTATATCTCAAGAGAAACATCTTACAATTCATAGATATCCGATCAATAACCAACAACCTTTACAATGTGTTTTTCTTGAATTCTTATAGCTTAAAGGGAGGTAGAGGAGGTAGGTGAAACACTAAATGAAACATTAAAATAGAAGTAGAAGAAGAAGACTTGAGGCCCATTCTATCTTAATGTCTATGCATTGATCTTTAGTACGCTTTGGATGAAAGAGTGGTCTTCGACAGGCTGATAATAACTCCAGGTATGTTCTTTGATGTACTTTAGGTTGTAGTACTCTGTAGTAATCTGGTGATAAAAAAAAAGTCGGATAAATGACTTTTAGGCCTGCCATACTGCATAACAAATGCTCTGGCAACATTACGACTTTCTGTTAGGGGTAGATCTTCTCAGGAACTCGATGTAGCATAAAAAACAGTATCAGAATTTGTCCTTTCATGGAAAAGAACGTTATTCTAATGTGAGACACTGATAAGACTATTTTCAGTGCTTTAGGCCTTAGTAGGCCTTCTGTGTTAATCATAAGGTCTTCAATTTGGTACATTTTCCTTTTAAATATTGAATTAAAGCTTAAAATCTTCAATTACAGGCTTTAAAACTCTTTAATCCATTATTAATACTCTTTTCTGCTTCATTGACTGTCTCTGTCTGTGAAAATGGAGTTTTAATGGTGCTAGATGGTTTTATAGGGCTAAACACTAGTTCTTTAATGGAATGTTTCATTCAAAACCTTCCCAAGAATTTACTCTGCAATTCCTGGCTCTAAAAGATGTCCTTCTCTACACTCTGTGTTACTATGACAGTGACCGTCAGCAATGGCAGTTTCCACCACCTGCAACCCTACAAAACACACATACAATGTTAAGAAATCCATGTGGGAAGGAGGATGGGTGCAGTGGAACCCTATGAGAACGGGAGTGCAACATAGATGAATGTGGTGGCTGTAGTGGAAAACGGTTGAAAAATGTAGTGAAATGGTGGAAATTTGATCTGATGGAGTTCTGATGGAGAAATGGCTGCAGACCATCCAATTAGATTGGACGAAGGCGATCGACGATGGCGGTTAACTGATGGAATACCTTTATAAGATTAGGCGATATGAAATAAACCCTTAACGTAAAACATAAAGGTTTTAATGTAAGCGGATTGCAAAGGAAATGAAGGAAAATGAAATGAAATCGGCGTGAATGGTGGGACCTAGCATGGGCGGAGGGTGATGGAATATGGATTGTTAGATCTCAGGAGGAGATCAATGATCGAGATGCCACGATGAAGTTCTTTGGTAGTGTTGATCATTTCAGCCCCCATTGAATCTTTCATAAGCAATCCCCTTTTGGTGGGCCTGAAAAATCCATTATTCGCCTATCCTTGCCTTCTCCCAGCCTCAGAATTGCATAAAAGGGCCGAGAAACCCACCTTTGAAAATATATCAGGCCTTAGCCCCTTTTTGCCTAGCCCCTCTGCTCCTTTTTCTCCACGTGACTGAAATCCAGAACCGGGCGCTAGCCCTATAAGCGCTTACCACAAATACATGTTGGGCGCGTTTGTAATCGTCGATCTATACCGATTGGATGACGTTCAAAATGCTTCATCGCACCCGGACCCCACTCAGTTCATAGCTCTGATAATCTGTCCATAGTCCGATTAGCTTGCAGATCAACGGTCAGAAGCTCACCCACTTCAGTGGCTTCACACCATGCTACTCCAAAACCGGGTGGTATGTATCGCACCGCCTTTCGGCAGTGGGCGGTAATTCTCGAATAGCGAGCGATTCCATACAGTGTTAGCCACGCGTCCCAGCATACGGCTCCAAAACCGCCTTTCATCGTGCATTATTGTTCTATCAAAGTCACAACGTGATATTCATTATAGCCCTGATCTGAAGGTCTTCATCCAACGGTTGTCATACTCCGAAACTGCACGAGGGTTAGTCCATGTCAACACTGCCCCTGGCCCACCGTCTCATTGCCCTCTGGTGTGTTTTCAACCGTTGATCTCGTTTTGAGATCAAACGGTCCAGATCATCTGCATATCCTAACATTGACTCGGTCCTCCTCCACGTCATCATCCCACGTGTTTATCGCATTTTTCTCTCTGCCATTTATATATTCTATTGATATGTTATATTTTAATGTTTCGCATTTTAGCTCTAGCTAGCCCGTCCGCCATTGTTCCACTACATTTTTCACCGTCATCTCTCGTCCTTCCACCATCTCATCACGCTGTGCTGTCTCGCCATTATCCCCACTGTGTTCACCTTCCCGTGCATGGTTTTCTTTAACGAGTTTGCGGATTTTGTAGGTTTACAACGACGGAGAACTATTACGATTCACAGTCTCAATTACTGTGATAGAGAGCACCTAAAAGGACCAGTTTTCATAACTGAATTATGAATAAAGCCCCGGGAAGGCAAATCAATAAGACTTCCATTAAAGAAGCGGGGTTAAAATCTGTCAAACCCTACAGGGACATTGAAGGTGCCGATTTCATAGATGAAAACATTAATGAAGAAGTAGAGGAAGATCAGTGGATGATTGAGGAATTCAGAGTTCGACGTTGAATATTTTAAAGCTTAATTTAGGATTGGGAAGGTAGAGGGTACAATGCACAGAAAAAAATGCCCTCAAGGTTTTATTTTAGCAAAATTTTCTCTCCAAGAAGGACATACCGCCCATAAGGTTTCTATTTCTCTACCGTGTTCCTGAAGAGATTTTCACCCAAAACATTTATTTCAGGAAGAAGATCACAGAGTACATACAACATTACAAAGTCATCAAGTAGTATGGGCGTGTCCATTTCCGCCATCTTGTCTTTATGAAGAAAATTAATGGTTCATCACCTACTTCATTTATTAAGTTTTCTTTTTCTCTATAAAACCCCCGAAGAATAGATTATTGAAGGTTCCAGATTTTATCAGAAAATTATGCACTGAAAGGATTTTTGTATACATTTTGTAGAACTTTTATATGAAGGCTCAGAGCCCATAGGGTCTCAGTAAGGAGGAGTTCCATCTGTTAAAGAGGATTTTGGTCTTTGGTATTTCACAGTCTGTAACTTTCTCTTATGTGTTATTTTAATATATCATTTCATTTCATCCATGTTTCCTGTATCATGTTTTGGAATGCGACTGGCTCACTGATTTTTGGTATGGATTCATCCTAGTTGATGCCCATGCTCATATCAGTCAAGCGGTTTAAATATAGCTCATGCATGATATTTTGTTCCACTATTCATCTAAACCATGTTTTTGCTATATTAGTTTCTTTGGGAGGGTGTTTTTAAAACGCTACTGTCATGTATGGATTCTTAGATTGGTAAGCCCATGCATGGTGGTATTGTGTATCTGGATATCAGCTCAATGTTAACTAATATTTTCTCTACATTTCATTCACTACATACACGTTCTGATAACTTATTTCTGTGAAGTATTTCTGAATCGGCCTGCTTTGCAGTAAGCTGTCTCTGAATTGTCTGTTGCTTTTATATTGGAGTTTTGCATGTTGCCTCTGCAATATCCCTGTCTCTGTGTCAGTTTCTGAAGGTCTTGGTCCCATTCAGATTAATTTTCCTTGTTTTACAAGAGATAGCATGAGAGCTTGTTATTGATAACTCCCTCTGTTATACCATATGCTCCTTGCTATATAAGATGTCCTAGGCACTAGTCTATCACAACTCTAGGCTATCTCTAGGAGCGAAAACATCTTTCTAGCGCCGTTGCCGGGGACGAAGTTAAGAAAATCAGAATCCCTGGGCCTCGACAAACCTTATTCACTCTCTAATAGGTGAGCATAGAGAGTTGAGAGTTGTAGATCCCTCACCTTGGTGACTCCACATTTATCTATCAGAAGAATTTATTGGCAGTCCTGGCTCCTCGAAAGCCACATCTGAGGTCAGATAAGTCACGACCAAAGACACCTTCAGTATCTGACCCTGAAAAGATCATACATAGAAGAAATTGGAGGGAAATAAAATCAGTCCATTCTGAGATTCTCGAATTCTCTCAAGAAGACTTTCCGTCCTCCTCCTCTCAAGATTCTCAATTGCAAATTCCCGACTCCACTGTCAGAGATACCGATTACTATTCAGATAGGCCACCCCGAGGAGGTGTCCAATTTAAAGATAGTCTTCATCCTACTCCTAAGGTCGAAGAGGTCAAGGAAGTCACCGAAGTATCTGCTTTTAACAGACCCTTGTTCCCCTCAACCCCTCACGTTGCAGTTTAGTATATTCCTATTGTTATTCATACTCCACTTCCACCTTCTCCTCCTCCTCTTACTCATCAAACTATTGCACTACCTCCACCCCCTCCAATGGAAAATGTTCCAGGCTTCTTGCTAAATAAATTTTCTCCTCTCGCATTACCCCAAGTGTTGAATGATATGCCCCAAGATTATCTAAAGATCTTGCCCAGATTCAATGGAGAAAACAAGATTGATGCTCAAAAACATCTTGAGACTTCCTGCTCTTTTGCAGAGAACTTTAATGTTGAACATTTAGATGTGGTCTTAAGACTGTTTGTGCAATCTCTTGATGGTGAAGCTCGAAAATGGTTTAAGACATTGGCTGGCCGTTCTATTACCACTTGGGATAACATGGAAGACACTTTTCTCAGGAAATGGGGAGAGAAGAAAGATCATGGAAATTGTCTCATTGAGTTCAATACACTAAAGAAAAGGCACAATGAACGAGTGTCAGAATTTATCAAGAGATTTAATAAATTGTATTTGAGTCTTCCTGTTGATATGAAACCCCATCAAACTGCTGCTAAAGTTGTTTTTGTAGCAGCCTTTGATTCAGAATTCAGTTTCTCTCTCAGAGAAAGAAAGCCTGCTACTCTGGATGATGCTCAGGCAGATGCACTAGAGTTGGAAGCAAACTTTGCCTCCATTGGCAAATCAAAAGGAAGATCTGAACAAGATACCAGAAGAAAAGGCAAAGAAGAGGCATCTACCTCCAACCAAGACAAAGACTCAACCAATGACAAAATGGAAGAAATGAGCAAATTGATTAAGAAAATGGTCAAGCTTGAATTGGAAGCCAAGAACACAACCTTCAGGAATTTCCAGAATGTTCCAAACAGAGGTTACAATCCTCAGTACAGAAGACCACCCCTGCAAATATTGCCAAGAGAATCAAAAGAGCAATAGGATCAGGTACCACACCCATTGTTACGGAAGATCTGAAGGAATGATCCCCCTTCGGAATGCGCCCATGGATGGAAAAGGCTAGAGACACGGAAGACTCAGAGATTGATCACTGTTGTAAGCAATTTGTTGACCTCATGCAAGCACATCTCAATAGAAGATATGACCTCAGATCTTCTAAGAAGAGAACTCATACTCAAGAGCAAGAAGAAGAGCCACATCAAAAGGAAGCACCTGCTCAGGAGGAGTCAACAATGCAGAAAGCCACAGACAAAGGTAAGGGACCTCTAAACAAACCTTTGCAGTTTAGTGATCAAATTCCTTCCTCTTCAAAAGCAGTCATTCCCCCTAATGTCAAGTCTGTGTCTAAAGAAGTCAAGCCCCCAGCTGAAAATAAAGAGTCAAAAGAGGTTGTGATAGAAAAGTCCCCTCCTGCTTTCAGTCTGCAAAAGGAACTTGAAAAGGTCAAAATCCCAGTCCCCTTGACTGAACTGTTGAAACAACCATCATATCAATCTCAAGTCACCTCTTTCATGCTCCCTCCAGAAGCACCAATCATCCCAGATAGTCTCAATCTTCAAGAAGAAAGACCCATGGTAATTTTTGGCCCACATATCGAGGAGGTAGATCCCTCTACTCCTCCCTTCTATGTGTCTCTAGTGATTCATGACCTGCTACTACATAACTGTATGCTAGATTCTGGAGCTTCCCACAATCTTATGCCTCTGTCAGTCATGGAACAACTAGGACTACAAATCACCCGTCCATACAAAGACCTCTATTCATTTGACTCCAAAAGAGTTAAATGCTTGGGGATGATCAAGGATTTGGTGGTCAATTTGGACCAAATCCCAACAAAAAGTGTGGTAATGGACATCGTGGTGGCTGACATCCCGCTCATTTTGGTATGTTGCTATCAAGGTCCTGGGGAACAAAAATCGGTGGATCACTCAAGATGGATTTAACATATGCCACAATCCCGGTTTTTGGTGGCCAAGAGAGGAGGTTGTACAGGGAGACTAGATTTGTCAAGATGGTGACTAAGGCTGATAATTCTGTAAATTCACCAGTCTATAGTAAAGAAAGAGATTTCTCATGCTTAATGTTGGAAGAAGATCAAGATTATGCTAATGAACCATCCTTCTGCCAGATTCAGACTGAGCAGTCCTCAGAGAGCCATGATGCAAGAATCTGGACACTTCATTTTGATGGACCAAATTCAAGAGAAGGTAATGGGGCTGGAGTGCTATTGATTTCTCCTGCAGGCAAATGGATCCCACTGTCTTTCAAACTAGAATATGAAGCCACCAACAATGTGGCTGAATATGAAGTACTCCTGTTAGGATTGCAGACAGCCAGGAACATGAATATACAAAGTTTAAAAGTTCTGGGAGATTTAGAACTGGTGGTTAGACAAGTCAGGAATCAGTGTCAGACCAAACATCCTAGGCTAAGGGCTTATAGGAATGAAGTTTGGGACATGGTAGAGAATTTCTTCTTGGCATTTAATATCCAGTTCATGCCCCGAGAACAGAATAGGATGGTTGATTCCCTTGTGGTAGCTGCTAGTACATTTCGACCACCTCAGAACCCTCTTTTAAGATATGAAGTTGAGGTGCGTTATCGACCATCAATCCCAGATAACGTCAAACACTGGCAGGTATTTGAAGATGAAGAACAGATGAAGAGATTCCTAGAAACAGTAGGAGAATTCTCTAATATGGAGATTGATACTGATGAAGAACGGGTTGAGTCTGAAGATGCTTTAGAAAGAAATTGGGAGAAGAAAGTGGCAGGTAATAAAGTGTTGCAGTTAGAGGGAAACATTATACCTAGAGGACTGGTGCCTCTAGAAAGATTATTTGATAAGAATGATGTCCCACTGCAGCCAAGCAAAGTGGTAGAAGAAAATCAGGTAGAAGACCTGAATCTTGGTACTGAGGCTGACCCCAAGATGGTAAAACTGTCCAGAAAGATCCCTGGAGAATATAAAAAGCTATATTAGAAATTATTTCAGTCTTACAGAGATGTGTTTGCATGGTCCTATCAGGACTTGAAAACTTTTGATATCAGTATTATGCAGCACAAAATTCCATTGAAGGCAGATGCAAAGCCCCATAAGCAGAAGCTCAGACAAATAAATCCCCTGTTGCTGCCTTCTATTGAGAAGGAAATCAAGAAGCTGCTAAAAGCCAAAATAATTGTACCACTGAGGTACTCTGAATGGGTGGAAAACCTTGTCCCTGTACGAAAGAATAATGGAGAAATAAGGCTGTGTGTGGATTTTAGAAATTTAAACAGAGCATCCTTAAAGGATAATTATCCACTACCTAAGATGGATTACATCCTGTAGAAAGTGGTTGGAGCTTCTAGGATGTCGATGATGGATGGATTCCTTGGTTATAACCAGGTGGCTGTACTTCCAAAGGATCAAAATAAGACTGCTTTCACCACACCGTGGGGTACATTTATGTATGCTAGGATGCCTTTTGGATTAATTAACGCAGAGCCACTTTTCAGAGGGCGATGGGCATTGCTTTTGTGGGGCTCAAGATAAATTCCTGGTGGTCTACCTCGATGATATCACTGTATTTTCCAAGAATGATACTGAGCACATTGAGCATCTGCGTAGAGATTTTTAGAAATGCAGAAGGTATGGTCTCTCTCTGAATCCTCAAAAGTCTTTATTTGCATTAGAAGAGGGAAAGCTTTTGGGCCATATTGTGACTAAATATGGGGTGAAAATAGATCCTAAGAGGGTAGAGATTATAAATGGTATTTCTTTTCCTAGAAATAAGAAAGAGGTGCAGGTATCCCTTGGCCGTATAAAATTTTTGAGGAGGTTCATCCCTAACTATGCTGAGAAAGTTAGGCACATAACAGATATGCTGAAGAAGAATAATGAGGTAAAGTGGTCACAAGAATCACAGGAGGCATTTACTAGGATAAAACATGCTTTTGCAGAAGCCCCTGTGCTGGCTAGACCAGATTATGATAAACCTTTCATGATCTTTTCTTTTGCATCACCTCATACAATAGCAGGAGTTTATTGCAGAAAAATGAAGAAGGACACGAGCAGCCCATAGCTTTCTTCAGTCAAGTACTCCGCGATGCAGAATTAAAGTACAACATATTGGAAAAGCAAGCATATGCCCTAGTAAAATCCCTCAAAGCATTCTGCATGTATATCTTACAATCCCACATCACTGCATTTATGCCTACAGCTGCTGTAAAATATATTCTTATCCAGGGGGATAGTGAAGGAAAAAGAGAGAAGTGGATTGCTAAGATACAGGAGTATGACTTAGACATCCACCCTACTAAGCTGATCAAAGGACAGGGGCTTGCCAAAATGTTATCTGAATCAAACTATCAAGCTCTGGGCATAATTTTGTCCATTATAGCAGGTGAGGAATTTGAAGAGCTAGAAGAGCGACAGGGAATTGGAGTAGCTACTCCAGAAGCACATCTAAAGTACCTCACCAGTCTGTGGTACAAAGAGATAGTAGAATATCTCCTCACACTCAATTGCCCTCCAAGCTGTTATAAGGCTAAATATAGAACACTAAGATTGAAATAACATAAATATATAGCTGCTAATGGCCGGATATACTGGCGAGATCCCTCAGGTATCTTACTGCTATGTCTCACAGAGGATGAGGTAGGGAGTATTATAGCTAAATTTCATGAAGGAATCTATGGGGGTCACTACAGCTGGAGGGCCACTACTCACAAAATCCTGAAGGCTGGGTTTTATTGGCCCAATATTTTTGGAGATGTTTTTGCTCAGGTTAGAGCATGTGAAAAATGTCAGAAATTTGCTGAAAGGCAGAAGTTAGCACCTCTGCCCATGATTCCTGTGCATGTATATGAACCATTCAAACAATGGGAAATTGATTTTATAGGTGAGATACATCCTCCATCAAGTGGTCAACATAAGTGGATTTTAACGGCCACTGATTATTTCACTAAATGGGTGGAAGACATACCTGCAAGGAATGCTACAGATACTGTGATCATAAAGTTCATGGAGGAAAACATCATATCCAGGTTTGGTTGCCCTGCCAGAATAGTGACTGATAATGCACAGGCTTTCAAGTCTGCAAAATTTGTGAGTTTCTGTTAGCAATATAACATCACACTAAGTCACTCTACAGCCTATTATCCATAGGGAAATGGCTTCGCAGAGTCTTCCAATAAAACCTTGGTGAGGGCATTGAAGAAGACTATAAATGAGAATCAGAGGAATTGGGATTCCCAATTGAAATTTTCTCTGTGGCCCAATAGAATTACCAGCAAGAGAGCAACTGGGAAATCCCCATATGAACTAGTATACAGGAGGGCAGCAGTATTTCCTATTCAATTAGCCCTACCAGTGGCCCGATTCATGCAGGAAAGTCAAGAAGAGCTAGATGACATGACCAGGAGAATAAACTAGTTGGTGGAATTGGAAGAAACACACAATCAGGTAAATCAGAGGCTGACGAAATATCAGGAAAAGATGAAATACCTTTTCGATTAGCATGATAAAGACAGGAATCTGCAAATTGGTGATCTAGTGCTAAGATGGGACATCCGAAGAGCTGAGAAGGGAAAACATGGTAAATTCAACCCCCTCTAGTTTGGCCCTTTCAAAATTGTGGAATAGGGGGGCAATAATACTTTCAGGTTGGAGAATTTACAGGGAAACTTGCTAGATGCCCCTGTAAATGGTCAATTCCTTAAACCCTATTTCCAGTTCTGACTCAGGCCTAGAATGCCTGGTGTATTATATTGTATATTAGTTTGCTGATTCATTTTTGTTTGAATGATGTGGTTGTTGTGATGTATCATGAAGTAAAAAGTAGAGGTGTCGAAGGGCAGAGTTCACATAGAAGAGTATCTGATGGTCTATGAAGTTCTCGATACGTTTAGGGATGAACGTGTCGTCCCTAGATGGAGCCAATGTTGATCATTTCAGCCCCCATTGAATCTTTGACAAGAAATCCCTTTTTGGTGGGCCTGAAAAATCCATTATCTGCCTATCGTTGCCTTCTCCCAACCTCAGAATTGCATAAAAGGGCCGAGAAACCCACCTTTGAAAATATATCAGGCCTTAGCCCCTTTCAGCCTAGCCCCTATGCTCCTTTTTGTCCATGTGACCGAAAGCCAGAACCGGGCGCTGGCCCTATAAGCGCTTACCATAGATACATGTTGGGCATGTTTGTAACGGTCGATCTATACCGATCGAAAGACATTCGCAATGCTTCATCACACTCAGACCCCACTCAGTTTATAGCTCTGATAATCTATCCATCGTCTGATTAGCTTGCAGATCAACGGTCAGAAGCTCACCTACTTCAGTGGCTTCACAGCGCGCTACTCCAAAGCTGGGTGGTATGCATCGCACCTCCTTTTGGTGGTGGGCGGTAATTCTCGATTGGCCAGTGATTCCATACAGTGTTTGCCACGCGTCCCAGCGTACGGCTCCAAAACCACCGTTCATCACGCATTATTGTTCGATCAAAGTCATGGCGCGATATTCATGATAGCCATCCAACCTGAAGGTCTTCATCCAACGGTTGTCATACTCCGAAACTACATGAGGGTTAGTCCATGTCAACAATGCCCCTGGCCCACCATCTCATTTTGCTTCGATGCGTTTTCAACTATCGATCTCGTTTTGAGATCGAACAGTCCAGATCATCTTCATATCTTGCCATTGACTCGGTCTTCCTCCACGTCATCATCCCACGTATTTATTGCATTTTTCTCTCTGCCATTTATATATTCTA
The DNA here is from genome assembly GCA_034641835.2 of Pinus albicaulis. Lineage (NCBI taxonomy): Eukaryota > Viridiplantae > Streptophyta > Pinopsida > Pinales > Pinaceae > Pinus > Pinus albicaulis. The sequence continues at coordinate 1,143,452,757 of CM076583.1, read as the reverse complement.
TTCATATGTTAATTTTAATGTTTTGAATTTTAGCTCTAGCGAACCTGTCTGCCATTGTTCCACTGCATTTTCACTGTCATCTCTAATCCTTCCACCATCTCATCACGTAGTTTGGTCTCGCCATTATCCCCACTGTGTTCACCTTCTTGTGCATGGTTCTGTTTAACGATTTTGTGGATTTTGCAGGTTTACAGCGGCGGAGAACTATTACGATTCACAGTCTCAATTACTGTGATAGAGAGCACGTCAAAGGGCCAGTTTTCAGAACTGAATTATGAAGGAAGCCCCGGGAAGGCAAATCTATAAGACTTCCATTAAAGAAGCGGGGTTAAAATCTGTCAACCCCTGCAGGAACATTCAAGGCAGTGATTTCACAGATGAAAACATTAATGAAGCAACAGAGGAAGATCAGTGGATGATTGAGGAATTCAGCGTTCGACATTGAAGATTTTAAAGCTTAATTCAGGATTGGGAAGGCAGAGGGTACAATGCACAGAAAAAAATGGCCTCAAGGTTTTATTTTAGCAGAATGTTCTCTCCAAGAAGGACAGACCGCCCATAAGATTTCTGTTTCTCTACCGTGTTCCTGAAGAGATTTTCACCCAGAACATTTATTTTAGGAAGAAGATCACAGAGTACATACATCATTACAAAGTCATCGAGAAATATGGGCGTGCCCGTTTCCGCCATCTTGTCTTTATGAAGCAAACTAATGGTTCATCACCTACTTCATTTATTAAGTTTTCTTTTTCTTTATAAAACCCTCGAAGAACGGATTATTGAAGGTTCTAGATTTTATCAGAAAAGTATGCAGTGAAAGGATTTTTATATACATTTTGTAGAACTTTTATATGAAGGCTCAGAGCCCATAGGGTCTTAGTAAGGAGGAGTTCCATCTGTTAAAGAGGATTCTGGTCTTTGGTATTTCACAGTCTGTAACTTTCTCTTATGTGTTATTTTAATATATCATTGCATTTCATCCATGTTTCCTGTATCATGTTTTGGGATGCGAGTAGCTCACTTATTTTTGGTATGGATTCATCCTAAATGATGCCCATGCTCGGATTAGTCAAGCACTTTAAATATGGATCATGCATGATATTTTGTTCCACTATTCATCTAAACCATGTTTCTGCTATATTAGTTTCTTTGGGAGGGTGTTTTTAAAATGCTACTGTCATGTATGTATTCTTAGATTGGTAAGCCCATGCATGGTGGTATTGTGTATCTAGATATCAGCTCAATGTCAACTAATATTTTCTCTACATTTCATTCACTACATTCACCTTCTGATGACTTATTTCTGTGAAGTATTTCTGAATCGGCCCGCTTTGCAGTAAGCTGTCTATGAATTGTCTGTTGCTTTTATATTGGAGTTTTGTATGTTGCCTCTACAATATCCCTGTCTGTGTGTCAGTTTTTGAAGGTCTTGGTCCCATTCAGATTAATTTTCCTTGTTTTACAAGAGATAGCATGAGAGCTTGTTATTGATAACTCCCTCTGTTATATCCTATGCTCCTTGCTATATAAGATGTCCTAGGCACTGGTCTATCACAAGTCTAGGCTGTCTCTAGGAACGACAACAGGTAGCATGATGAAGAACTATGAATGAAATGCGAGATGTAATGAGGACCATAGATATGCATAGACCAATGGTCAGGATTGCATGGAAGAAAGTCCATAGGCAGAAGAGGGGAAGTGGTTTTCCAGGGAAAACAACTGTTTTCACAGAGCCAAAGCGTGGTTTTGAAAATTTCCCAAAATCATGTGATATGGTTCGCCGCCTGACACACTGCGAAAAAAACCACCCATATCGCGTGAATTTAAACTATTAAACCTCAGACGCCAAAGTTACACGACATGGATGCTGGTCATTGGATCTGGGACCATGAGATTTGACGGTGGGAGGTGGAGTGCGATACGGACAGTTGTGCGGTCAGTAATGTGAGGACAGGCCAAATGTAGTTTGAATGTGAGCCATCCGATCAGCGCGATGGACGATTGAGATTGAAAGCGAGAAAGCGAAGACAGAGGAGTAGTTTAATGGGTGGGGGGAATATGAGCCATCAGATAAAATAGGATGGACGGCTACGATTCAATCTAAATAAGAGGAGGCAAGGGCCAAAACTCCGACGGGACGATGTTGTGATTGCATATGGACCGTTGGATCAGCAGAAGATCGACGGTCATGATTGGATTGGAGGGTGGCCAATCGAGAATGCGGGGCGGAGGGAGATAAAATCCTGGTTATTGGTTCCTGTCGATTCAATAGCCAGGATTAAATCTGAGATCGGCCAATCGGGGAATCAGAGGGTGGCACAATAAAAACTTTCGATTAGCGATGGGCGCAGTTGTGCAATGGCCGTTGGATTAAAGGGGAATCGACAGTGGAGATGGCCATCGGAGGGTATCACAGGAATTATATGGGGTATGCGGTGGGCTTTGCGTAGACCGTTAGATATTTATAAATCGATGGTGGATATTGCTTCTGAGACCAATAGAACAAAATCTCCTCGCATCAGAGATTTTCATTTTACAAATAAAATGCGCTCCACTCCAACTTTCCGATGCGATAAGCACTATATGGTTTAGCACTTGGTCTTAGTGCCTGATTTCATGGAGGGGAAATGGTTAGGGGCTAGGCCAAAAGGGTCTAACCTTGTTATATGATAAGAAATGGGTTTTCTGGCCTAAAAATAACATTTTTTAAGGCTAAATAGGGGTTCCTTTAGGGGAATAAAGGGATTTTCTCACCAAATGAGGGGATTCACATGGTTTAAAAAGGGGAATTTGATGGTTTAGAAGACTTAGGAAGGGATTTTGAGGGTCAAATGGGAAATTTGAGAAGGATAAAAAAGGAGTTAATATAAGGAATTTGTAGGGATACAAGGGAGCATATGTAGGAGTTTTTGAGCATAATTTTTTCACGAATAGTGAGGATTTCTTGATGGAAAGAGTAGTGAAGATCTCTTCTAAGGCAAAGGGCACACAGATGCTTCAATAATGAGAGATTTTCAGAGGAAATGTGTCTCTTGAAGGCTAAAAAAAAATAAAATATTTAGCCACCTATTTTCTTGACAAAAAATTTATAGGTGGCTAACACCCTCTATCCCTAGGGTGGGTCTAGCAACTACGAGAATAAACTAACATCTACCTTCCTAGATTGTAAATGAAATTTAGAGAAAGGAAGATGAAAAACCTTTTTCTAATACTATGTTGTCATATTCCATTGAAGCTTCTTGATTCGTCACTTTTCTCAAGATCGATGCAAGCTACTACCAACATTTGATTACCTATACAAACAGTCAAGACACCACGACAAGCATAAAATCACGACAAAAATAAAACAATTAAAACCTATCTAACTGATCAAGAAATGTTAGAAATATTATTATAAATGTAAAAAAGAGTGGAAGATAAACATTAGTTTCATTTTATTATGATAAAGAGAAGGGGAGTTTAAAACCAAGCCTTGATGTTGAGGCTCTCCTTTGGCCGGTCCATATCCAAGCACGTTTGCGAAATCCTCATACACAAAGGTCTAAGATCTCACTATGTTATTAACACACAAAAACAATCACACTATGCACTATTCTCCCGAAGCTATACTTGCTTCTCTTCTCTAGCTAACTAAGGTTGTAGAGGTGAATGAGGTCTCCTTATATACAATGGAGGAGCAGGTTATGGGCCCTCAAATAATAGGAAAAGAGCTTATCCTTTGGAGTAGTTCAAATTTCTTGTGAACAAGAATCCCAAAGGGGAATTCCTCGGCCATATCCTCAAAACAAACTTCCAGCTTGCCGCCTCATGAAGCTTCTAGTTGTGTAAAATTAGTTTCTATTTTAAAAAAATTACAAAAGAGGATCAACGTGGGTCCGAGTGAAAATCTCTGCTATCGGCGCGGGTCAGACACTGAGATAAAATGCTAACCTTGGAAACTAGGTTTTTATAGGGATCTTCTAGAAACATTGTAAAGGGAGACGAATTGGCAGACAAAGTGTGGTTCAGGGGTATGCATTCCATGCATAGAATGTACACAAGGGTCACTATATGGGTCCTCCAAGATCAAGGAATGGGGAGAATGAGAAATTTCTATGTAATAATCATTTAAATCCTCTCTGAGTATTATGGTTTGTTCTAAGTTTTTAAGCTTCACTGAATTGATTTAACTTGCTCCAGTAGTGGCAAAGGGCCACTACACCTCGAAATTTTTTTTGAAAACAATGTAGATCTTAGGACTGTGTTTGATTGTTATTTAGCAGAGTGTTTACTCAAATTTATGAATTCTCATTTCTATTATATACTTAAACCTGCACTCTTTTCTATAGATCATAGTTGAACGAACATATCTCGCTCATCGGTCAGTATAGATCATCAAAGGTTTCCTTGGTTAATGACCCTTAATATATCACTAGTTTCCTTCATCTGATTGCATAAAGTGGAAGAATGTATGAAGTATTCTTAATTAAAAACTATGGAATGATTCATTATGATAGAAAAAATCTAAAAATGAATTGACTTTACACTCTGTCCATCCCCAAGTCCAGTAGCACTATGATCATATGAAAAATTCATAGAGGCGTTAATTTCAAAATTTTTGGTTCTAAATCCAACACAGTTAGAGGAGTATTCAATTAGAAATAAACCACATTTTTCATCAAACATAGGTATTTAGAGTTTGTCATGATAACATTAATTCTTGAATGGAGATTGAATGCTTGCATTAAGCACAGCTAGTTGGAAATTAAATAGAGGTTGTGCATTTCATTTATAAGATGGAAATTTTTTATTTTATGTGTCCTGGGACCTAGGCCCAGCAATTAGATTTGTTGGAAAAATACTGAGAGGGGGGGTGAATCAGTATTTACAGCTCATATCTATAACTTTAAATTTTTATTTTGCAGAATTTCATACATGGCTTTTATGAATTGAACTCGCGTATACACGCGGATATGCTGAAAGAAACTTGCGTATATTGATATAAATTTCTAGTTTATAAAGTATCTCTGAGAAAAACTTCATATTTACCAGTTATGCATCAGGTTGGATAAACAGTAAATATTTGCAGTAACAACAGTATAAAAAATCACACAAGTTGAACACACATGAACACCAGTATTTAAGGTGGAAACCCAATTCAGTAGAAAACCACCGTTGTTGTCATCACTATCTTCAATATTTATTATATGGAAAATTGTTTACAACATTGTACTGATGTAGACTTATATCAGTACGTAGGATTCTACCTACAGAAGGCTGCAACCTTCACTCATTTACCAGCTACTACTAGAAGGGAGCTCCAACCCCCTTTCTTCTCATTTAGCAGCCACTCCTAGAAGGGAGCTTCAACCCCCTGAACATAACACCAACTTCTACTGGCAGGAAGCTTCTACTTCCATACTGAAGGCTTCAACCCTCAGACCCACTGTAGACCATGTTTCATTAATTTTCATACTAGATCAAACAACATCAACACAACCCTTTATCATCAATCGTAAAATTTTTCCAATACTTTAATTAGAATAGTGAAAACACTGTAACCATAATTTCATGAATAACCCAGAGTTCAAAATAGATATGCAGATACAATTTCAACCCTAAACAGTCATTAATTCAAATAGCATATGCTACTTTGCTTCACTGAAGCCACGTACATATGCATTTTTCTGCACACCAACCTGCGTATACTTCTGTATATTCTTCAGAAAACCCTAACTTCCATATGCGCTTTTAATGAAGCGAACCCGCATATATACGCGCTTTTACTGAAACCAACTAGCGTATAGATCTGTAAATTTATATTTTGCAGAACAAGCTAGATCTATAAAACTTACCTAGATTTATTCATTTTCTTCAATAGACTTATGCCAGATCTTCATCATTTCTTCAGTAGATCATACTAGAGATTCATCATCTTCAGATCTAAATATTTTGAACCATAACTATATCCATGGGTGAATCATAGGTTCAGATCTATCAAGTAAAAACATAATTCATCCATGCAAATATTCCTTAGAGAATTTTTCATTCATTAACAACCCTTACTCATGCACACCTTGCACTATGATCTTCTTCTCCTTAAATAGATTTAGCTTTTATCAATACCATGAGTCAAAACCACTCAATTTCCAATGGTATTATTAGACGGAATCAAATAGACAATGCAACGCTCAATATTGTGGGCTAATACCATGGTAATGCCCCTTGGTATCATAATTTTAGAGCGCAAAAGGCATACATGACTTGGAGCATTCATTTTCGCATGTATACGCAACTTCTCTTCACAAAAAATGCGTATATGCTAACCTTGGATGTATACGCAAGTTTCCTTCACAAAAGTAGCGTATACATTGCATCCATATGCGAGTTTCCTTCAAAATAGTAGCGTATACATTGTGACATATTATATTTATCATTTCTCTGGCACTTACTAGAATTATTTTCTCTGTCACGTCTAAACTAATCTGTAGCTACATCATTCTTACATATTTAACTCATAGGTTGCTTATCATAGGCAACTCATCAAGTAGGTTTCCATCAAGGACAACACATTACATCATATTGCCAACAATCTACCCCTTTGGACTTGATGAAAACCATGATGGTGTTTGATCACCATAACAGATAAATACAATAATCATAACCATTATTCAAACACCAAGATATTCTCCCCCTTTGACATCAAGGGCAAAGGTTGGATCAAAACCAAAACAAGGTTTCTCTTCCCTTGTATAAAGATGAGCTCTCTAGATCTAAAGTGCACTTAATTTACCATGCTCCCCCTGAGTTCATGTTGAATCTTTAGACAGATTTTTCAATGAAGTACATGACTCTATAACTCAACCAAGTATGACCATTCCTATCACCATGGACTCATACTTACATCAATGATGCAACCGAGTGGAATTACATATTTGACTGAACTATCCAACCAAGTGGGTTTATGAATTTGACTCACTACCCAACCAAGTGGTTTTACAAATTTGACCAAGTCATTACATGACTAAAAATAACAATTTACATCATAGATCTCAACATGACATTTTCATCAAATGACTTTTATAAACAAAACCAATGAATCTCAATGAGATTAGATCACAACAAACACTTAGAATGCCAACAATGCATCCTTTCACACAGGACAAGTGCTCCCCCTTAGCTTGTGCACCCAGAGATACCCAACAGCATTGCAAGTATTCTAAAAATGCTGACTCAGAAAATTATGCCAGAAAATAACCATACGCGGTTTTTTGTATATAAATTCGCGTATATATGCAACTGTCCTTTATGAAATCCGCATATCCAATTTAATCTTCTGAATTTAAAGAGATCTGATCTTTTGAGCAGCAGAGACAATTCCCAGCTTTTGTCTAAGATATTCGAATGCTTCCTTGGGAAGAGGTTTAGTAAATATATCAACAACTTGTTCTTTGCAGGGAACATAGTCCAATTTCACCTTTTGTTCAAGCACTTGTTCACGTAAGAAGTGATACTTGATAGGAATGTGCTTGGCCTTGGAATGCATAACATGATTCTTTGAGATACTAATGGCACTTGTATTATCACACATAATGGATATGGGAGGTGAACATTTGATTTGAATGTCTTGTAAAGTTTTCATCATCCAAATAAGTTGTGTGCAACATGATGCGACAACCACATATTCTGCTTCTACTATAGATAAGGCAATAGAGCTCTACTTTTTTCCGAACCAAGATGCTAATAGGGGCCCCATATAGAATGCACCACCACTAGTGCTATTATGATCATCAACATTTCCAGCCCAATCTGCATCTATGTAAGCATGAAGAGTGAGATCAGCATTCTTTAGATACCATAGTCCAAAGTATTGAGTTCCTTATAGATATTTGAATACTCTTTTGACAGCCTGAAGGTGAGACACTTTTGGATTAGCTTGGAATCATCCAACAATAGCAACTTCATGCATAATGTCTGGTCTTGTCTCGGTTAGATAAAGAAGACTTCCAATCATGGATCTGTATTCTGGTTGATTCACTGTGGGAGAATCATCATGAGAACTGAGGTTACACCCAGTTATCATTGGTGTACTTTCAGGTTTGTAGTATTCCATCCCATACTTCTTCAAAATATGCTTGAGGTATTTTTCTTGAGATAAAAATATGCCATCGGTTTCTTGTTGCTCTTGTAAGCGAAGAAAAAATGTTAGTTCCCATAGTAAAGACATTTCAAATTCTTGTTGCATAACAGAAGAATATTTCTAACTCATGGACTATTCCTTACTTCCAAAAATGATATCATCAACATATACAACCACAATCAATAGTTTATCATTTTCAGTTTTTGTGTATAAGTTGCTATCAACACAACCCTTTGAAAATCCTTGTTGATGAAGATATTTGTCAAGACGATAATACCACGCCCTTGGAGCTTGTTTGAGACCATATAAAGCCTTTTTAAGTTTACAAAAAAAAATTTCATCATTGCCCAAAACAAATCCTTCTCGTTGTTATATATAAAATACTTCTTCTAGATCACCATTGAGGAAAGCAGATTTAACATCCATTTATAAAATTTGATTTGTTGAAAGCTTGAAAAAGCAAGAAACATTCTGATGGCTTCAATTCTAGCTATAGGAGAAAATTTTTCTACAAAGTCTATACCTTCTTGTTGAGCATACCCTTTACAAACAACTCTAGCCTTGTTTCTAATAACATCTCCATTTTTATTTAACTTGTTTTTGAATATCCATTTTGTTTCAATAACATTTTTATTATGAGGTCTTGGAACTAGTTCCCAAGTATGATTCTTTTTAATTTGATCAAGCTCTTCGTTCATGGCTTGAATCCAACATTCATCTTTGATATCTTGATTGAAATTTTGTGGTTCAATGGTGGATAAAAATGCTAGATACCTAGTAGACCCTACAAGAGTTCTTCTTGTTTGGACACCTGATCCCTTTTCTCCCAAAATTTGAGATTCTGGATGATTCTTTTGAACATACCTGGATGGAGCCTTTTCAGATAGATCTTCTTTTGCTGCTTCATTGGGTTCACCTTCTATATTATCTCTATTTGATGCAGGAAGATATAAATCACATCATATTCATTTTTTGTTTGCATTTCCCCTTTTGGAGTTGAGAGAGATTCATCAATTACAACATCAATGCATTCAACTATCTTCTGAAGTCTTTTGTTGTAGCATTTATATGCTTTAATTCTAGAAGATTAACCAAGAAATATTCCTTCATCTATCCTAGGTTCAAGCTTGCCAAGTTTTTCATCATTTTTCTTGATAAAGAGTCTTTTTTGCCTGATAGATCTTGCAATAAGAATGTTGATGGGCCTATTTCTTCAATTATTTGAAATGGACCTAGCCAAAGTTTTTGAAACTTCATGTGTTTATCTTTTTCCTCATGTTCTTTATCCAATTTCAATACCATATCACCAATTTGAATTTTTTTTGTAGTAATAGAAGTTGAATCAAATGAGGCTTTTACTATCTGTTGATGATGAGCATGATTTTGTTTGGAGTTTTCTCTTTCTTCTTCTAACTTAAGAATATGACATTATCCAAGTTGTAAAGAAGAAGTAGGAGATTCATCAATAAATTGTACTAAGGAAAGAGAGGGAATAACTACGTTGGTGGGAAGTACAACTTCTTTTCCATAGACAAGATTAAATGGAGAAGTTCCAATAGAAGCTTTTTGAGTTATTCGATTTTCCCAAAGAGCAAAAATTAATGACTTATGCCAATTTCATTGATTTTGATCAATAGTTCTTTAATTATTCTAAACAAGTTCTTATTTGTGGATTCTACCAAACCATTTCCTTGCAGATAATAATTTGCAGAATATTTAAGTTTAAAACCTATTTTAATTACAAATTCCATCATAGCAGTTCTTGAGAAGTAAGATGCATTATCAAATATCAAGGAAGTAGGTAAGCCAAATATAGTTATGATATTTTGGTCGATGAAATCAATGGTATTCTCATAGTTGGCTACTTTTAAAGGAATTTCTTCCACCCATTTCTATAGTTGTGAGAATATATCTGTGCTTTTTGGAAGAGTTAGGAACAATCTCACCAATTATGTCTAATCCCCATTGCTTAAATGCTTGTTCGATATTAACTAGTTGTAATGGGAATGTTGGCGTCCTTTGTCTTCCAGATGTACTTTGGCACACTTTTCATTTTCATGCATATTCATAAGCATCCTAGAAAAGTGTAGGCCAATAGTAGCTTGCATGCAGGATTTTGTGTGTTATTGTATTTCCTCCAAAATGTCCTCCAACTGGTCCATCATGGAGATCCTGCAAGACTTTTTCTGCTACAGATTTTTCTAAGCATCTTAAAAGTACATAATCAAAATTTTTCCTAAATAACACACCGTTGATTAATTTATATTGTTTAGCCTTTAATGTGAAATCTTGTTTTTTTTTTGTAACCGAGTTGATTCAGAGCATATCCATTCATCAAATAGAATATAAGATCAACATATTGTGATTGAAAATCATTGAGGCTTACCTCTGATATTTACTCATTGTCACCTAAATCATCTTCTGATGATAGATGGGATGTTCCTGTAATAATTCTGCAAAAACATTGACCTCTAACAATTTTAGAGGGTCTAATTTCTACATCATATTCTTTTAAAGTGGTCACCCAGTTAGCTCTCTTTTCTCCTAATTCTCTTTGCATCAATAGTTGTATTACTGCAGAGAACGAAACTATGATTTTAGTGTGAGTTTTTAGGAGAAAAGGTCTAAAATACTTTATAGCCTTAAAGACAACAAAGGCTTGATTTTCAAGAGATGTATAATTTAGTTCTGCAACTTGTAAATTTGAACTAAAAATTGATATCAGTGCTTCAATTTGTTGGTCATTCAGCTGTGTTAAAACAATGGCATATGATGTATCCAATGAAAAAGTGTACAATGTAAAAGGATTCAAAAAATTGGGGGTAGTTAGGAATGGAGCATTGAGAATTGATTGTTTAATCAAATCAAAAGCTTCTCTTTCATTATGTCCCCATTTACAGACAAAAATTTTCTTAATCATATTCTGTAAAGGTAAAACAATTTGTGAAAAGTCAGGGATAAACCTTTTAACAAAATTACTTTTTCCGAGGAATGACTACATAGTTTTCTTCTTATGAGGGAAATGATTTTGTTTGATTTCTTCAATTCTTTCAGGATCAATATAAATACCATTTTTTGACACAATGATCCTAAAATTTCTCCTTCATCTAATAAGAAAAAATATTTTTTGAGATTTAATGAGATGCCATACCTTTTACATCACTCAAATACTTTCTTTAAGTCATTTACATGATTGGTTACTTGTTTCGAAAAGACTATAATGTTGTAGAAATAAAAAACTACTATTTTGTTTATGATCCCCCTAAAATATGTGTCCATAGCTCGCTAAAAAGTGGCACCTGCATTAATTATTCCAAAAATCATCTTCTGATAGGCATACATTCCCCACTTAGTTATAAATGAAGTCTTCAATTTGTCATACGGATGTACGAGAGTTTCATTATATCCTGAAAATCCATCTTGAAAGGACATGAGTTCAGAACTAGCTATTGTTTGTAGTACTTGTTCCATGGTTGGTAATGGAAAGTTGTCGTTTTGACAAGCTTTGTTTACATTTCTAAAATCAATGAAAATTATTATATCACTATTCTTCTTCCTAACAGGTAACAAATTTGATACCCATTTAGAATGCCTGACTGGAAAGATGATATTTTCCTTAATGAGTTTGTTCAATTCTATTTTAATTTGATTCTCCAAATTTGGATGAATCTTCCTCAATTTCTTTTGTATAGGCTTTTCTTTTGATATACTAGGAATCGTATGTTGAATCACAGAAGTAACATACGTTTTAAGATCATTATAATCCCAAGAAATAATACTTTTTTACATTCTAAATAATCTGGTGAAAGATAATCTTTCTTCAGAAGATAGACCAAAACCTAGATTTACATTTTGAGGTTTTTTGTCAGTTCCTAGATTTACTAACTCAAATCCTAAAATAGAGCTTTCTGTTTTTGAGTTAGTCACTCTTTTAAACCTGTATTTTAGGTCATATAGGTCTTCTAACTTGACAACAGATTTTGGAATAGGATTTTCCTGTTGTTCTTTCTTAATATGAATGTCATGTTCATTTTCATCCAAAATTTGACTATCATAGGATCCTTCATATGTTAAAAAATCTATGATATCTGAATCATTATTGAATACACTCCAATTAGTAATATTATCAGGAATATATGGTCTAAAAATCAATTCAATAGAAAATACATTGGGAATAAATTCTTGGGACGGGATTAACTTCGAGGCTACATTAGCCTACAGATTTGCACTAGCATTCTGTATTCCAGGTACAGAAGAAATGTTGAAGGGTAAGAAATGAGTGGTTAATTCTTGGACTAATGATTGGTAATGCTTTAAATGTCAAGAATTACAATGAATAGTATCTCTTACCTATATAACTATGATTTCTGAATATCATAGAACTTTTCGATATTTGATATTAAGAACAATGCCTTTTAACAATCCTTGACCTAATGTTTCGTATTCAGCTACATTGTTTGTACAATAAAATTCTAATCTGAAGGATAACATGGTATTTTCTCCTTCTGGGTTTATTAAAATGAAACCCGCACCTGCACCATCTTCGGATTTAGAACTGTTGAAATAAAGTATCCAAAACAAAGAATTATCTACCTTTCAATCTGCAAAATTTATACATTTGGAACTATCTGGCTGGGAAAAATTCTCAATTTGAGAAACAACTGCATTATCAAAGAAAGGTGATGGTTGAGCATTGCAATTTCCCAAAAACTACCATGCTTAGTAGTTTTCAATAATGTTTTTATTGAATGCTACTAGCTCATTTACTCCTTCAATATCAGTTACTATATGCTTTGTAAACTTTTCACGGTCTACCCAAATATCATTTGGCTTTCCATTATATGGTAACCACATACATGACCAGTCCATTGCACAATAACCATGTAGTTTTTCAAAGAAATCGTGGCTTAAAAATAAGCAGTAAAATTCAGGAATATCAGCCACTAGTAGCTATATTAGATGGAAGAGATGAAATATACCACTCAATTTAAACTTTTGCTCCAGGAAATTTTGTGGCAGGAATTTTATTGAGTAATTTATTATATCTTTAGTTGAAATATTTTATTTTTTCACTTGTTTTAGCTTTTATATTTGACAAATCATTCATGAGCATAGGAATGGTCCTGTCATCACCAAACTTAGCTAGAAATTGTTCTTCAAACATATTCTAGCTAGTTATAGAGTGGGCAGGCAGTGAGAAATACCAAGATCATAAAGATCTTTTTAGAGTATATGGAAATAATCTTACAACGGAATCATCTTCAACTAATCCATTTTAATTGAAAGCTAACATAAAATTGTGAATGTGTTCATCGGCTAGAAGACCATCATCGGGATTAAATTTAGGTAGCCATCTTTCAGGATTTTCAGGAAGAGCATGAAGAGGAGTGGACATGTTAGAGCCCCTAGATTGCTCCATGGGTTTACATTTGGTGGAGGTACTTGGCCTGCCATTGGATTTTGGATATATTGATTAGGTGGATTTTTAGTTGAAGAAGAGGCATGTTGAGTGCTTGGACTAGTTGAAGGGATATTAGTTTGAGTACTAGAACTAGTCGAAGTAGCATTGACTATTGGAATGTAAGTTGTGGAAATGAGTAGAGGTAATGGAAGTGAATGCGATAATATATTGCTAGAAATTTACTCTGACTGGGTTCTCTTTAGTCTCATTCAAGTACTATTGATTGGAAATTCAAAAGGGAGAATTCATGTCTTTTGAATTTTTGATCGAGTAAGTAGTCTTTGAGGCTGTAAAGAAGATGAAATACTGATATCTGATATTTGAGAAGATTCAGGCTTTTCAACATAAATAGATACTCTCTCTAATTTTTCTATCAAAGACTAAACTTCTGGGGAACGATGATGGGAATTAGGAGATAATATAAGTTGAGTATCACTAGGAGACTTATGAGAAGGATGATCAACTTTAGATTTTAAAGATGAAGATCTAGATAAATTTCTAGAATTTTATGGGGATTTAGAGGGAGAGAGACTCTTTGATTGACCTTTAGATTGATCATATCTTCTTTCCATTCATGGATGTTCAGGCCCTCCTTCTAGTGCTAGAATGTTGAGGCCTTGAAATTTTTCTGCCAAAACATGGGGGAAAACCACCCAGTCTAAACCTTAAAGCAACTCTTTTTCCTTTTGGTGTAGTGGCTCCAACTGGGGATAATGGGACCAGTTTCCGAATAAGGATGATTTTGACAGTGTGTGATTATATGGCATGCAAGTGAAAATTATTTTAATATATCATATGCATCTATATCAACTATTTATTCTATTATATACACAAGATTGTTTTCCTCTATGTGATTTGAAAAGATATCCTTCAAATGTTAGTAATATAGATTAGTTAACAATTGAAAGAGATGAAAATTATGTAAAATGATTCTTCTAACGAAATAGTTTTACTAGAAGAATTGTGAAAATATATTGCATTCATATATGTGTGATTATATATTCAATAAGAAACTACAGACAAATATTAGAACATAAGTGCATGTAAAATTCATCTGTAATAACGTTTCAAATATATAATGCAATAAAATATGACTTATCAATTTGTGAATCAAGACTTAATACAAGTGAATAAAAGTACCATATGGACGAATTGCTACTCATGTAAACTGATAGTAGTTGATCTGACCCTTCTCACTTTTAAGCAATTTAAAAAGTACAGTAGTGAAACATCTGTTAAACATCTTTAATTATCAAAAGATAATAGATGTGTTCCATTAATTCATCAAAGAATTAACAAAATTACAATAGTGCATTCTTTGCAAATGTTTTTGACAAATTTTTGGACCCTTCTCTAAATGCATGAGAGGGGTTTAAACACTAAACTAACTATGTTCTAATAATATATTATTAAAAAAATATAGATGAGGTTTCAAAAAACCATCCTCATAGGACTAACTTGAACTACAATCTAGGAAAATAAAATAACAATTTTGATTTATGAATTATGCCCTTTCTTTTGGAGTTGGTCACAAAGTCGACAAATACGTATCATTGGCTTGAGCTCAGCTGGCTGCAAAATTCTTGATTTGACCTGTCCCTTGAATACTACATTTGAAAGTATGGACTGCAATATTTTTGTTGAGTCTGTTAAGGATTGAAGAGTCTGATACTGATGGTAAGGTTTGATCAGAAAATTCCAATAATTTTCTTGATCAAACTTATTTACATTCTTAATTTCTTCATCCTATGTATCTTCTTTCTGTTTCCACTATGCTTCTATCTATTTTTCTTCCGAAAACACTTTAGACATGTTCTCTTTGAGAAGTTATGCTTACACTAGTTGTTAATATATAGATTCAACAATTTCATCTGATTATTGATTAGCAATTGTCATTGATGTCAACCCAAGCAGCACCAGGGGCTAATCCAATATTTCATGGGAATTTTGACCTACCAAATTAATATATTTTGGGTCAATAATGCTTTTTATGGTTTCTACTTATCGAGATGTTTCCATTGATATATGGCACACCATGTAATTCTTCACGGTTTGAGAGATATTCATATTTGTAGTTTGTACCCCAAGTTAGTCGGCTAAAACCCCATTGGGTTGGGCATGGCTCATTGAAAAGTCATAATTAATATTTTTTTAAGCTCCTAAAATCACTCTCATGTTCATTTGTTCAAGCCCCTATCAACTTAAGCATTCATATAAATTGTGATCTTCATTTTCTCCTTATGTAAGGGATTCAGCCATTTGAAACAGGTCATCATGGAATTTTCACTCTAAATTTTTTTCTACGAAGGTTCAGAAGCTGAAATTTTTTTGAGGAAAATCTAAAATCCTAAGGAAGCTTCAGTAAAAATTTCAGATCAAGGTGCACAATATTTTTGGAGATATGATCTGTGGAAGTCAGGGTTTTTGCAGGCTCTTGAAATTCATCTCAAAGAAGTGACCTTGGTAAATTCGTCATAACTCTCTCTTTGAGTATCAGATTGGAATTTCATAATAATTGGAAGATAGTGCACAGTTTTTACGTTGCGCTCTATCAATTTTATATCCAAATGAAGAAACAGTGACATGTGGCACGCTGTACAAGTGCGCTCTACTGAAACAATCCATAATTAGGGCATTGTGAGAGATTGGGTATAACTCTCTTGAAGAATCCAAATTGGGTCAGACCTGTGGCATTGGAAAGATGACTCAGAGGACTACTACATAGCCAAAAATCACATATTGAGGATATCAAATAACATAGATACACCAGATTCAATATCAAGCTTCTAGAAGGCATGAAAAATCTAGATCATGTGTTGTCAAGGATTGCAAAGGACCAAAATTTCTATGGAAGAAAATAAAAGAAAGGTGCAGAAGAGGGTAGCATGACAAGAGCAGCAACCAAGGTGCATAAAAGCATCAATAATTTCATCATATGAAGTCTTCAAGTGGGCAGCATTGCATACAATCATTGTACTTAGTCATTGTAAATACATTATTGTACAAATTGTAATAGTGTCTATCTGCCAAGGGTTGAAGAGGTAGTGTTGGGATGTCTAGGATCATCATTAAGTGGTTGTGTCAAAGTTGGGGTTATGGTCTAGTATGTCTTCTTCTTCTCCATCACTCTATATCATTGTAAAGTGGACCATTTTCCCTGGTTCGAGAGTCCATTCTTCTTTTATTCTTCTATAGGGTGGTACGGTGGTGCCAGGGTGAGTTGTAGCTCATTGGGCATTGGAGCATCCATCTAGTGGGAGCTGGAGAAGAATGCTTTTCTAGATTCTAGGTAGTTGGAGCTTTATTTTCAATTGGAGTTGAATATTAAAGAATTATTAGAAAAGGATTAGGTGGTTTCTGTCCTGGAGTGGGTTTCCACCTTAAACACTGTGCGCATTTGTGTTCCTCTTGTTTGCTACTATCATTTTACAAACACTGATAATAGTTGAAGATTAACTAATACTGTAATTGAAAGAACTATTGATTAGACCCCGCCCCCCTCTCAGTATTTCGAACAATGATAACTTAGATGTTTTCCTTGTTGCTTTCTCTGCTTGCTTGATTTGTGCTTCCCAGTATCTGAATAGAATATCCTTATGAGACTTATCTATCTAAGGTAGATCAACTTCCTTTCTTGAGTCTGATGATTGCCATTTAATGTGTTCATTGATATTCTTTTCAAGTCTTTCACATTCAAGTTTCTCGATAGCTATCTACTAGATCATTATTTTATTCGAGTCACAATAAGAGTCAATCATAGAAGCTTGATGACAAAATACTTCATGTTCATTCTTTAACTTATCATTTATATCGAGTGCTTCCTTAATAAACTACTCCAATTGTGGTTGGCTCTGTATTATGATCATTGTTGTTTCCATTTGTGCTTGTTTCTCATTGATCTCTGTCTGATGTTGTAATTTAAGGCTTTCGAAATATTTTTGAAACTGGGCCATCTTTTCTTTAATTTTCCCACTGGAGTTGTATTTTTCTTCATTTAATAGTCTCTCTAGATCTAGTAATCTAGCTTCCTTTTGTTTCAGCAACAATCTAACATTAGAAGATTTATCAACGTAGATGTAGCATATGCTCCTACGTATTTTGATAATTTACTTAGATGTTCTATAGGGTCATCTAAGGAATCCTTCCATAGTACATCAATTGATTCATTTGTTAGTTTTGAGACTGTTTCATCATTTCTTCTTCTTTTACCTCTTAACTACAGCCTTATAGCTAGGACTGTAGAAGATGTTCAGTGAAGGAATTTCTTCAATTTCTAAAACTATATTTTCTGTAGCATAGGCTGGTATGATCTCTCGACACGAGTTTCTGGAACTTATTGTAGTGGATTAACAATTTCCAGTATCTTCTGATAATGTTTAGGTGTCTGAAAACTAGATACTTGATCAGTATTGGGATTAGCTTTGGGAGTTTTTATTTCTTCAGAAATCTCCTCCCATTCACTACTAAAATTCTTCGTTTGATATTTTTCAAACTGATTTAGTGTGTCATGATTGTGCTGAACTTATTGAGATATTGACTTTGTTCCCTTAATTTTTTATGCTCATGCATATTTATCTCTCGGATTACCTAATCAATTATATTTTTCGGATCATCCTTTCTAGATTCAGATTCATTTTTTGGAATGATCTGAATTGTGAGATTGATTATGTGAT
Organism: Pinus albicaulis; assembly: GCA_034641835.2. NCBI lineage: Eukaryota > Viridiplantae > Streptophyta > Pinopsida > Pinales > Pinaceae > Pinus > Pinus albicaulis. Next base: position 1,143,434,504 of record CM076583.1, on the reverse strand, counting down.
TGATCTGATTCATCTTTAGACATGTCTTTAGCTTTGTTATCCAAGTTGATACTTGGAGTAGGTATATTGACATCTTCAATAGTTAACAAATTGAGAGGAACTCTCTAAAATCGCTAATCTCTATATACTTGGAAAGCTTCTAAATCATCTTGAATCAATTGACTAGATGAAAACTTGATTATATCTGAAAACTTTTCCATGCCCTGAAAGAGATCATCGAATCCATTTGTTTCCTTTACAAAAGGTTTCATTTTGAGCCCCGTAGTGTAATTTTTAATTACATAATTTGGATCATATAACGTCTTTGGCATTCCTACCAATTTAAATAGATTGATCTTAGAAACCTCCTTGTAGGTATGGCCAATATCATGTAGTGCGAAAGTGCCACCCCGTACATGGAAATTAGGCCAAATGTCCTTATTTTCATCTTTTAGCTGTTTAGTGATACCATTAACAAGATGACAAGCTATCTCTCATGCAAGAAATTTATCTGGAACATAATCAGGTAAGATGTGGGGAGAAGCATATCTCCTGAATGCTCTGGCATATGTAATATTCTACTCTGCAAACCACCTAACCACATAAAGAATATATACGCTAGCCTCTTTAGAAACCCTAGGATCCCTTTTATTGAATATCATTTGGTGAATAGGCAATATGAATCCATAAAAAATTTAATAGAAATGTAGGTGGAAGTCTGAATCCCAGAGGTCTCTATGGTAAATTTGGATTGGGGTAGGGTCTTGGGTAGTCCATTTCCATCCCATGGTAGGAAAAATAGAATCAAAATAGATGGCATCCATGACATAGGAAGACATATAAAAGGGAGATGTCTCTCTAGATGAAGCACAACTCTTATTCATATATTCAGTAATGTGTTTAGCTAAACTACCAGATAGGATGTTTTCCCAATTCATAATTTATGAATTGACGATTGTGTCAATTAATGGAATGCATTTTAATGAAAACCTAGTGATGTTAGGTTTGGAAAATAATCTACACAACATACTGGCAACATAAAAATAAGGGGAAGGAATTTGGGCAATTGGATATGTACCTAGTTTATATTGCTTCAAATTTCCCTAGTCTTCCTTCCATTCTTTGATGACTTTCATGAGATCTGGATGCTCTGTTTTAAATCTTTGCAAAAAAACTTTGTCATATTTTTGTTGTAGGGAGGGTATGTGATACATTTCTTTTAAGTCTTCTACCCTGAAAGATTCCAAGTATTCTCCCTTTAAACCTTTTAATTTCCTTTCATCTATCCTTAAGTGGACAGTTACCCACTTAACCATATTTTTGTAAGGGAGAATTTTCGGTCTTGCTGCTACCTTGTCGATGAATGAACATGCAACATCAAAGTAGGTTGCGTCTGAAGTAGATGACGTGCCTGTCACAGAGATTTTGGTTATTACTCTTGGTTTTTGATCTTCAAACAATTTATACATTGTTTCCCATGAGGAACTTCCGCATTCCATGTTGTAGGTAGTGTCTGAGAATAAGGGAGACATCTTTGAGGGTTTAGTATGCAGAGCTTCAGAAATATCTCTGCCCTTGTTGCTCATTTAATACTTCCTTGATTCGTTAAATGATTTCCTAAGAACAAGGAGAGTATTCAAAAATATAGAGAAGACAAAGTCAAATCCGTTGTTTATATCAAACATGCGTGAATATATATGAATCTTTTCAAGTATAACAACAATCATCAATAATAATTTCAAAGTCATATTTCTTCCACCATCACACCAAATTCTTTTTTACACCAATTTGTATAGCACAATAATCAGTGATTCACTTGGGAGAGCCAAATATATCTGACTAATTTTTTTAAATTTAAACTTTCTGAAAATAAAAATTGTTGCAGGAACGAAATTTTAAACAAATAATATATTACTAAGAAATGAAATTTCTGTTACTTACTATTCATAAAAATTCATATTTTAAAGATATAAGTCTGAAAATATATATCAGTCTTTACTCAGTTCAAAAAGATAAAGGAGGTGGCCCTTACAGATTAGCTCTATAAAAATTTACTCTTTTATCAAAGATAAAGCCTCTGTTCCAATAAACAATTTAAGTGTTTGGTAGGGTTACCTTTTACCTAGAAATGATTCACTATCCCATCTAGTGTTTCTTAAAATTTCAAAAATAAATTCTAATTTTTTGAAACTCTTTTCTTTTTTGTATCATTTTATTATTATTATTATTTACTTAAAAGCCATTGTCTTGGCTTGGTAACCAAATAATGACAATGTGATTCACTAGTTCTAATTAAACTGATCAAGTTGGCTCTTGATGAGACCTCTTGTTCTATTGATACAATCTCAAGTCATTACCTTGTTTTGGTAGGCAGTAATGGCAATGTCAGTTCAACTATTTACTTATCAACATGGTAAACAAGTTCTTTATGAGACTTATTATCTTTTAAGTTTTTCTAATTATAATATTTTTTTGAATTTCTTTCAAAAATTTACAAGTTTTACTTGATGGGGTGAATCATTGGTCCTTTTGAGGATTCTGGATGATAATGTCAAGTTTTAGATTGCTTTTATGTAAAAGAGTCTTTACTATGTTAAAGATTCTTTTATTACTGATAACATAATAGTCATGCTATATAAGGATGAGAGTTCATTAGAGAAGAAATATTTTCGGCGAAATTACATCTTTCAATAAAAATAAAATCTATTTGTCTTTCAAATCTTTCAACTATTTCCTTAACACTTCTTATTCCTATAAGAAATAAATCAAAAAGGATTATCAGAGATTTTATTTTGAAAATCCAAAAATTTATACTAAGCAACTTTTATTTTTTCTTAGGAAAGAAAAATAACACTAGTATACAAGGAATAGAAGGGTTTACATCCTATGAAAAGTATTTTTTCAAAATTTTCCCATTAAGAGGCAAAAAGTCTTTTTTTCCCGATGGATCTTGTAATAAGAATTTTGATGGGCCTATTTCTTCAATTATTTGAAATGGACCTAGCCAGAGTTTTTGAAACTTCATTTGTTTATCTTTTTCCTCACACACTTTGTCCAATTTCAATACCAGATCACCAATTTGAAATTTTTTTGTAGTAACAGAAGTTGAATAAAATGAGGCTTTTACTATCTCTTGACGATGAGCATGATTTTTTTTGGAATTTTCTCTTTATTCTTCCAACTTAAGAATCTGACATTGTACAAGTTGTAAAGAAGAAGTAGGATATTCATCAATAAATTGTATTAAGGAAATAGAGGGAATACCTACGTTGGTGGGAAGTACAACTTCTTTTCCATAGACAAGATTAAATGGAGAAGTTCCAATGGAAGCTTTTTGAGTTATTCGATCTGCCCAAAGAGAAAAACTTAATGACTTATGCCAATTTCGTTGATTTTGATAAATGGTTCTTTTTGTTATTCTAATCAAGTTCTTATTTGTAGATTATGCCAAACCATTTCCTTGTGGATAATAATTTGCAGAATATTTAAGTTTAAAACCTCTTTTAATTGTAAATTCCATAATAGCAGTTTTTGAGAAGTAAGATGCATTATCAAACATCAAAGCAGCAGGTAAGCCAAACCTGGTTATGATATTTTGGTCGATGAAATCAATGATATTCTCAGAGTTGGATACTTTAAATGGAATTTCTTCCACCCATTTAGTAAAGTAATTTTTAGTTGTGAGAATATATTTGTGCTTTTTGGAAGAGTTAGGAACAATTTCACCAATTTTGTCTAATCCCCATTGCTCAAATGTTTGTTCTATATTAATGACTTGTAATAGGAATGCTTGCTTCCTTTGTCTTCCAGATGTACTTTGGCACACTTTGCATTTTCTTTCATATTCATGAGAATCCTTGAAAAGTGTAGGCCAATAGTAGCCTGCATGCAGGATTTTGTGTGTTGTATTTCCTCCAAAATGTCCTCTAGCTGGTCCATCATGGAGTTCCTGCAAGACTTTTTTTGCTTCATATTTTTCTAAGCATCTTAAAATTACAGATTTGAAATTTTTGCTAAATAATGTGTCGTTGATTAATTCATATTTTTTATCCTTTAATATTAAATCTCTTTTTGTTTTGTAACTGAGTTGATTCGGAGAATATCCATTCTTTAAATAGAATATAAGATCATCATATTGTGATTGTAAATCGTTGAGGCTTACCTCTGATATTTACACATTATTACCTAGATCTTCTTTTGATGATAGATGAAATGCTCCTGTAAGCATTCTGAAAAAACATTGACCTCTAAAAATTTTAGACGGTATAATTTCTACATTATATTCTTGTAAAGAGGTCACACAGTTATCTCTCTTTTCTCCTAATTCTATTTGCATCAAGATTTGTCTTACTACAGAGAATGGACCTATGATTTTAGTGTGATTTTTTAGGAGAAAAGGTCTAAAATGCTTCAGAGCATTAAATATTTTGATCAGTGGTTGTCATTGATGTCAACCCAAGCAACACCATGGGGTACCCCAATATTGCATGGGAACTTTGACCTACTAAATTACTATATTCTGGGTCAAGAATGCTTTTTATGGTTTCTACTTGTCGATATGTTTCTGTTGATATATGGCATGCCACGTAATACTTCATGGTTTCAAAGATATTCATGTTTGAAGTTTGTAACCCCGATTAGTGGGCTAAAACCCCATGGGTTTGTGGCATGGATTATTGAAAAGTTAATAATTAATAATTTTTAAGCTCTTAAAATCCATCCCATGTTCACTTGTTAAAGCCCCTCTCAACCTAATCATTTATATAAATTGTGATCCACATATCCTCTTTATGTAGGGATTTCGCCATCTGAAACAGGTCATCAAGGCATTTGCACTCTAACTTTCTTTCTATGAAGGTTCAAAAGCTGAATTTTTTATGACGTGAAACCAAAATTCTGAGGACGCTTCTAAAATAATTTCAGATCACGATGCACAATATTTTCGGAGATATGATCTATGGAAGTCAGTGTTTTTGCAGGCTCCTGAAATTCATCGCAAAGAAGTGACCTTGGGAAAATTGTCATAACTCTCTCTTTGAGTATCAAATTTAAATTCTATAAAACATGGAAGATAGTGCACAGGATATAGTTTTATTTGTATTAATTTTAGAGGCTAATGAAGAAACATTCACATGTGACATGTCGTACATGTTTTCTTTACTGAACCAATCCATAAATTTTCCATTGTGAGAGACTGGAAATAACTTTCTCTTGAACAATCCAAATTGGGTCAAACTGGTGAAATTGGAAAAAGACTAAAGGGAATACTACAGGGCCAAAAATCACATATTGGGGATTTTAAATAATATATATACACCAGATTCAATATCGAGCTCCTAGAAGGCAAGAAAAAGCTAAATCATGTGATGTCAAGGGATGCAAAGGACCAAAATTTCTAGATCATCAAAGAAAAGCAAGGTGTAGCAGAGGGTAGCACAACAAGAACATCAAAAAAGGTGCATAACAGTAGCAAGAAGTTCACCACATGAAGTCTTCAAGTGGGCATCACTGCATATAGTCATTGTAAAGGTATCATTGTACTAAGTCATTGTAAATGCATCATTGTAAAAATTGTACGTGTCTATCTGTCAAGAGTTGAAGAGGCAGTGTTGGGAGGTCTAGGACCGTCATTAGTTGGGGTTATGGTCTAGTCTATCTTCTTCTTCTACATCATTATATATCATTTTAAGGTGGACCATTTTCCCTGGTATAGGATTCCATTCTTGTTTTATTCTTCTATAGGGTCGTAGGGTGGTGCTAGGGTCAGTTGTAGATCATTGGGTGTTGGGGCATTCATTCAGTTGACTACTAAATAATCTCAGGCATTGGAGCGTCCATCCAGTGGGAACCAGAGAAGAATGATTTTCTATATTCTAGGAAGTTGGAGCTTTATTTTCAATTGGAGTTGAATATTAAAGAATTATTATAAAAGAATTATGTCGTTTTTTTCCCATAGTGGGTTTCCACCCTAAAAACTGTGTGCATTTGTGTTCCTTTTTTTTACTTCTATCATTGTACAAATACTGATAATAATTAAAGATTAACTAATTCTCTAATTGAAAGGAATACTGATTCACCCCCCCCCCCCCCATTTCGGTATTTCCAACAATTGGTATCAGAGCTTTTTTCCTTCAATAGCAGTTTAACAGCTGGGAGAAGGTCATGAAGCATACCAAGAATGGTGTACCTCTATTCAATGAAAATAATTATGCACTCTGGAAAGGAAGAATGGAGTTCTATCTATTGGCGCAAGGTTACGAAGTATAAGACATTGTTCAAAATGGATTTACATCAACCGTAGATGAACAAGGTAAGAAGAATTTGGTAAATGATGAAAAATCAAAGAATATTATTATCAGTAGACTTATTGAATCTACTTATCATAAGGTGTTGGCTTGTAAAACTACCAAAAATGTATGGGACAAGCTTGAGAATATATATGCAGGTGACTCAAATGTCAAAGAAGCAAAGCTTCAAATCCATCAAGTAAAATTTGAGCAACTTAGAATGAGAGAAGATTGCAACATTGCTGCATACTTCCAATAGATTGATGAAATAACCAATACTCTGGAAAGATTGGAAGAGCCAGTTGACAAGAAGACTATTATACGAAATATTCTTAGAACACTACTAAAGAGATACAACCCAAAGGTATCAGTCTTAGAATACAGTGTAAATTTGGAAAAGCTCAGCAAAGAGGAACTACATGGAGTTCTCATAGCATATGAAATGAGACTTGATGAAGAAGAGGGTACTTCGAATCTAAAAAATATGTTCGTTTCATCTAAGAAAACCAATAAGGACAAACAACCTTCAATTGAAAAGGCATGCACCTTCAAGTGTGAATAAAAGGGATATGATGAAGAAGGTCTTTCAGATGAATAATATGCTTACTTTATAAGAAAACTAAAAATTGGTAAGGGAAAATTCAAAGGTAAAATTCCATCGATATTTTTCGGTTGCGGTGAGGTTGGGAATTTCTCAGAAAATGTCCAAAAATAAGTGATGGCAACTCAAAAGGAAATAAAGGCTTTAAGGAATTCAACAAGCAAGAAAAAAGGAAAGGATCCAAAAGGAACTTTCTCTCTAAAGAAGATAGCTCATCATCTGATGAAGACAGTGACAGAGAAGAAGAAGCCAATGAGAAAGATTGTTTATGGCCAAGCATAATAAATAAGAGGTATCAAAGAACGAAGAAGAAGGGTTGACCATAGAAGAATTTTCTAAGGAGGCAATTAGGCTTATAAGAGAGCTCAAGGCTGAGAAAATCCATTCCAATACTCTTGAAGAACAAGTTCAATGTCTCAAAATTGAAGTTGAAGAACACAAATGTATTGAAGAGTCACTTTAATGGAAGTTGGAAGAAAGAAACCAAGAAAGGGTGTTAGAAATATTGTCATTGATGGAAAAGGAGCACAAAGGAGTGGCACCAAGATAAGGGAGCAAATCAGATTTAGATGGAATTGTTACAGAGATTTCACACAGGGTTTAATGTATCAGTGGGTTGCGGCTGCCCATTTGGGGTTTTTATTGTAATGGAAAATGATGGATAAGAACCACATAAATTGAATATGGAGGTTAAACCATAGAAGGATTGATAGTGAGGATTTTGACCTCTGTTTTAATAAATTGAAAAATTTTGTTTATCTGTATATTCTTGGCAATTTCCTGGAGGGTTTCACGTCTCCAAAATCCATTTGATTATACATTCTGTGTAGAATTTTGAGTATATTTACTTCTGAGTAAAGGTTCGGAGGAATTTAGAGAATTCTGGTTCATTTTCTTGAGATCAGGCAGTGTTAATTTATTTATGGTTATTGAGTTACGCAGCAGAAAGGAGGGTTTTATCCCTTTTAAAATTCATTGATTTATGGTTTTTTATATAGCATCAAGAGTTATTAACCTCTATAATAAGGTTTTGGAAGAAAATTAGAACTCTAGTTCTGTGGTTGAGAGCGCAATGATAATCAGTCTCTGTTTATTAAGTTATTCAATGAAAAGGAGGTTTTCATGAGAAATTGAAGTTAAACGAAGAAATGGTGAAAATCCATGTTTGAATGCGATTTAAACCAGACACCAGACATTATTGTCGCACAGTCTTTGAGTTTTGGGTGATTTTCCCCATTTTGAACGCGATCAAATGATATTGCGACACGTCACGAGCACAATACCACCCATTTCATGTCACTTTTAGTTGATAAACTACGGAGGTGGAATGAACGTGATTTTCGTCCAATTATATTTGTGGGAGATACAACAGTATTCGCGTCGGTAATTGCTCGGGGTTTAAAACAAGGTATGGAATCGACAGTTTATGGAGCAGAATTTTATTAAGGTTTGGAATCCAGTTATATGAGGCCGAAAGTCTTTAAAAATTGTTTAAAGCACAAAATAATATTACATTATCGAGGGTTTAAATATTCATTTCCAAAGGTTTTAATATTATTTATGAAGGTCATTATATTTTATAATGTTGATATCTTGCGTATAAACAAAAGTATATAAAAGGGGGAATGATAAAAGGTGTGGGACCAGTGAAGGCTAAACCTCGTGCGCATCTTATGAGTGCGGTAAAACATTGATCTGGGATAAACAGTATTGTGGGGGCACAAACAACGAAATGATTAACCCAAGGGGGTGCCTCCACAGTGGACTCGGCCATCGAGCATTGACCGAAGATGGACGGTTGTCACTCACTGTGGTAGCACAAGCCTGATGATCCTTCCGTACCAAGGAGTGTCTCCACAGCACCGTGAACTGGGACTCGCTTTCCTAAAAACCAAAAGAACTGTTGTGGACTAGCACGATCAACGAATGAGATTAAAAGAGATAGAAAACAGATATTTCATCGGAAACAAGTGAAACTCGATCGCATATCGGACATTGCAAGCGAATACGATAGCCAATGGATAGATGTGATGCGATGGATTCGAAGCGATGTGATGCGATGCGATCACATATCATAATCGACGATGCTCATGTGACAAGAATTCAGAAGTCATAGAATTTGCGATGTGAAGTAGCGATAAAACCATGTGGGACCCAAGTGTATTTATATAATGGCATTGTGGTACATTTAAACCTAAAGTATGGAATGGTAATAAACCTTGAGATTTTCAATATGATGGAGACCATCGGATTGCGAACAGGATCAACGTAAGTCGTTCTAATCAGGGATGCGGCATCGATATATATACAAGACTGGCGGAAATATAAACCATTACAAATTTTTTGTATTTTAAATATCTTATGATTAAAAAAATGGATTGCAAGGTTTTAATGTATTTGGTTTTGATGGGTCTTAACCAAATTCATAGTTTATGTGCATATGGATACGTATAATTAAATTTATGTGCAAAGTGTGGGTGAACGCAACATAAAAGGCACAGATAATGGAAGAAACAGGGTAATTATGCGATAGAGCTATAATATAAATCATAGAATCTAAAAAGACAGTGATAGCAACCAAAATACAAATACACAGCGAGCCAAGAGCTGAAAGGGTTAAGCGAGACATATTTGTTGTAAATGTCAATGTAAATGATTTGATTATTTTTATTGTATGTGATGCAAAGGCAATTCTTTGTAGGAAAAAAAAAAAAAATCTAGTGTAATACATTCTGTTATATTATTTTGAATATGCTAGACAAGAAAATAAGAAGGGGGAAGGAAAATATTCATACCTGTTCATTTTGAATTACCTTTGGAATGAAAACAGTTATCAGGTGATCCCTATAAATAATGTTACCAGCATATGCATAGAGAGGTAAAGAGAATGAAGAAATGAGTGAGACAGTGTAAGAAGAAGAAGGAGGAGAGAGAGGAGTTGTGAAGATCCAGAGATGATATAAAGAAAATTTGAAGGCTAGAAGGATAGCAGTAAAGAAGGAGAAAAAGAGAGATGATATCCAAGTAAATTAGCATATGATTTATTTTACAGTGAGGAAGTTGGTGCTTCCATATCAAGTTGCAGCTTGATAGATTTCTAGTTGTAGATGGCTTAGGTAGGATCCTCCTATAGGTTGTACCCTACAAAAAAAAGATGGGAGTTGGAGCTTTCTTGCAAGTTGTATCTTGCAGAATTGAGGTATTAGCCTTCTGTAGGTTGGAGCCTATAGAAAACAAGTGGTGAGATGGAGTTGGAGCTTGCCTTTGCATCACAACAACAATAAGATGTGGTTTTCTTCCTTATGGGTTTCCACTTATATCTGTTGTCTATATGCATGATGACTATGTGTGGAAATTCTGTATTTAATCTGCTTGATACCTGCTGCTCACTTATTAAGATTGGTGTTCCATTGTATATTAAATTGATCATGAAATCAAGATGTAAATAAGTATAAAAGAAATTTTTACAAGACCATGACTGCATTAAACTGATTCACCCCCCCTCTCAGTTTAACTCAGGTTCAAAAATTGGTATCAGAGGAGGTTCCTTCTGTATCATTTTAACAACTGGAAGGAGATCCTAGGTCCCAAAGATGGCTAGTCTAGAAGGATGCTTAACAAATAAAGCCCCTTTTTTCACTAGTACAAATTATTCCTTCTATAAAATTAGAATGAGGATGTACATAATGTCTCTAGGAATAGAAGTTTGGGCTACTGTGGAATTGGGATATGCCCCAAGGGACACTGATTCACAGAAATATGACAAACTAGATTTTGTAGCTAATGAAAAAGCCATGAATGCTCTCTTAAGTGGTTTGTGTGAGGCATAATTTATCAAATTAATGCACAAAAAGACTACCAAAGAAATATGGGATACATTAGAAAGTATTCATGAGGGAGATAAAAAGGTTAAGGCTGCCAAGCTACAACTCTATAGAGCTCAATTTGAAAATATAAAAATGAAAGAAGAATAATATGTTGCCAGCTTATTATTAAGGGTTGTAGAAATTGTGAATAACATGAAAGCTATAGGAGAAACCATTAGAGAATGTGTAATTGTTCAAAGGATATTGAGATATTTACCATCCAGGTTTAACCCCAAGGTTTCTGCCATAGAAGAAATAGTTGATTGGGAAACATTGACCATGAACCAATTACTTGGAATCTTAATAGCCTACGAGATGAGACTTCCATAGAGGAAGTCAAATGTGAGGGAGGCAACCTTTAAGACAGAGAAGAGAAAAGAAGAAAAATAAGATACATACTCTTGCTCTGATGAAGAAGAGGCCAAATTTTCCAGAAGATTGGATAGAGGCCCAGACAAGTATAAAGGTAAAATTCAATTTAAATGCTTTAACTGTGGAAGAGTTGGGAACTATGCATCTAAGTGTCCTCTCAAGAAAATAATGAATCAGATTGAAGAGACAGAGAAAACCAAAACAAATAACCGGTAGAACGGGAAGAGATTCAATAGAAGATCATTTTATTCTCAACAAGGTAGCAGTGCATCTGAAAAATCAGATGAATCCTCAAATGAAGAAGGAACCTATGAATTTGTGTTGATGGCCAAGGAAGAGTCTGAAGGATTCCTTCTGGAAGATGAGGAAGAAGGTGAGGTAGATCTTGAGGGGGAGCTAAGAAATGCCCTGGAGGAAATAGACAGACTCAAACTCAAGTGCAGAGAATATATATATAGTCTCCTCAAATGTGTAAAAGAGGTACCAAATTCAGAATACCACATTCAATTGAAAGTATAACTTGAAGAAGATAAGAAGGTGGAAGACATTTTGCTAAAGCAAATTAAAGATAAACATCAGGAGCAAGAGAAATTGGAAGAAGAAGTGGTATGGATGAGAAAGAAAATAGAAAACACCCAAAGTGACTTGTCAATAAACACTCCTCGAATGGCAAGCACTAAACAGTTGGACATGATTTTGAATGCTCAAAGGTCTCCTCTCATAAAGGCTGGGATAGGATATGAAGGAGAAACCACTAAGTCCAAGGTAGAAGATAACAAGAATATAATTTTTGTAAAATTTGTAAAGGATAATGAAACAACTCAAAAAGGAACCACAGAAGTAGAATCTAGCAAGAACTTGATGTGTGATGAAACAAGCAACCACATCAAGAGATAAAGAACGAAATGAAGAAACAGACAGCTGAAAAGGGCTCTGACAATCCTGAATATGAATTGAATAAATTCGGAAGCTGTCGAAAGACACTCTTTCCTCCTATGAGAAATATCACTTGTTTTGTCTGCCACAAGCTGGGAAATATTGTTGCATATTGTCAGACAAAGATAATCAATTTCAACTAGCAAAAATTGCAGAAATTGAAAAGACTACCTCAAGCAAACAAATGGAGAGGACAACCCTTCACTAGGTACACTAATCGTTTCCATGGGTATTGTTTTTTTTGTAAGGGGTTTGGCCATAAAGCCATGGAGTGCAGAAGATATGGACAAAGACTGATGTTCAAAACCCCAAGAAGATTTATGAACAATGGAGAGTTCACTCGTACACGTAATCCATTTAAAATTATAATCAAATGCTTTATATGCCATAAAATCGGACACATGTCTTCCAAATGTCCTCTCGAATAATGTGGTCCATCTTCCTAGAAAAGGTGCCAAACCAATAGCTTCCTGTAGTGGAAAAATAAGTTGAATAAGTGTGACCTATCTCTAATAGTCCAAGATCAGAAAAGCCAACTGTATTTGGACAGTGGATGCTCAAAGCATATGACTAGAGATAGAAGCAAGTTTGTAACCTTTGATGAAAATAAATTTGGAAATGTAATACTCGGCAATGATAAAGCAAGGAAAATCAAAGGAAAAGGCTCAGTCGGTCTAAATAATGGAAGAGGAAAAGCTCAAGATGTACTATTTGTGGATGGGCTGAAAGCCAATCTACTAAGTGTTAGTCAAATGTGTGACAAATGCTGTGAGGTCCTTTTTAGAGCCCAAGATTGTGAGGTAAGATCAAGCACCATAGGAAAGATATTGATCAAAGGTGTTAGAACAGAAATTAATGTCTATATAGTGGAAGAAGACAATGGAGCAGGCCACATAAGAAAACTTGATGAATCATGGTTACGGCATAGAAGACTGGGACACCTAAACTTTGACCACATCATCAGTCTAAGCAAGAAGAATGCAGTCAGAGAGATGCCAGCAATAAACAAGCCGTAAAATACCATATGTAAATATTTCCAATTGGGCAAACATACCCACACATCTTTTAGGACCAAAGATGAACTATCAACAAGTAGGCCACTTCAGCTTGTACACATGGACCTGTGTGGATCTTCAAGAACTAAATCACCAAGCAAAGAATCTTATTTCGTGTTGATAATAGATGATTTTTCCAGAATGACGTGGGTATAATTTCTCAAATACAAATATGAAGCACTTGAGAAACTCAAGATATTCAAGGCATTGGCAGAAAATCAAACATGATGCAAGCTAAAGTGCATCAGATCAGACAAAGGAGGTGAATTCACAGACTATGACTTTGCAGACCTATGTAATAAGCATGGGATAAAACAAAAATTTACAATTGTAGGTACACCTCAATAGAATGGAGTGGCAGAGAGGCAAAACAGATTAGTACAACAGATTTCCAGAGCTATGATGAAAGAAAGTAACATTCCCCAAACCTACTGGGCAGAAGCAATACACACAACTATTCACATTCTCAACAAAGCTCATCTAAGATCAAATTGTGATAAGACTCCTTACGAATTATGCCATGGTAAACCAACATCAATCAAGCACTTTAGAGTATTTGGAAGCAAGTGTTTCATAAGAAATAATGATGAAAAACTAGGGAAGTTTTATGCAAGAGTTGATGAAGGAATATTTTTAGGATATGCATCCAAGAGTAAGGGTTACAGGTGCCACAGCAAAATACTGCACAAAATTGTGGAAAGAATTGATGTAAGATTTGATGAAGATCTACCAAACGGAACAAGAAGCACAAGATGCAGCAATTCTCCAGATGATCATGAAGATTGTTAGTATGAATCTTGATTCGAAGTGTATGAAAAAAGACCACTTTAGCTATGCATAACTTACAACCCTAACAGCATAAATGACTACTAATATCTTCAGATCTGCAATTAGATGATCAATAAAATGCTGCAGAAATATATATCTATGCATTAGAAGACATTAAACAATAGAAAAAATATGATTTACTCCATAGATCCAATAAACAAGACAATAATATATACAATAAATATTTTGATTAATGGCACCTGGGAGGAAAACACAAGAGGGTGTTCCCTGTTCTCCTCAATGGGATGGGTTCTTGTGGGTTATTAGTACTTTAGATTTAGAACTTCTCTCTCTTGATGGTGTAGAAAACCCAGACAAAAATGGAAAATTATGGCTACGATTGTGGATCAATAGCCAGACCAAGTGTTGAGATCCAAAGTGATCTTTAGGCAACAAAAGGTGACAAATGAATGGGAAAACCCTTCTATTTATAACAAAATATTGAGTTAGTCTAGAGATTGGTGCATAATTAAAATATTATTAACCACATCTAGATCCAACTTTTGTGGAATATTTTATTATATTTATTGGGGGGAAAAGGAATTTGACTTAAGTCAAATACCCTTATTTGTAAATAATAAATAAATAATTGATTTATTTATCATTTTAAGGATATGGTTGAGTAATAACCAAATAAATAATGATTTATTTAATTATTTAAGGGATATTTAGTCATATTTAACAAAGAATATTATCTAAGTAATTTTTAAATAATTATTCTTAGAAAATAATAAGATAAATAATGATTTATCTAATTAATTTCCTTGTTTTGGGTTAAATATAACCAGGAATATTAATTAAACTAATGTTCAAGTAATTATTCCTTGAGGAAAATGAAACAAATATGAATTTATTTAATTTTTCCCCATGGGGTTTCCTGTTTAGACCATAAATAACTTAATAAAGGTGATTTACTAAGTTATTTTCATAGTGAAAGCAATTTTACTTGGAGTAAAATTGGTATTACATAGTGTACTTGGGTCCATCTAATGATAATAGGTTAGATGACCAAAATATGGTGTAACAAATATGAGAACCAAGATAATGATGAACTGAGAAAAACAACAGAAGATATTGAATTAAGCTCAAAAGTTCCCTCAAGACACACTCAAAAGAACCATCCAGAATATCAAATCATTGGGGACAAGAGTGTGGGAGTCCAGACAAGAAGACAGTTTGTTGAATAGACAGAAGAAGTTTGCCTAGCCATGCTATCTCAAATAGAGCCAAAGAAGTCCAAAGAAGCCAACAAAGACAAAAAATGGCTAAATGGTATGAATGAAGAACTGGGCCAAATTGAGAATAATAATACCTGGGAATTAATTCCAAGACCCACTGGGAAAAATGTCATTGGCACTAAATGGATATTCAAGAATAAGATGAATAAACAAGGGCAGGTAATCAGAAATAAAGCCAGACTTGTATGCAAAGGATATTCACAAATTGAAGGTCTTGATTATGATGAAACCTTTTCCCCTGTAGCCAGAATGGAAGAAATCAGAATGTTTTTGGCCTTTGCATGCTATCATGATTTCAAAGTATATCGAATGGATGTGAAGTCTGCCTTCCTGAATGGAGATCTAGAGGAAGAAGTCTACATGGAACAACCTGAAGGATTCTCATTAACAGATAAACATGACTATGTGTGCAGATTAAAGAAAGCCTTATATGGCCTGAAACAAGCTCCTCGTGCATGGTATTCAGGGCTAGGCCAATACTTGCAAAAGAAAGGGTTCAAAAAAGGAGGAGTAGACAACAATTTGTACATAAAGGCTAATGATAATGAACTCTTGATTGTAGTAGTGTATGTAGATGACATCATGTTTGGTAGCAACAAAGATGAGTTAGCAAAAGGATTTGCTGAAGAAATGAAGTCAGAATTTGAGATGTCTATGATTGGAGAGGTCACCTTATATTTAGGACTTCAAATTCAACAAAAGAACACAGGAATATTCATTTTGCAAGAAAAATACTTAAAATAAATGTTTAAAAGGTTTTAACTGGAAGACTGCAAACTTGTGTCAACTGCCATGATCACTGGATGCAAACTATGTGTTAATTATGGATCAACAGATGTAGATCAAAAACTTTACAGATCCATGATAGGAAATCTTCTATACCTAACAGCTTCTAGACCAGACATTATGCAGTAGGACTTGTGGCAAGATATCAAGAAGCACCAAAACAAAACTATTTACTTGCGATCAAGAGAATATTTAGATATCTATAAGGAACTTCACATTATGGTCTATGGTATGCAAAAGGAAAAAGCTTCACATTGACAACATACATAGATGCAGATTGGGCCAGCTCAGTAGATAACAAGAAAAACACAAGTGTTGGGGAATTCTATTTGGGAAAAAGTCTGGTGGCATGGCTAAGAAATAATCAAACTTCCATCTCTCTATCTACAGTAGAAGCAGAATACATAGTAGTAGCTGCATGTTGCACACAGGTAATGTAGATGAAAAAAACTCTCCAAGACATGAAGGTAAGAATTGATGAACCCATTTCTATCAATTGTGACAATACAAGTTGAATAAGTATATCAAAAAATCTTGTACTTCATTCAAAAACAAAGCACATCCCAATAAAGTACCACTTCCTCAGAGAACAAGTAGCACAGAAATTACTGAAGTTGGAATATGTACCAACTAAGGAACAAACAGAAAACATATTCACAAAACCTCTTGATAAAGAACCATTTGAATATCTAAGAGAGAAACTAGGGGTAGTTTCTGTAGATGTTACTCTCTAACATGATCAAAAAAAAAAAAAAAAAAGGGGGCTTCATACAAGAAACAGGATCAGTGCAGAAGACAAGAGATAGTCAATTTCAGATAAGAAAGCATCATTCTAGGGGGAGAGCAGTCAATAAATTTTCACAAAAGAGCTAGAGAAATGGAGCAGTGCATGGAACAGGTCCTCAAGATGAAAGTATTATGAAAAGATATAAACCACACTAGGGAAAGCGCAACCCTTTGCCATTGATGTCAAAGCGGGAGGAAAAGCAAGCAAAAGAAGAAAGGGTCTTTTGTAAAGCAGGCAGAGGAAGAATGACAAGATAATTCTCAGAATGAAAGGGGGAGGAAGTCCTGAAGGAAGTATGGGAGTATTGGTGGTTGTGTTGCCATCAATGCCAAAGGGGGAGACTATTAGAAATATTTTCATTGATGGAAAAGGAGCACAAAGGAGCAGCACCAAGACAAGGGAGAAGATCATATTCAGATTGAATTGTTGTAGAGATGTCACACAGGGTTTAATGTATCAGTGGGTTGCGGCTGCCCATTTGGGGTTTTTACTATAATTGAAAATGATGGATAAGAACCACATAAATTGAATATAGAGGTTAAACCATAGAAGAATTGATAGTGAGGATTTTGACCTCTATTTTAATAAATTGCATAATTTTGTTTATCTGTATATGCTTGGAAATTTTCCAGAGGGTTTCACCTCTCCGAAATCCATTTGATTATACATTTTGTGTAGAATTTTGAGTATATTTACTTATGAGTAAAGGTTCGGAGGAATTTAGAGAATTCTGGTTCGTTTTCTTGAGATCGGGCAGTGTTAATTTATTTATGGTTATTGAGTTACGTAGCAGAAAGGAGGGTTTTATCCCTTTGAAAATTCATTGATTTATGGTTTTCTATGTAGCATCGAGAGTTATTAACCTCTGTAATAAGGGTTTGGAAGAAAATTAGAACTCTGGTTCTATGGTTGAGAGCGCAGCGATAATTAGTCTCTCTTTATTAAGTTACGCAATGAAGAGGAGGTTTTCATGAGAAATTGAAGTTAAACGAAGAAACGGTGAAAATCCGCGGTTGAACGCGATTTAAAACAATGTTTGCAAGTTAGCGGTTTTCAAGAAAACTGGATACTGTTGTCGCACAACCTTTGAGTTGTGGGCGGTTTTTCCCATTTCAAACGCGATCAAATGATATTGCGACACGTCACGAGCACAATACCACCCATTTCGCGTCGCTTTTGGTTGATAAAATACAGAGGTGGAACGAGTGTGATTGTCGTCCAATTAGATCTGTGAGAGATCGGACGGTGTTCGTGTCGGTAATTGCTCAGGGTTTATAACAAGGTATCGACCCGACAGTATATGCAGCAGAATTTTATTAAGGTTTGGAATCTGGTTATATGAGGCCTAAAGGCTTTAAACATTGTTTCAAGCACAGAATAATATTACATTGTCGAGGGTTTAAATATTCATTTCCAAAGGTTTTAATGCTATTTCCAAAGGTCATTATATTTTATAATGTTGATATCTTGTGCATAAACCAAAGTATATAAAAGGGGGAATGATAAAAGGTGTGTGACCAGTGAAGGCTAAACCTCGTGTGCATATTATGAGTGCAATTAAACATTGATCTGGGATCAAGAGTACTGCGGGGGCACAAACATCCAGACGATTAACCCAAGGGGGTGCCCCCGTAGTTGACCCACCCATTGGGCGTTGACCGAAGATCGACGGTTGTCACTCACTACGGTAGCACAAGGCTGACGATCCTTCCATACCATGGAGTGCCACCACAGCATCGTAAACTGGAATCCACTTTCCTAAAACCCAAAAGAACCGTTGTGGACTAGCACGATCAATGGATGAGATTAAAAGAGATAGACAACAGAGATTGCATAAAAAACAGGTGGGACCCGATCACATATCGGACATCGCAAGAAAATGTGATAGCCATGGGACAGATGTGATGCAATGGATGTGAAGCGATGCGATCACATATCGCAATTGGCGACGCTCATGTGACAAGAATTCAGAAGTCATAGAATTTGCAATGCGAAGTAGCAATACAACCATGTGGGACCCGAGTATATTTATATAATGGCACTGTGGTACATTTAAACCTAATGTATGGAAGGGTAATAGACCTTGAGATTTGAAATATGATGAAGACCGTCGGATTGTGAACAGGATCAATGACATTCATTCTAATTAGGGATGCAACATCCGTATATATACAAGACTAGTGGAAAGATAAACCATTACAAAAGTTTTATATATTAAAAGTCTTATGATTAAAAAAAATGGTTTGCAAGGTTATAATGTATTTGGTTTTGATGGGTCTTAACCAAAGTCATAGTTTATGTGAAAATGGATACGTATAATTAAATTTATATGCAAAGTGCGGGTGAACGCAACACAAAAGGCACAGATAATGGAAGAAATAGAGTAATTATGCAGTAGAGCTAGAATATAAATCGCAGAATCTGAAAAGACAATGACAGCAGAAAAAAAGACAAATACACAGTGATCCAAGATCTGAAAGGGTTAAGCGAGACATATTTGCTATAAATGTCAATGTAAATGATTCAATTATTTTTATTGTATGCGATGCAAAGGAAAGTATCCATAGGAAAAACAAAACTCGACTACAATAAATTCTGTTATATTATTCTGAATATGGTAGACAAGAAAATAAGAAGGGGGAAGGCAAAGAGTCATACCTGTTCATTTCGAATTTCCTGTGGAATACAAACAGTTATGAGGTGATCCCTATAAATAATGTTACCAGCATAAGTATAGAGAGGTCGAGAGAATGAAGAAATGAGTGAGACAGTGTAAGAATAAGAAGGAGTAGGGAGAGGAGTTGTGAAGATCCAGAGATGATATAAAGCAAATTTGAAGGCTGGAAGGACAACAGTAAAGAAGGAGAAAAACAGAGCTGATATCCAGGTAAATCAACATATAACTTATTGTATAGTGAGGAAGTTGGTGCTTCCATATCAAGTTTTAGCTTGATAGATGTCCAGTTGTAGCTGGCTGAGGTAGGAGCCTCCTGTAGGTTGTAGCCTGTAGAAAATAGATGGGAGTTGGAGCTTCCTTGCAAGTTTTAGCTTGCATAATTGAGGTAGTAGCCTCCTGTAGGTTGGAGCCCAAAGAAAAGCAGTGGTGAGAGGGAGTTGGAGCTTGCCTTTGCATCACAACAATAATAAGATGTGGTTTTTTCCCTTATGGGTTTCCACTTATATCTGTTGTCTATATGCATGATGATTATGTGTTGAAATTATGTATTTAATCTGCTTAATTCCTGCTGCTCAATTATTAAGATTGGTGTTCCATTGTATATTAAATTGATCACGAAATGAAGATGTAAATAAGTATAAAAGAAATTTTTACAAGATAATGACTGCATTAAACTGATTCACCCCCCCTTTCAGTTTAACCAAGGTTCAACCAAGGGAAGCATTAGAAGCCGAATTAGTCTCGTTGCGTAAGGAAGTGAAGAACGGAAAAACTGTCCAAAATTATGCCAACAGCTCAAGGGCATTGGAAGAACTCATCAACAATCAATGATCTTACAACAACAGAACTAGCCTCGGTTATAAAGAAGAAGAAGTAGGACCTTCTACAACAAAATACAATGAACCTATGAGATCTGGAATGCATGTAGACTTCATTGGACAACATTCACAAGAACATCCTTAGAAGATGATTCCTCGAAGAATATTTCCATCCAGGTACGAACATATTTTTCATGGATATTGTTATTCATGTGGAAATTTTGGTCATAAAGTTGTAGAATGTCGCACATACCCTACGAACCAATACAATTCCAGGAGATCCTTCAAATATGAACCTCTTGGGGCTCAACGAAACATCAATAGATTTGAACATTTAAGAAATAATATGGAATGTTACAAATGTCAGAACTTTGGACACATAGCCAGAGACTGCAGACTTGAAAATCCTCCAGAAGAATCTTCGAAGCCATAGAATGAACGAACATGGAAGAAGAAGAAGACTGATAATTATGCTCTTGCTCTCAAGGCTCAAAACAAATAAGATGTGTGGTATGTTGACAATAGTTTCTCAACGCATATTACTGGATATAGAATGAATTTTTTATCTCTGAAAAATAAGAAGGATGGAACTGTATCCTTTGGAAAGGATGGATTTTCAAATGTTATAGTATCAGGTACCGTCACTCTTAGAAGCAAAGATGTTATAGCCAAGAATTTTCTATTGGTTGAAAACATGAATCACAATCTTCTCAGTGTTGGAAAAATTTGTGATCAAGGACACACAATGCTATTCAACTCCACAAAATGTGAAATCAGGAAAGGCAGGTATGGTAAAATTGTTGCTAGAGGAAGTTGAGCTCCAAGCGACATATATGTTTTGGATGATGCAACTAAAGCATGTCTACTAGCTAAAGAAGATGAATGTTGGTTATGGAAAAAATGAATGGGTCACATAAACTTTGACAATCTTGTCAGGATAAGCAAAAAGGAAGCAGTACATGAAATGCCGAAAATCTCAAAACCTTCCAACAAACTATGTGAGGCCTGTTGGCACGTAAAGTAGACAAAAGTCCAATTTAAAACAAAAGAACACTTTGCATCACATCCATTGTAATTGATACATACTGATCTATGTGGTCCTATGAGAATAAAAGCCTTATATGGAGAATTATATTTCATGTTAATGATAGATGACTATACCAGGATGACCGTCGTCAGTTTCCTAAAGAAAAATTCTGAAGCATTTCAGTGCTTTAAGATCTACAAGGAGTTGGTAAAAAATGAAACTGATTTTAAAATAAAGTGTCTAAGATCAAATAATGGCCAAGAATTCACTTCCAGATTATTTCAGCAATACTGTGATGAAAATGGAATAAAATACAATTTTCAACAGCATGAACACCTCAGCAAAATGGAGTTGTTGAAGGAAAGAATAGAACCGTACAAGAAATGCATAGAACAATGTTGAAGGACTCAAAATTGGATGAAAATTCTGGGTTCAAGCATTTGATACGGCAATATTAATTATTGCCTGAAGTCTTCTCAGAAATAATTGCAACAAGACCCAATATGAATTATGTAAATGAAAACCAACTAACATAAAATATTTCAGAATCTTTGGAGGAAAATGTTATATCAAAGGAGAAGATCAAAATTTGGGTAAGTTTGAATCACGTGTTGATGAAGGTATCTTTGTTGGTTACTCACTCAAAATAAAGGCCTATAAATGTTATAATCTAAGATGAAAATAGATAGTGGAGATCATAAATGTTACATTTGAAGAAGATGGTGTTCCAATGAATAATGATGAGGATCTAGAAACTTTAAAACTTGAGATAGAGGCTGAAAAAGACACAGATAAAATTCTAGAACAAGAAGCAACTATCAACCAGGAAGAAGTAAATAATGATCATCAAGATATACAAGAACAACATAAAGAAGCTCCTACAAAGAGGACAAAAGAATGGGTTCAAAAGAACCATCCATCAAATCAAATCCTTGGTGAGATAAGTGAAGGTCGACTGCTTCGTTCATCAGAAGAAGCTCACATTACTTTTCTAGCAACCTTTCAGCCTAGTACTTTTGAGGAAGCCAACCATAATGAACATTGGGTAGTAGGTATGAATGAAGAATTGGATCAAATGGAGAAGAATAACACCTGGGAATTAGTTCCACGACAAAAAGATAAAAATGTCATTGGGACTAATTGGGAATTCAGGAACAAATTGAATGAAGATGGACAGGTTACCAGAAACAAAGAAAGATTGGTTTTCAAAGGCTATGCACAAGTGGAAGTAATTTATTTCGACGAAACATTTGCACCATTTTCTAGAATGGAAGCCATCTGAATGTTTCTCGCCTATCCATGTTCAAGAAAAATCAAAGTCTACCAAATGGATTTTAAGTAAGCATTTTTGAATCGGGAATTAGAAGAAGAAGTTTACATCGAAAAAACTGAAGGTTTCCTACTATCAGAAAAATAAGAATATGTTTGTCGGTTAAAGAAGGCTCTATATGGTCTCAAGTAGGCTCCCAGAGCATGGTATGCTCATATTGATGGATATCTATGTTAACAAGGGTTCAAGAAATGTATTGTTGATAATAATCTTTATGTACAAATAGATAAAGATAATTTAACAATCATTGAGGTATATGTGGATGATATAATATTTGGTAGCAATGATGATAAACTAAGTAAGAACTTTTATACAAATATGCAAAGTGAGTTCGAGATTTCTTTACTTGGTGAGCTAACATACTTCTTAGGGCTTCAAATATCTCAGCAAGAGAAAGGAATATTTATATGTGAAGCCAAGTACATCAAGGAAATTAACAAGAAATTAAAAATGGAAGATTGCAAACACGTCCTTACTCTGATGGTAACAGGTTGCAAATTGAGCATAGATAACTCATCTAAGGATGCAGATCAGAGGTTGCATAGATCTATGATTGGTAGTCTTCTATATGTAACACCCTCCTGACCAGATGTTATGCAAGCAGTTGGACAAGTACGAAGATTCTAAGAAGCAGCAAAAGAATCAAATATTATTGTTGTCAAAATAATTCTTCGATATCTAAAGGGAAAAAAATAATATGACTTGTGGTATCCCAAGGGCAACAATCTCATTATTCAAGCCTTTATAGATGAATATTGGGCACGAAGCGTTGATGATCGTAAGAGTACTAGTGGAGAAACATTTTATCTAGGTGTTTGTCTCATATCATGGTTGAGAAAAAAGAAAATCTCAATCTCGTTATCTGCAATGGAAGAAGAATACATAGCAGTGGCAGCATGTTGTACTCAAGTTCTTTGGATGAAACAAACTTTGCAAGATCTTCAAGTACAATTATGTGAGACTATTCCCATATTCTATAACAACACCATTACCATCAGCATCTCCTATAATCCTATCATGCATTCAATGTAGAAATTTATTAATACCGATGTATTAATGGATCCTCCTGATCTAACAATATTTATCTTCTTTCTAAATAAAGAATCCTTCCACTGTTAAACTTGCAGAATTTAAAACTCAATTGCAAACACGTGAATAAATTCAATCACACATAATGCAATTGTTTAACGGGAAAGCTTAAAGCTAAAAACCAAAACTATCATATATTATGTATATCAATGGAATCATGTAATAATCTCATACAAAGCTTAGTACATCAAGATCTCAGTACAATATAAAATCATTACACACTGTAATGAAGAAATTTACATCTCTATGCACCAATTTCTCGCCCCCCTGACAGTCTGCCTCCATTGCGCAATCCCTGCTAAATAAGACCACTGAATGAATTTGAATTGGTGCTACCTTGAATGCGCAATCCTTATTGGCAACTCCAATGTGTGTCAGATGCATTGAATGCATCACTATTATCACAACGGATAGTCCATCTCACCCTTTCACCTATCTCTCCACTAGGTCTCGACTGGAAATGACATGCACTGTAGTTAAATGTTGTATTTTTTCAGTTGTTAGTGAGTTATTAGTTGTGAATTAATTAACTAATTACTTCACTTAACTCTCACTAATGTATCTTTCAGTTAGACTAGAAACAACTAACTCAACTGAGTTTAACTCCATTAACTAAGCTAAATTGAATAACAACTCCCATAACTACTCTTACAACTCTTTCATAACTTTGCCACTTTAGTTCTAACTGAGTCCTTCATGCATGAGCCACCAATAACTCTAGGAATTGCGTAATTCCTTCAGCCCACTGATTTTCCAAATATGTTCACTAAAATAAAGCGCTACAAGAGAATAAGTTGATGTTTATTGTCTGATAATTATTAAGAGCTAATAATAATCAACACGCACCTATTTTTAGATTGATGATTTATAAATAGACTTCACCCAATATTCTAAAAATATAATTTCATCTATTTTTCCAACTTGATCAACCATCTACAAATAGCATCATGCAACTTATAGAATATGCTCACCATGTCTAAAAATAGACATACACCTAAAAATAGCCTGCGAGCCCCACTTAGTGAAGGTGCTTAATTTTCACTAAGCTCATCATCTTGTTGAATCTCAACACTCCCTCTCAACAAGACAGGGATTATCCTTCACCCTGATCTTGCCTCTATTGTATTCGAATTTGCTCCTATTGAGCGCCTTCCTCAGAATATCTGCATCCTGATCTTCCGTAGGAATGTACTGAAGCAACATGATCTTCTGCTGCACACAATCTCTAATATGATGATACAGGATATCAATATGTTTAGATCTATCATGAAACACAAGATTAACCGAGAGTTTAATGCGACTCTTATTATCACAATGCATCACTGTAGGATATAAATGTGAACTGAAAAAACCAACCAGGATCTTCCTCATCCAAATAGCCTCACATGCAGCTTGACTTATTGCCATGTATTTTTCTTCCGCTGAACTGAGTGCCATGGATCTTTGTTTCCTGTCGTACCAAGAAACTGTTGTAGATATGATACTGAAAAACCCCTCTTGATGTGATATTTCTATCCATTGGGCTTCCTTCCCAATCTGCATCCATGAAACCATGTAACTTCACTTCATCCGTCTATCTGTACCATAATCCATACTTAGGTGTGCCCCTGAGA
Source organism: Pinus albicaulis (assembly GCA_034641835.2). Classification (NCBI taxonomy): domain Eukaryota; kingdom Viridiplantae; phylum Streptophyta; class Pinopsida; order Pinales; family Pinaceae; genus Pinus; species Pinus albicaulis. The sequence continues at coordinate 1,143,409,215 of CM076583.1, read as the reverse complement.
TACCTCAGGACATGCTTTCCTGCCTTCCAAAAGAGCTTGGTAGGCTTAACTATTGCTTGAGAAAGCTGGTTCACTGCATAATATATGTCGGGTCTTGTATTAACTAAATACATGAGCGAACCCACCAACTGTTGATAAACAGTGGAATCCACTACATCTGCCAATGTAGCATCCTCTTTCCTCCAATTTCCTAGAAGAGGAGTATCCATGGGCTTGCAATCCTCCATGTGAAACTTATTAAGTATATCCCGAGCATACTTTCCTTGAGACACAAATATTTCACCTTCTTGCTACCATATTTCCAAACCAAGGAAATAATGAAGGAGGCCAAAATCCTTCATCTCACAATCCTTTGCAAGATCTTCCTTGCATGAGTGTATCAACTTTTCATCACCCGTTAGTGTTAAATCATCAACATAAAGAACAATGATTAAAATCTTACCCTCCACCACAATTTGATACAGGTTTTCATCCGCCTCACTCTTGGTGAAGCCAACTCTAGTGAAATAGCTGTCAATTCGTGTGTACCAAGCATGTGGTGCTTGCTTCAGCCCATATAGTGCTCTTTTGAGTTTGCACACATGTGATTCGCTGTTGAAGGTCTAAAATCCTTCAGGCTTCTCAATGTACACCTCTTCCTCAATGATCCCATTAAGGAACGCAGTCTTCACATCCATCTGATGAATGTGCCAACCCATCTGCATTGAAAGAACAAGGATGGTCCTTATGGAATAATACCGTGTGACATGTGCAAAGGTTTCTTCATAATTAATCCCCTCGATCTGTGAGAAGCCCCAGGAAAAAAAATATTTCCTTATACTTCTCAACGCTCGCATGAGTAGCTTGCTTTACCTTGTAGATCCTTCTTGATCCTACTGCTCATTGACCCATCGGCCTTGGAATAATCTCCTAAGCATTGTTTCTGACAATGGAGTCATATTAATCCACCATAGAATCTACCCATGTGAGCTCCTACACTGCTTATTCAAAATAATATGGATCTGTCATGATACACTTTCTCATGAGAGCCATGAATCCAGTAAATCGATTAGGTGTCTGTCTCTATCTATTTTGTGATGTAGGGGCTCCTACATTCTATGCCGCGTCAAGATTTAGTCTCTTAGCTTCTATGGTATGCTTTCTGCTAGTTCTAATGTTTGGATCTGCATGAGTGTACTCCTCCACTTCATGATCCTCCTCTTATGGCTAATCCACATCTAGAGGCTCATCTTTGGGAACAAGAAGTTCCTCCTCTGCATGCAAGTGTAGCTCCCTCTCAAGTGACAAATTCATGGATTTCACCTCATTTAATTTTATATCCCATCGCAATAAAGTCATTCAACTATTTGGAAAATACATATGATAATTATGGGGTGTTTCTATGTAGCCCACAAATATCCCAATTTCTGTAGTCGGCTATAGCTTCTTCCTAGCATCCTTTGTCACATGAATGTAAACAGATGAGCCAAAAATATTCAAATGAGAAATTTCAAGCTTCTTACCAGTAAAAATTTCTTCAGGTGTACTCATGCAAAGTACTCTATGAGGACAATGGTTTTGCACATAAACCACAGTGTTGCATGCTTCCACCCACAAGTGCATAGGTAGGCCCTGGTCATGCAGCATAGCTCGTGCAGCACCCACGATCATTTTGTTCTTCCTCTCTGTGACCCCATTCTACTATGGGTTATGAAGCGCTATGAGTTCTCTTCGAATTACTTCTTTGCTACAGAGGCCTTTGAATTCGTTCGAGATATATTCACCACCATTATCACTCTGCATAGCCTTAAATTGCTTCCCCAACTCCTTCTCCACCAATGCTTTAAACTCACAGAACTTTGAGAATGCTTCACTCTTCTTCTGCATGAAGAATATCAAGCAGCTATGATAACATTCATCAACAATAATGACATAATACTTGTGTTTTGCTATTGACGAAACTGAGAAAGTTCCACACACGTCTGTGTGAATTCTCTCTAGGATCATCGAAGCCCGGTTCTCCTTCTCATGAAAGGTGGTCTTCACAAAATTACCCATAGTACATCCCTTGCACTAATATTAATACATAAGAGTAGCATTGGGAATTCTAGTATAAATTTTATGCAAAATCTTCAAGGCGTCATGTTGAAAATTGCCCAATATCCTCTGCCATAATTCACTGTCATCCCGGCTCACCACTTCTTCTTCTTTGCCTATCATTACAGCGCAACCATGTACCTCTAGCTCGTAGATATTCTTAACTTGAATCTCTATCCTCTTGCTTTGACCTATTGTTTTATGTCACAGGAAATCTTTTCCATTGTTGAAAACAACATCATAACCTCTATCTTCCAACATTGTGACCAAGACCAAGTTCTTCTTCAGACCTGGAACATGCATAACATATTTCAACAGAAATGGTTTACGTGACTCCCTCTCAAAGGTAATGGTCCTAATCCTTGTCGCACTGTATCTACCATCGTTTCCCATCTCTATATGCATTTGGAGATCCTTCTCCTCCTAGTCACTAAACAACTCCTTGTCTCTCGCCATATGGAAAGACAGACCACTGTCAAGATACCAAACTGATCCCATAGCGCTTGAAACCAAGAATGCGATCAAAGAGAAATCAAGTTCCAATTGCGAGGCTAAGGACTCTCCAGCTGTAGCTCCAGCAGAGTTCTTGTTCTTCTTTTGCTGTGGGAAGTTAGTGGGGAGATGCCCATGTTCGTGACAGTGAAAACACTTCACTTTGGACAAATCCAGCTTCTTGCCTTTAGCCTTGGATTTTGAGTGGAATTTCCTCCTTTTCCATTTCTTTGCTTTGGCAGCCAAAGCCCAATTCTCTTAATCATCATTCTTCGATGAAGAGCCGTCCCTGGTACTTCTCCTTATCTCCTCCTGCACAAGATCCGACCAAAGTCACTCCCAATCCAACAGTTTCTCCCCTCCATTGTTAGAGTCCTGATAACTGTGCCAACTCTTCGGTAACCCAAGTAGAGCCAAGCTCACCAAGTCATCTTCCAAAACTATAATTCCCACACTTCCCAGTTCATCCCTGCATTGGACAAACTTCATGAGATATTTTGGAATACTGTCGCCCTTCTCTATTTTTATTTTTCTGAGCTTATCTTTCAGCGCCAACTTCCTATAGTTGTTGTTGCTTTGGAAAATATCTGTCAAAGCCTTAAACATTACAAATGGAGTGGATTTTCCATGAATTCTTGACACAATATTGTCTTTCACACCTTCAAACAGAATTCTTCTTGTCTTCGCTACCTTCTTTTTCCATGTGTTAAGTAATGCAACATCGCTAGAAGTGGCTTAGGAACATCGCTATTGATGAAATCCTTCAGTCCATTATCTTCAAGAATCACCTCCATCCTATCCTTCCAGGCTATGTAATTCGAGCTGCCCTCAAGGGCATACTCCAATCGCAACCCATTGAAAGACATTTCAATGAATACTCAACTATTGCACCAAGAAAATTCTGTAGCAAATTCGAATTGTCCACTAGCACAAAAATTAGCAATTAATCACAATTGCAATCTCCAGTAATCAATATTGCTCCGATACCATGTAGAAATTTATTAATACTGATTTATTACTAGATCCTCCTGATCTAAGAATATTTATCTTCTTGCTAAGTACAAAATCCTTCCACTGTTAAACTTGGGGAAATTTAAAACTCAATTGCAAACACATGTGAATAAATTCAATCGCACATAACACAGTTGTTTAATAAGAAATATTAAAGCTAAAAACCCCTGCTATCATATATTATGTATATCAATGGAATCATGTAATAATCTCATACAAAGCTTAGTACATCAATCTCTTAGTACAATATAGAATCATTACACATTGTCATGCAGAAATTTGCATCTCTATGCACCAATTTATTGGCCCCCTGACAGCTTGCCTCCAGTGTGCAATCCCTCCTGAAGAAGACCCCTGAATCAATTTGAATTGGCCTTTCCATGAATTTGCAATCCTCATTGAATGCATCACTATAGTCACAACGGATAGTCCATCTCACCCTTTCACCTATCTCTCCACTGGGTCTCCATTGGAACTGACATGCACTATAGGTAACTACTATATTTTTTTAGTTTTTAGTGAGTTATTAGTTGTGAATTAATTAACTAATTAACTCACTTAACTCTCACTAGTGTATCTTTTAGTTAGACTAGATACAACTATCTCAACTGAGTTTAACTCCATTAACTGAATTAAACTGAATAACAACTCCCGTAAATACTCTTCCAACTTTTTCATAAATTTTCCACTTCAGTTCTAACTAATTCCTTCATGCATGAGCCACCAATAACCCTAGGAATTGCGTAATTCCTTCAGCCCACTGATTTGCCAAATATGTTCACTGAAATAAAGTGCTCCAAGAGAATAAGTTGATGTTTATTGTTGGATTATTATTAAGAGCTAATAATAATTGACATGCACCTATTTTTAGATTAACAATCTATAAATAGACTTCCCACAATATTATAAAATTAGAATTTCATCTATTTTTCAACTTGATCAACCATCTACAAATAGCATCCTGCAACTTATAGAATATGTTCACCATGTCTAAAAATGGACATACACCTAAAAATAGCCTACGGGCCCCACTTAGTGAAGGTGCTTAATTTTCACTAAGCTCGTCATCTTGTTGAATCTCAACATTGAAAGGCAAAACAAATTCTGAACAAATATCATTTTTTTAGAGAATAAGTCGCTAAAAAGAATATCAAACTTGAGTATGTTGGTACAAAAGAAAAAATCGATGATATCTTCACTAAACCTTTACCTCGTGAAGAATTTCAATATCTTCGCCACAAGCTAGGGATTCTTCCAAGTTATCAATAGATTTTCCTTATTTGGAATACAAAGGGGGAGTGGAAGTGTGTACAGGTCCACAGGATGGTTGTGTCAAGGGGAGTGGAAGTGTGTACAGTTCTGCGGGATGGTTGTGTGTCAGGGGGAGTTACCCTTTGCCATTGATGTCAAAGAGGGAGAGACTGTTGTAGGAAGAGGTGTCATGATCACAAGGGGAGTACTTGTGTTTCCATCAATGCCAAAGGGGAGGATTGTTGATCAGCGATTGTCATTGTTGTCAACCCAAGAAGAACCAGGGGCTACCCCAATATTGCATGGGAATTTTGGTCCACCAAATTAATATATTCTGGGTCAATAATGCCTTTGATGGTTTCTACTTTTCCAGATGTTTCCGTTGATATATGGCACACCACGTGATTATTCACAGTTTGGGAGCTATTCATGTTTGAGGTTTGTAACCCTAGTTAGTGGGCTAAAACCCCATGGGGTTGTCCCATGGGTCATTGAAAATTCAATAATTAATAATTTTTAAGCTCCTGAAATCCCTCCCACATTCACTTTCTGAAGCCCCTCTCAACCTAAGAATTTATATAAATTGTGATCCTCATATCCTCCTTATGTAGGGATTTTGCCATCCGAAACATATCATTGTGGAATTTGCACTATAACATTTTTTCTATGAAGGTTAAGAAGCTGAAATTTTTATGAGGCAAAGCCGAAATCTGGAGGAAGCTGGTGTAAAAATTTTAGATCAAGGTGTGCAACATTTTCAGAGATATGATTTGTGGAATTTAATGTTTTTGCAGGCTCTTGAAATTCATCTCAAGGAAGTGACCTTGGGAAATGCATCATAACTCTACCTCTAAGTATAGGATTGGAATTTTGTAAAATGTGGTAGATAATGCAAGGGCTACAACTTTATCTTTATAAATTTTAGAGCCTAATGAAGAAACAGTGACATGTGGCACATTGTAGAAGTTCTCTCTACTGAACTAGTCCATAATTAGGCCATTCTGAGAGATTGGGCATAACTCTGCCTTGAAGAATACAAATTGGGTCAAACTTGTGGTATTGGAAATAAGACTTAGAGGAATACTACAGGGCCAAAAATCACATATTGAGGATCTAAAATAATAGAGATACACCAGATTCAATATCGAGCTCCTAGAAGGCAAGAAAAAGCTAGATCATGTGTTGTTAAGGGCCACAAAGGACCAGACTTTCTAGGGCAGCAAAGTAAAGCAAGGTGTAGCAGAGCATAGCATCACAAGAGCAGCAACCAAGGTGCATAACAACAGCAAGAAGTTCATGACATGAAGTCTTCAAGTGGGCAGCACTACATATAGTCATTGCAAAGGTATCATTATACTAATTCATTGTAAATGCATCATTGTAAAAATTGTACAAGTGTCTATCTGCCAAGAGTTGAAGAGGCAGTGTCAGGAGGTCTAGGATCATCATTAGGTGGTTGTGTCATAGCTGGGGTTATGGTCTAGTCTATCTTCTTCTTCTACATCATTCTATATCTTTGTAAAGTGGACCATTTTCCCTAGTACGGGAGTCCATTATTGTTTTATTCTTCTATAGGGTGGTAGGGTGGTGCTAGGGTGAGTTGTAGCTCATTGGGTGTTGGGGCATCCATTCAGTTGACTACTGAAGAATCTCAAGCATTGGAGCGTCCATCTAGTGAGAGCTAGAGAAGAATGCTTTTCTATATTCTAGGGAGTTGGAGCTTTATTTTCAATTGGAGTTGAATATTAAATAATTATTAGAAAACCATTAGGGGGTTTTTCTCCCGGAGTGGGTTTCCACCTTAAAAACTGTGTGCATTTGTGTTTCTTTTTCTTACTGCTTTTATTATACCAACACTGATAATAATTGAAGATTAAGTTATTCTCTATTTGAAAGGAATAGTGATTCATCCCCCCTCTTAGTATTTCTAACAAAAGACATAAAAATCTTGCTTTTTAATGGATGTATAATTTAGTTCTGCATCTTGTAAATTCGAACTGAAAAATGATATCGGTGCTTCAATTTTTGGGTCATTTAGCTGTGTTAAAACAATGGCATATGATGTATCCATTGAAAAAGTTTACAATGTAAAAGGATTAAGAAAATTGGGGGTAGTTAGGACTGGAGCATTGATAATTGATTTTTTAATCAAATCAAAGGCTTCTCCTTCATTATGTCCCCACTTAAAGACATAATTTTTCTTAATCATATTTTGTAAAGGTAAAACAATTTGTGAAAAGTCTTGGACAAACCTTTTAAAAAAATTAATTTGTCCGAGGAATGACTGCATTATTTTCTTATTATGAGGGAAAGGAATTCGTTTGATTTATTCAATTCTTTCAGGATCAATATAAATACCATTTTTTGACACAATCAATCCTAAACGTTTTCCTTCATCTAATGCGAAAAATGATTTTTGGGGATTTAATGAGATGCCATACCTTTTTCATCACTCAAAAACTTGCTTTAAGTCATTTACATGATTGGTTACTTGTTTATAAAACACTGTAATGTCATCTAAATAAATAACTAATGTTTTGTTTATAAGCTCCCTAAAAGTTGTGTCCATAGCTCACTGAAAAGTGGTGCCCGCATTAATTATTCCAAAAGGCACCTTCTCATAGGCATACGCCCCCTGCTTAGTTTTGAATGAAGTTTTCAATATGTCATCTAGATGTATGAGAATTTGATTGTATCCCAAAAATCCATCCACAAAGGACATGAGCCCAGAACCAACTACTATTTGCAGTACTTGTTCCATGGTTGGTAATGGAAAGTTGTCCTTCTGACAAGCTTTGTTTAAATTTCTAAAATCAATGCAAATTCTTATATCACCATTCTTCTTCCTGAAAGGTACCAAATTTGATACCCATTTAGAATGCTTTTCTGGAAAGACGATTTTTCCCTTGAGGAGTTTGTTCAATTCTTTTTTAATTTAATTCTCCAAATTTGGATGAATCTTCCTCAATTTCTATTGTATAGGATTTTCTTCTGATATCATAGGAATCATATGTTGAATCACAGAGGTATCATATGTTTTAAGATTAGTATAATGCCAAGCAAAGACACTTTTGTACATTCTAAATAATGTAATGAAAGATAATCTTTCTTCGGAAGATATACCAAGACGTAGATTTACATTTTGCGGTTTTTCTTTAGTTCCTAGATTTACTAACTCAAATCTTAAAGTAGAGCTTTGTGTTTTTTAGGTAGTCACTATTTTAAACATGTCTTTTAGGTCATATAGGTATTCTAACTTGACAACAGATTTGGGAATAGGAATTTCATCTTTTTATTTCTTAATTTGAATGTTATGTTCATTTTCATCCAAAATTTGACTATCATAGGATCCTTCAGATGTTAAAAAATATATGATATCTGAATCATTATTGAATACTCTCCACTTGGTAATGTTATTAGGAATAGATGGTCTAAAAATCAATTCAATAGAAAATCTATCAGGACTAAATTCTTGGGATGGGATTAACTTCGAGGCTACATTAGCTACTAGATGTGCACTAGCATTTTGTATTCTAGGTACAAAATAAATGTTGAAGGGTAAGAAATGATTGGTTAATTCTTCGACTAATGATTGGTAATGCTTTAAATGTCCATAATTATAATGAATAGTATATCTTACCTATCTAACTATGATTTTTGAATCTCCTAGAACTTTCAGATATTTGATATTAAGATCAATGGCTTTTAACAAGCCTTGAACTAATGCTTCATATTTAGCTACATTTTTTGTACAATCAAATTCTAATCTGTAGTCTAACATGGTATTTTCTCCTTCTGGTTTTATTAAAATACAAGCCACACCTGCACCATCTTCGGATTTAGAACCGTCGAAATAAAGAGTCCAAAACAAGGAATTATCTTTTTTTCTATCTGCAAAGTTTATAAATTTGGCATTATCTGGCTCGGAAATATTATCAATCTGAGAAAAAACTGCATTATCAAAGAAAGGTGATAGTTGAGAATTGAAATTTCCCAAAAATGACCCTACTGAGTAGTTTCTAATAATGTTGGTATTGAATGATATTAGTTTGTTTACTTTTCTAGATCAGTGACTGTATGCTTCATAAACTTTTCACGGTCTACCCGAATCTGATTTGGCTTTCCATTATATGGTAATTACATATGTGACCAGTCTGTCGCCAAATAACCATGTAGCTTTTCATACTAATCGCGGCTTAAAAATAATCCGTAGAATTCAGGAATAGCATCCACTAGTATTTCAATTATTTGACTAACTTTTGGATTTGATGACAGTCTGATGGAGACAAAATTTATTTCTCCTACCACCTCTACTCTGGTTCTATATAGTTTTACTATATTAACAGGTGAACTCTAAGGAATTATACTGAACTTAGCACAAACTTATTTTGAAATTATGTTTGAGGAAGCCCCTGAGTCTATCAAACAGTTTTGGGTGTTTTTGTTGTAGATATCATAGGTTAGGAGAAATGGAGTATGACAGATGGATCGATCACCTATCATAATAAAGTCTGTAGCATCAATTTTCATTGAAGGATAAGGTGGCTTACCCATTTCATTAGCAACTTGTACTATTACTAGAGCAGGTAAGTTTGAAGCAGGAATCGCGTTTAAGTCTCATAGTAAGATTTTCTATTGCTGCTTCAATTTAGTAAGATCATGGATCGAAATGTTAGCTCTTGTTTTCTTCATATATTCTACTACATTATAATCAATAGTGTTTGAGACAACCATTGTCTTAGATGTAGGTGAAGTGTATGAAGTAACAAGACTTGTTTGTTTAGCATTTGAATTAGAGTTCTTGCTTACCAATTTTTCTTTAACAGGATCTGAAATCTTTTGTTGTTGGTTCATTTGTGTCGCTTCAGTAGCTTTTTTACTTTGTATGCTCATAGGTAAAGCTTCAAGTTGTTCTTCATTTGGTAGGATAAAATCCCACATTCCATTTAGTTCAACTTATTCTTCTTCATCATCTTCTTCTTCCTCTGTTTTCTCTTCCTCTTCTTCTTGATCAGATTCACCATTAGATATGATATTTGGAGGTTGAGTATTAGAGGATTGACCTTTCTTAAAATTTCAAAAAGTCTTGTTTGAGCTAGCATTTTTAGCAACTTGTTTTTTGATATCTTCCATATCATTGGTCATGGTTTACAAAACCTTTTGAAGACCTTCTACATCGAAAGGATCTTTTGGTGTTTTCTTTTTGGAGTTGTCTTTGAAAGACACCTTCTTTGATTTTCGATCATCTTGAGAATTATTTTTCTCAAGAGTGGTTATGCATTTTTCTATAGATAGAGATTATTTGATATTTTCTGCAAGTGTTTCCAGTTTCTCTCTATCAAGAAAAATAGCTATACTAGATGGAAGAGATGAAATATATCACTCAATTTGAACTTTTTCTCCAGGAACTGCTGTGGAAGGAATTTTATTGAGTATTTTATTAAATCTTGAGTTGAAATATTTTATCTTTTCACCTTTTTTAGCTTTTAGATTTGAAAAATAAGAAAAATCATTAATGAGCATAGCAGTGGTCCTATCATCCCCAAACTTAGCTAGAAATTTTGCTTCAAACATATTCCAGCTAGTTATAGAGTGGGCAGGAAGTGAGAAATACTAGGATCCTGAAGATCCTTTTAGAGTATATGGAAATAATCTTACAACACAATCCTATTCAAATACTCCATTTAAATTGATAGTTAACATAAAATTTTGAATGTGTTCTTCTGTCGGAAGACCATCATCAGGATTAAATTTAGGTAGCCATCTTTCAGGATTTTTAAGAAGAGCATGAAGAGGAGAAGACATGTTTACAACCCCTGGATTTCTCCATGGGTTTACATTTGCTGGAGGTACTTGACCTACCATTGGATTTGGGATAGATTTATTGGGTGGAATTTCAGTTGAAGAAGAGGTAGGCTTAGTTCTTGGACAGGTTGAAGGGATATTAGTTTGATTACTAGAACTAGTCGAAGTAACACTGACTATTGGAATGGAAGTTTTGGAAATGAGCAGAGTAAATGGAAGTGAATAGGATAAGATCTCACTGGTGATTGACTCTGATTGGGTCCTATTTAGTCTCTTTCGAGTGCTATTGATTGGAAATTCAAAAGGGTGAATTCATATCTTTTGACTTTCTGATCGAGTAAGTATTCTTCGAGGTTGTAAAGAAGATAAAATATTGATATATGGTATTTGATAATATTCAGGATTTTCAGTAGAAATAGATACTCATTCTAATTTTTCAATCAAATAATAATCTTCTGGGGAAGGATGATGGGAATCAGGAGATAGTATAGGTTGAGTATCATTGGGAGACTTAGAAGAAGGATGATCAACTTCAGATTTTAAATATGAAGATCTAGATAATTTTCTGGAAGTTGATGGGGATATAGAGCGAGAGAGACTCTTTGATTGACCTTTATATTGATCAGGTCTTCTTGCCATTCACGGATGTTCAAGCCCTCCTTCTGCGCTAGAATGTTGAGGCCTCAGAATTTTGCTTCCAAAACATGGGGGAAAACCACCCGGTTCGGACCTTAAAGCAACTCTTTTCCGTTTGGTATAGTGGCTCCGACTGGGGATAATGGGACCAGTTTCCCAGTAATGATGATTTTGAGGGTGCATGATTATATGGCATGCAAGTGAAAATGATTTTAACCTATTATATGCATCTATATAAACTATTTATTATATTATATACTTGGTATGTTTTTCCTCTATGTGATCTAAAAAGATATCCTTCAACTATTAACAATATAGATCATTTAACAGTTGAAAGAGATGAAAGTTATGTAAAATGACTCTTCTAACAGAATAGTTTGACCAGAAGAATTGTGAAAATATACCGCATTCATATATGTGTGATTATATATTCAATAAGAAACTATAGAAAAATATTAGAATAGAAGTGCATGTAACATTCATCTATAATAATGTTTAAAATACATAATGAAATAAAATATGGCTTATCAATTTAGAAAGCAAGACTTAATAGAAGTGAATAAAAGTACCATATGTACCAAGTCCTATTCATGTAAACTGAAAGTAATTGATCTACTCCTTCTCACTTTAAAGAAATTCAAGGAGTATAGTAGTCCAACATCAGTTAAACGGCTTTAATTGTCAAAAGATAATAGATGTGTTCCATTAATTCATAAAAGCATTCACAAACCTACAATAATGCATTCTTTGCAAATGTTTATGAAACATTTCTAGACCCTTCTCTAAATGCATGAGAGGGGTTTAAATACTAAACTAAATATGTTCTAATAATATATTATTACAAAAATATAGAGGAGGTTTCAAACAACCATCCTTGTAGGACTAACTTGAACTACAATCTACAAAAATAAAATAACAATTTTGATTTATGAATTCTGCCCTTTCTTTTGGAGTTGGTCACGAAGTTGAAAAATATCTATCATTGGCTTGAGCCGAGCTAGCTGCGAAATTATTGATTTGAGTTGTCCCTTGAATACTGCATTTCAAAGTACGAACTGTGATCCTTTTGTTGAGTTTGTTAAGGATTGAAGACTCTGATACTGATGGTAAGGTTTGATCAAAAAATTTAAATAATTTTCTTGATCAAACTTATTTACATTCTTAATTACTTCATCTTATGTATCTTCTTTCTGTTTCCACTGTGCTTATATCTATTTTTATTTTGAAAACACTTCAAATGTTTTTTCTTTGAGAAGTTCTACTTTTACCAGTTGTTCATATACAGATTTAACGATTTCATCTCATAAATTAGATGTTTTCGTTGTTTCTTTCTCTACTTGCTTGATTTGTCCTTCCCAATCTCTGAATAGAATCTCCTTATGTAAATTATCTACCTGAGGTAGATTATCTTCCTTTCCTGAGTCTGATGATTGCCATTGAATTTGTTCATTGATCTTCTTTTCAAGTCTTTCACATTCAATTTTTTGGATAGCTATCTGCTAGATCAGTTTTTGATTCGAGTCACAATAAGAGTCAATCATAGAATCTTGATGAAAAAATACTTCTTGTTCATTATTTAACCTATCTTTTATATCCAGTTCTTCTTTAATAAAATACTCCAAATGCATTTGGCTCTGTATTTTGATTATTGTTGTTTCCAGTTGTGCTTGTTTCTCATTGATCTCTGTCTGATGTTGTAATTTAAGGCTTTCGATTTTTTTTTTGATATTGGGCCATGTTTTCTTTAATTTTCTCACGGGAGTTGGATTTTTCTTCATTTAATAGTCTCTAGTTCTAGTACTCGAGCTTCCTTTTGTTTCAACAACACTCTAACTTCAGTAGCTTTATCAATGGTAGGTGTAGCATATGCTCCTACGCACTGTGATAATTTAGTTAGATGTTCTGTAGGGTCATCTAAGGAATCCTTCCATAGTACATCAACAGATTCATTTGTTATTTTTGAGATTGTTTCATCAATTCTTCTTCTCTTATTCCTCTTAACTACAACCTTATAGCTAGGAATGTAGAAGATGTCCAGTGAAAGAATTTCTTCAATTTGTAAAACTATATTTTCTGTAAGATAGGCCAGTATGATCTCTCGATCATGAGTTTCTAGAACTTGTTGTAGTGGATTAATAGTTTCCACTATCTTCTGAGAATGTTTAGGTGTCTATGTTAGGATATTCTGACACATAGGAATTAGTTAAGAATAAATTATTCTAGTGTAGAGTTAGGTAAAGTGTGTTTCTTTATCATGTACATTTGTAACTTATAATCCGATGGTCATGATTTGTAGTGATCCGATGGTTATCTCTCACCTCGATATTAACAGAATTTGATCCATGGCTTAACACCCGATTGGTCCATGATCTCTATTTAAAGAGCGTGGAGGGTCATTTTTATGGTAACCATTGATGAGAGAAACATATGTAGCTTTTATTTTTATATTAATAAATTCCCTAAAGTGGTTGTGTTGGCTCTGGGTGTGGACTGTTTCCCTGTTTGATGGTTTTAACCACGTGATTATACTGGTGTACTGATTTGTGATCTGTTTGTGAGTGGTGACCCTTGGTTCTTGATCTACGGAACTTACCTTGTAAATTCCTACAGCCCGAAAACTATATAATTGATCAGTATTGGGATTAGCTTTGGGATTTTTTATTGCTTTAGAAAGCTCCTCCCATTCACTACTAACATTCTTCATTTGAGATTTTTTAGACTGATCTAGTGTGTCATGACTGTGTTGAACTTCTTAAGACATTGACTTCGTTCCATTACTTTCTTTTTGCTCATGCATCTCTATCTCTTGGATTAATTGACCAATTATCTTTTTCTGGATTATCCTTTCTAGATTCAGATTCATTTTTGAAATGATATGAATTATGAGATTGATGATGTGATTGACATGATTCATCTTCAGACATATCTTTAGCTTCATTATCGAAGCTGACACTTGGAGTAGGTCTGCTGAAATCTTCAATAGTTAACAAATTGAGAGGAACTCTTTGCAATCTCCTATCTCTATATACTTGGAAAGATTCTAAATCTTATTCACTCAATTAGCTGGATGTAAACTTTATTATATGTGAAAAACTTTCCATGCCCTGAAAGAGATCATTAAATATATCTATTTCCTTTACTAAAGGTTTCATTTTGAGCTCTATAGTGTAATTTTTAATTACATCATTTGGATCATAAAACCTCTTTGGAATTTATGCCAATTTCAATAGATTGATCTTAGAAACCTCCTTGTAGGTATGGCCAATATCCTGTAGTGCAAAAGTGCCACACTATATAGGGAAATTAGGCCAAATAGCCTTCTTCGCATATTTCATCTATTTAGTGATACCATTAACAAGCTGATAAGCTATCTCTCAGGTGTAAGACTCGGAATAACCACATTTGTCATTTTTAGTCTATGTTTCGAGTCTGAATCTAGACCCATCATCAGGACAGTTTGCTATCTCTCGTGCAAGCAACTTATCAGGAACATAATAAGGTAAGACGTGGGGAGAATCATAACTCTTGAATACTCTTGCATATGTAAAATTCTCCTCTATAAACCACCTAGCCACAGAAATAATATATGTGCTAGCCTCTTTAGAAACCCTAGGATCCATTTTATTGAATATCATTTTGTGCATAGAAATTTGAATCATAACAAATTTTATAGAAATGTAGGTGGAAGTCTGAATCTAAGAGGTCTTTGTGGTAAATGTGGATTGGGGTAGGGTCTTGGGCAGTCCATTTCTATCCCATGGTAGGGAAACTAGAATTAAAATAGATGGCATCCATGACATAGGAAGACATATAAAAGGGAGGTGTCCCTCTTGATGAAGCAGTCCTCTTATTCCTATATTCAGTAATGTGTTTAGCTAAACTATCAGATATGATGTTTACCCAGTTCATAATTGATGAATTGACAACTGCGTCAATCAATGGAAACCATTCTATTGAAAACCTAGTGGTATCAGGTTTGGAAAATAATCTACACAACATACCGGTAGCATAACAATAAGGGGAAGGAATTTGGGGAATTGGGTACATACCAAGTTTATCTCGCTTCAACCTTCCCTGGTCTTCCTTCCATTCTTTGATGAATTTCATGAGCACTCTGTTCTAAAGCTTTGCAGAAAAGCTTTGTCATATTTTTGTTGTGGGTAGGGTAGATGATACATTGCTTTTAAGTCTTCTACCCCGAAAAATCCCAATTCTTCTCCCTTTGAATCTTTGAATTTACTTTCATCTATTCTTAAGTGTTCAATTACCCACTTAACCATATCTATGTAAGGGAGAATTTTCGATCTTGCTGGTATCTTGTGGAAGAACGAACATGTAACATCAAAGTAGGTTGCATCTGAAGTAGATGTAGTGCCTGTCGTAGAGATTTTGTTTATTACTCTTGGTTGTTGATATTCAAACAACGTATACATTGTTTCCCATGAGGAAATGTCATATTCCTTGTTGCAAGTAGTGTATGAGAATAAGGGAGGCATCTTTGAGTCTTCAGTAGGCAGAGCCTGTTAAATCCCTTTTCCCTTTTTGCTCATTCCAGTCTTCCTTGATTCATTAAATGATTTCTTGAGAACAAGGACAACATTTAAAACTATAGAGGACAGAGTAAAATCCATTTTTTATATCGAACATGCTTGAATAGATATGAATATTTTCAAATATAACAAAAATCATCAATAATAATTTCAAAGTCAAATTTCTTACACCATCACACGAAATTCATATCAATCAACTTAAAGTCGTTAGATCTAAAATTATGTTTTGATATGACATAATTCATTTTGCATGCTCGAGAAATTAAATGTTGTGAATTCGCATGCTACCATATATAACTTTTATCATTTGTAATGTTTACCTCTAAATGTTGAGAAATGCGATGTGCGCAAACCGCACATCGCAAATTTTATGAGATAATAGATTTGTTTTACGGTTAAGTTATGCGAAATGAGAAATGCACATTCAAAAAACATGCTTACGTTCTAAAATTATTTTAAATATTTATCTTTTATGCTTTGTTGACTTGTCGAGTCCACGCAATTGCACTTATATATAATTACCTTATGAGTTCATTGTTTAAATAAGGTGCGATGCGATAAAGAGATTATAATGATAATTGAAGTTTTTTCAAGCTTTTTAAAGCATATATCCAAAAAACATTCTTGCACTTCGCAGTTCGCGTAGCTTAGATGATTTGTGAGTCATTCTAAGTTATAAGCTATACGTTTTGTGATGTGCTTTGAGAAATAAAGAGGAAAACTTAAAAGAAAATATTTATTTCCTAAGTTTTTTGTTTTAAAACTAAAAAATAAATTTCCTATTTATTTCTAAAGGGTCCCCATTTATAAGAAAAAATGGGGGGTTGTTGTATAGCACAACAATATCTTAATAAAATGTAGTTATAAATTCATAAGTGATTCTTATAATTACAATATTATGATTAATAATATTGTTTATCCAAAGCCTATAGAAGAAGTCTACTATAAATTAGATTTAAACACATTAAAAAATTATGTTAAAATTTAATTATTTAAATTATAAATTACACAATTGAAAATATTTAGTTCTAAGTGTAAACATATTTCCACTACAAAAATCATGTAATTTTTTTTTGTGAATGTTAACAATTATATAAAATGTCAACAAGATCAAGAAAAAACAATACGATTAGAGAAATGAAGAAAACAACCTACAGACAACCTTTGGTTTCAGGAGAGGTCAGTGAATAAGACATCTTAGTATGTCGTAAGGATTTACTCATTTTATTCGAGGATTAGAAATAAATTGTTAAGTTCTAGTCCAATTACCTTATCCAAAGGAAGATTCAATTTATAAATAAAATTACATCATTCTAAAGAGTTAATGTTCATATATGGTGGCCTATAGACACAAAGTAAAATTTAACTCATTGTTGTAGTAAAGGTCAAGGGATGAATTTAAGGAAAGAAATCAAGTGTAGAGAGATGATTAGAGAATCCTATACACTATGCTTTAGTAGAATTACTAATTTGAATAAGGAAATGAAGTGAAAAAATCATGGAGCACAGTTAAGGCTTCTAATTCAACATATTACAGGTACCATTGGCCATCACATAACATAAGTAAATCTACAACTAAAAATTGAAACTGGTAACTAAAATTACACAGTTTATGGAGAAGGAAAAACACATAAGAAATGTGAAACATCATAATTAATGTTGAAAATTAAATGCCTCTCATAGATCCAGAGCTTGCAGAACATATGCAGAAAATTATAGCCTCCTTGACAAAAAAATGAACCCTTACTAATGAGAGTTTATTCCCTTTTATAGAGAAAATTAAAACAATAACAATTACAAAATTATCTTGCAAGGAAACAAATGTCCAAGCTAATCAGTTGTGTGAGTGTTCAAATAGCCTAGTTATCCTAATGATTACATAACAAAATTGATTCTCTTATTGAAAATAATGTTTTTACAAAACTACAAAAATGAGATGAATATGTCATGATTCATGCATTAAAATATCTTCATTCTTGAATCCTTTAATCTCTTGAGGTGGATTCAGGTTCCAGTTTCATACCTATGGTGGATTGATAAACTGGTCACACTTCTACCACAATGTTGGTTTTGGTGAATGAGAGTGGATGATATTTTTTTTTTTTATCCACAAATTCGTAAGATAAGTGCAATTAGGCCTGGCAGGGAACAATGTCTTCACCAGCTAGAGTAGTTGAAAATCTGTTTATAGATAATTGAATATAGTTATTCCCTTAAGAGTCATAGTCATTTAATGTGAGGAATCCACCTTAATTTTGGCTTCAACTAATATTTTTTCATACTGCTCCCATGGAAGCACGTTCCCTTGAAAATTCGAGCAGCTAGGCAGCCCTAAACTATTTCTCTAATTGAAATCAGAATTAAATGTAGCTACTATCTTTTTCAAAGTATTTAAGCATTCGTCATCTCTAACCCTCCTTGCTTCTCTTTGGACTATTTTAGTAATCTCAATAACTTCCCCTATCCTGTATATGATATCCATGGCTTTCAGTTCATTGGCTGATTTTTTATTGACGTACGTGATGATTTGTTTTGTAGTCTTGACATTTTTAGCGTCCTCATTCTTGAGTGACAAGATGAGAAATTCAACATTCTTGACTATAGTTGCTTTTTCTGAAGCTAAATGCATATTATCCCATATGTTCTTCACCTCATAAATAATCTCATCCCATATTATTTGGTTGTCTTGGATGAGAGACATATTACCTTTCAATTTATTATTCAACTCTTTGATGTCATCACATGCAACATGAAATTGATTGTTGGTTTGCTGCACGCTTCCCTAATTGTCTCGGGTTTTTTCTCCTAGTTTTAGAGAAGGTACTTTGTATTGTCTAGGTTAATCTATATTCTCTTGAGCTCGATCTCTAATAGATGAAAATCATTGATATCTTTGGGAAACTATTTTGTGGGGTTATATGCGTTGTCTGGCACAATCACAACACAAATATGAGAATCAATTATCTATTTAAGATTTGAAACCTTATTCTTGAGCGCCGCTACCTTATTATTTCTCTCAATCAATTCTATGGCTAGGATTTGTTTTTCATTCTCTAATTGGGCCAAATCCTTTTTTTTTCACATGCTCTGTTGTAGGCATATTGATTTTTTTCCTCAATGATTGAATTTATGAATATGAGCCTTTGATAATGGCCTCTAAAAAAAAAAATGCATTTGGGTCTACCCTAGGTTTCATAATTACCTCTTTGAAGCTTTAATTTTGTAAATGAAGGAATATCAAATTTGCCTTCTCGGATTTTATTTTTATGTTGTTGTTTTTTAATAATTTATTTGCCTTCGTAATATTCAAATATCCTTTGCTCATATCAATGTATATCATTGGTGAGCCCTGTTATTGCACGAGTGCTACAACTCCAACAGGTTGCCCTACTTTACTTTATCAACTCAGGGTTCGTACAAAATTGGAGATGGCAGTGCTATATGCACAACAGATGAATTTTTTTAATGTCATCCTCTTCCTCTCTACGAAAGGGTACTAATTCTAGGGGTTCTCAGTGAAATCTATCACACTTCGATGAAACTAAACTAAGTTGGTTCTCAATGAAGTCTGTCACACTTTGATGAAACTAAACTAAGTTGCAGAAAGAAAATGACAGAAATGAAACTAAATTAAACTGCTAAAAATAAATGACAAGAAGGAAACTAAACTAAATTGCAGAAAGGAAATGACAGAAAGAAACTAAATTAAATTGCTGAAAGGAAATGAAAGGAAGGAAACTAAACTAAATTGCAGAAAGGAAATGACAGAAAAAAACTAAACTGATTTTAATTGAGCTGGAAAAATGTCTAAACACACTCTACTTTTCCTATGATCTATCTACAATGCTTCTAACCATGCAACTATTCATGATCTAGTCCTAACTGAAAAAGTGTTGACTACAGTTCGGAGGAAAAAGGGCTAAAGAGGCTAATGGAGGACTTAAACACATTAAACAAGGCATAGAGGAGGAAAGATGCATTTAAACCTTATAAAAACTTATAATATAGCACAAATATGTTTTGGAGTAGAATAATTTGAAATATGGGATGGAGGAGATGCGATGGAGGCGAAAGTTGCGATATGCAATACCCAAATATCGCAATTGGTGAAAGCATATGGTAAGTGTTTAAGAGAAGGGAAATAATTGTGGTTTTCGATTGTGATGTGTGACGTGGAAGGAGGACCGATGGTGGAGTGCGATAACAATATCGCAATCGGTAGGAAAAGAGTGGTAACTATTAACGAAACAAGGAAAATGTCCGAAGTGCGGTTGCAATGGGTGACGTGGCAGTGGGACCACCAGTGGATCATGATCGCAATCGCTAGATGGGAGCGTTAAGTGTTAAAGGAAAAATGGAAAAGGTTGTGGAGAGAAATTTGTGGTGTGGTAAAAACTGCGATCGGTGATATGTGATGTCGCAATATCACAATCGGCAAAAATGTAGGTTTTAACCTTGAACAGAAATTATCTACACACAAATCTTATAACATGAAATAAACAATAGCGAGAGCATAAAACATAAAACAGATAAACACAAATATTTTTGCCTACATCCCAAATCGGGACGACCAACTTGATTTTTCATTATATTCCTTTTATTGTTACAACACATATATATACATGTCGAAGCATACATGAACGCTAATCCATTAACCCTAGATTAGAACATAACCGTAGTTCCCTTGACCGCATCTACAAAAAATACCATGGGCCTAAAACCATCGTACCCCAAAACCATGTGAAAAACCATGGACAAAACCATGGGCATGGACTACCCATCGGAAATTAGGGACCAAAAAATTTTCACCGAGGCGTTGCCCTGGACCCTGTGACCCCCCCATTGCGGCCAGCACAAATGGGGGGCGTGGAAATAATATAATACATACCCAACATTCTTCCACTTGTTGTTTTCTTTTCGCAGGGGGCCACAAGAGATCTTAGTCATTGGCCCAATTCCTCAACACCCATCATTTCTCTACACCAAGAGAACTTCTAAGTGCTCACAGACTTCGTTAATGCATTTGCAACATTCTTCAAATTGTCCACCTTTACTAGCAACACCCTTTTAGCCTCAACCATATCTCTAACAAAGTGATATTGAACATCAATGTGCTTTGTATTTGAATGATAAGCAGGGTTCTTAGCCAAGAAAATTGCACTTTGGCTATCACAGTCTATCCTTATAGCTTGTTGTACCAACCACATACTTGAACACAATATCTACAACAAAACTACCTCCTTGCTTGCATGAGTGGCTGCTCTGTAATCTGCCTCTGTAGTTGAAAGAGCCACTATAGACTGTCTTTTACTCATCCAAGAAACTGCACCTCCAAATAGGCTAAACACATACCCACTTGTAGATCTTCTTTGGTCCAGATCTCCAGCCCAGTCTTCATCAACAAAACCATGAATTTCCAACATTCTTTCCAATCCTGGTCTTCCCTGGTAGCACAAGCCATAATCACTAGTGCCACGTAAATATCTGAAAACCCACTTCACTGTTGTCCAATGCTCATTCCCTGGGCTTGACATAAACCTGCTCAATACTCCCACTGCATGTGCAATGTCTGGTCTAGTATAGAGCATCGCATACATCAGGCTACCCACTGCACTTGTATATGGAACATGGGACATAGCCTCCTCTTCTTCTTGTGTCTTAGGACACTATTCAACAGACAAATTTAGACCTACAGGAATAGGAACATTTATCGGTTTAATATCCTTCATATTGAACCTCTGCAATATAGCCTTGACATAATTCCTCTGGTTTAACCAGAGCATCCTCTTTTTCCTGATCTCTCTTAATTTTCATTCCCAAAATATAGTTTTCAGCACCAAGATCCTTCATGTCAAATTTGGAGAACAGTTGGGTCTTCAAATCTTGGATAATTTCTTTGTCATTTCCAATCAACAACATATCATCCACATACAAGACCAAATAAATAACATGGTCACCAATTAATTTAAAATAAACAAAGTGATCCTCCTTGCTTCTAGTGAAGCCAAGTCCCCATATATAGGTATCAAATTTCTGATACCACATCCTTGGTGACTGTTTTAACCCATACAGAGACTACTTCAACATGCATACTAGTTCTTTCTTACCCTTTACCATAAAGCCTTTAGGTTGCTTCATGTAGATCTCCTCTTCTAGATCCCAGTGAAGAAATGTTGTCTTCACATCCATATGTTCTATCTTAAAATCAAATGCAGCAGCAACAGATAAAATTAATCTAATAGAAGTAATTTTGGCAACATGAGAAAAATATCACCAAAATCAATTCCCGACACCTGGGAATAACCTTTTCTACCAACCGAGATTTGTATTTCTCCACCTTACCTTCGACATTCATCTTCTTCTTAAACACCCATTTGCTCCCGATGGGCTTCCTTCCAGCCGGCAACTCCACCAGATCCCATGCCTCATTTTTGTGCAAGGATTCCATTTCATCAACCATAGCCTCCTTCCAGATTTTTCCATCCTCTAAATCTACTGCCTCCCTAACAGTTCTAGGATCATCGTTAGTTATAGTTAAGGAAAAACCTGAACAGAAAGCAAATGGACTATACCTTTCTGGTTGCCTTCTTTCCTGAATTGATCTTCTTATAGCTAGAGTTTGTGGCTCTTCATCTTCTGAGTCTTCTTCTATTGTAGAGTTTGATTCATCCTCCTTTAGCTCAAAATTTATCTTCTCAGGTCCCTTTGGTAGGAATTCATGTTTAACGACATCTTTCACCTCTATAAACACCACATCTCAGCTATACACAACCTTCCTTGTTTCTGGGTTCCAAAGCTTGTAACCCTTTAAACCATCCTTATACCCAATAAAGATGCACCTTTCAGATTTACAATCCAACTTGGTCCTTTTCTCCTTTGGAACATGTACATATGCATCACATCCAAATACCCTTAGATGTGAAAGAGATGGTTTCTTACCAGTCCATACCTCATGTGGAGTCTTATCATCCAACACTGATGAAGGTGATCTGTTAACCAGATAACATGCAGTCTCCACTGTCTCTACCCACAATTCTTGTCCTAACCCAGTACCACTAAGCATGCTTCTTGCCTTTTCCATCAATGTTCTGTTCATTCTTTCTGCAACTCCATTTTGCTGAGGTATGTATGGAGTAGTATTCTATCATGCTATACCATACTTCTTACAAAACTCTTCAAATTCCTTCTTATAGAACTCCCCACCATTATCTGTCCTCAGTGCCTTTATCTTCTTCTCTGTCTAGTTTTCCACCAGAGCCTTAAATTCTTTAAATCTGTCAAATAATTCAGATTTATTCCTCAAGAAATATATCCATGTATTCCTTCAGAAGTCATATATGAATGAAACATAGTACACATACTTTCCCAGTGAAGGAACTAACACAGGTCCAAACACATCACTCTGCACAAGTTCTAATATCTTGTTCGCCCTCTTAGCACCAGAAGGAAAACTCACCCGATTCTGCTTCTTGTATACACAATGTTCACAGAAATTGAAATCCAGAGAAAAATTAGACATACCTTTTACCATACCATTTCTATGTAGTATCTGAAGGCTCTTCTCTCCAATATGTCCAAGCCTTTGATGCCATAGCATGGTCCTTTCTCCAGAGACAGCTAGGCTTTCTGCTCCACTTTAAGGAGCCATAAAATTTTTACACCCATCAATAATAGTGCTACCTTTGTAGCTTGTACAAATTTCCAGTCTGAAATCCCCGCATTAATACTAGTGCTCCCAGAACCATCTTGCAGGCATCTTTCTCGAACACTGTTTTTACACCTGCATCATCCATATTGCTTACAGAAATCAAATTTTTGGCCAATGCAAGAATGTGTAGAACACCAGGAAGTGTTCTAATCCTTCCACCTTGCAGCTTTAGCTTGACCTTTCCACGTCCAACGATTCTAGCCTTCCTATCATCCCCTAGGAAGACATGACCACCATCATATTTCTCATACTCGCAGAACCACTCCCTATGGGGAGTGAAGTGAAATGATGCACTTGATCCAATCAACCTTGACTCATGATCTACATGTGTATTTGAAGAAGAAGCCAAATACACATCTCCACCTTCATCCGAGGTGGTTTTTTTTTCTGCAGAAGGAGCATCATCAGATCCCTTTCCTGTCTCAGGAGCTTTAGATCTGCAGTCCTTTTTGTAGTGCCCTTCATTTCTGCATTTCCAGCACACCTTTACAAACTTTCCAGGAGATTTAGATCTCCCACTTGAAACCTTATTCTTGTTTCTTTTCTGGGACCTTCCTCATACAAATAAGGCATCTCCATTTTGACCCTCCATATTTCTCCATCTCATTTCCTCCGATAGCAAGGCTGAGACAATGTCATCAAAATTCAAGGTAGTTGTATTGCTACCTATTGCAATAACCAGACTATCCCTTAAGTCTGGTAGAGAACACAACAAACTGATGCACTTATCTTCATCTGAGATTTTAATATCGATAGATGATAGCTGACTTACCATAGTATTGAAGGCGTTCAGATGCTCTGTCACCGAGTCTCCATCCTTCATCCTTAGGTTATACAGCTTTTTCCTCAGGAACAATTTATTCACCAGAGAATTAGATTGGTACAAAGTCCCTAGCTTATCCCATAAGGTCTTCACTGTAGCTTCCCCAGATACATTCAACAATACTGGAACTGAGACAGACAATCGTATTATGCTCTTTGCCTTCCGATCCAACTTATTCTAGTCTTCATTTGACATTGTCGTTGGTTTAGTACCTGGATCTACCACGATCCACTAATATTTTTCCACCAGCAGATCCTCCATCTTGAGCTTCCAAAACTCAAAACTCTGACCATTAAATTTCTAGATATCTATCTTACCACTTCTCGCCATCTTCTTTCACCGCAAGAATCAATCCCACAGATATCCCACTGAACAGGGTCTACCTCAAGCCCGAGCAAAAGACCCTCAGCAGCAAAGGCGTCCCCTTGAAGCCGAAATAGCTCCGATACCAAATGTAGGTTTTAACCCTCAATAGAAGTTATCTACACACGAATCTTATAACAAAAAATAAAAAATAGTGAGAGCATAAAACATAAAGCAGATAAACATAGAGATTTTCCCCTGGATCCCAAATCGGGATGAACAGCTTGATTTTTCATTATATTCCTTTTAATGTTACAACACATATATATACATGTCGAAGCATACATGAACCCTAATATGTTAACCCTGGATTAGAACATAACCGTAGTTCCCTTGACCATATCTACAAAAAATACCAGGGACCGAAAACCATCGTACCCCAAAACCATGGGCGCGGACTACCCACCAAAAATTAAGGACCAAAAAATTTTCTCCACAGCGCTACCCTGGACCCCGATAGGGGCGGCTAATGCCCCCCCTATGACCCCCCCATTGTGCGCAACACAAAGGGGGGGCTATCGCCCCCCCTCTTACCCCCCTCACGCGTGCTTAGTCGTGGAAAGAATATAACACATACCCAAAAAAAAAAAGAGTGGTAAGTTTAAAAAGGAACCAAATGAAAACAACAGGATGTGATTTTTGATAGGATAAATATTGTGAAGTGCGATTGCAAAAAGGGTTGCACTAAGTCTTGAAGGAAAAGGGAAAAGGATGCGAAGTGCAACTCCGATAGCGGGAATTTTGAGGAGGAAAGGTGGAGGTCAAACTTTAAAGTGTTTTGGAGGGTTTTCAAGTTAGAATGGTTGCAATAGATGCACAAAGCGAAAGGAAGGGGTAGAAGGTGAACTTTAAGGTTTTGGTGGAGTTTTTTAGAATAAAAGGGTCTAGTAGCTACGATAAGAGAAAATGAAGGAATATAAGATGTAACTAATATGCACAGGGGCACAACACAATGTATAGATTGTGAAGATAGAGATGGAAAATGAAGCGAGGGTGAACTTCTCAGAGATTTTAATACTAACTCCTATAAACAAACCTGCAGATTCATCCATCGGAAAACATAAAAGAATGCTTGATAAAAAAGTGAACAAAAATCAGTTTTTCAGTCTGTGGGAAGGTGTGCCCTCCTCGAGCTATATTATGAAAGATGAGAAGGGGATCTTGATCGATAACATTTTTGGTTTTTCTCCTCTATTTTATTACTCACAAGCAAATGAAACCTACAACAACGAACGCAAAGCAAATACTAAAAGACAATGAAACTATGAGAAACACACCTACTTGAATGATAGAAAGAAAACTAGCTTAATGGATGAAAGGAAAAGATAGTAACAATAGAGAAGCTGAGGCACATGGGTTGGGCCCTAACCCACGAGCCCAACCCTCTAGAATTGAATCAGTAAAATTGATTCTGTCTACTCACTGCATTAAAAATGAAATCTTATTATATCTTGAAGGTCTTAAATAGAAAAAGCCTAATAGAATGGAAAATGAATGGCATGGAATGGAATGGAATGGATTTCATCAAATGGACCATAATGTAATCGAAGAATGGAATGGAAGAATCGACCCTAATTAGTAGCTCTTGATTAGCTTTATTTATCCTCAAGGACAACTGCCAACAACTACCTAAAAAATAGGTAATGAGTCCGCTTGACTCCAAGTGAAGTATGGCTTGAGTGAATTTGGTCTTGAGTCACTTGGTTGCCTCTGGAATTTGAATTGCTGGAGGGGATCTCATGAGGATGCTTTGGTTTCCTTTGAGAGTTAAGAAGGCTAGACAAATCCCTTGAATATTTCCAATATTTATCCCTAATTTCCTGATATTGTGCTCATTTATTCTCCAATCTTGATCTTCAAGTGGCAGGGAACAAGTCCCTAAATCATCTCCTTCTCCAAATCTACATAATCGGCCAAATATTCTAACAATATTCTACAAAAATAACCAATATTAGGCACAAATATGAAATTACCTTTAAACCTTTCTAAGAAAATATTGAAGCATAATAAAACATTATTAAGTGTAGGAGATATTTAATATATATATTCATGTGCATAAGGAAGGTAGATGGGCTTAATAAAGATTAGATTAGCCTTATTTTATGTCTAATTTAGAGGCCCTCATCAACCCCCTACTGGAACTGTTGCTCATCCCCTGATCAACCTATTCATCCTCCCTTCCTTATGGTTTTTCCTGCATGTTGTCTTATTTATTTTTTTGTTTACTAGCCCATGCACTACTCCTCCTGCTAATATTCTTGCTATTCTTCTTGAATTTATTCTTCTAGGTGCTTCATGGAGGTCATCAGATGTCTTAATGAAATCTGTTTTGCATGCCAAGAGGTGGTGGATGCACTTTTTACTTGATTTTTTTATTTTTTTGTTCTCTCTCTCTCTTTCTTTATTGCATGTAAAGTAAACTCACAGCTCTCTTTTTTTTGTGAGTTGAGTTCACCATTTGTTATCCCTTCACACTCCTTGTCTTCTATTACAATGAACTGCTTATTGCCCACTTTCTCAAGTCCTTTTTACTTTTGTCTTTTTCCTTTTCTTGGTGGAAAAAGTGAGGCTAGTTGCTAGATAAGGATGGGGTTGCTATACTACTGATTTTGGCTATATAAAAAAATTTCGTTCTCACACTTTTTAATGTTTTCTTAAGATAAAATAGATTTGAAGAAATGGTTAGATGATTGCATACCTGAGCCTTACCATTTATTTGTTTTTGCAAGTGATATTGAAGTTGCTGCTGAAGGTACTACTAAAGTTGCATATGGCGATCTGCTTGAGGTCCTTTTGGAGCTTCTAAGCATGGGAGGAGGAAGTCCATGTTTGACTACCTTTAACCATGGTGTTGACCGAATTTCATTTTTGTGAAAGCTTGTTGTTTTTCTACTTTCAAAGGTTGGAGAGCACCTGCCACTACAAGAAAAAAGGACATTGGTGAGGAGCGAAAATGGTCACCATAAGCTCATTGGTGAGGGTCAAAAAAACCTTCGTCACCAAAGGTGGCGTCGCCGAAAGTATAGGTGTTGTGGTGACATTCATGGTCCTTCACCAATAATTATTTATAGTGATGGATAGTGATCGTCACCATTTCATATGAGAAATGGTGACGGACAATAGCCTCCATGACCAAAAAATTGAATGTCACCAAAGGTGGCGTCGCCGAAAGTATGTGTTGTGGTGACATTCAAGGTTCATCGTGAATATTGATTATAATGATGGATAGTGACCGTCACAATTTCATATGAGAAAAAATGATTTTTTGTGATGGACCTTTCATGTCCGTCACGATTGGTGCATATATATGGCGACGTTCATTGACCATCACCATAAAATCATTGGTGACATCAAGGTCCATCACGAATAATGGCTATAATGATAAATAGTGACCCTCACCATTTCATATCAACAACAAATATTTATGGTGACGGACCTTTAATGGTCATCACTATTGATGCGTATATATGGTGGCATTCGTTGACCGTCACCATTTCATATTTTGGCGAGGGTTAAAAAATGTCACCATAAGCTCATTGGTGATGGTCAAAAGAGCATCCGTCACCAAAAATTGATCACTGTCATTCCCTATGAATATCAGGGCACGATGGAATCGAACCACCAACCTCTTGCTTGTAAAGCAAGTGCTCTTCCATTGAGCTAGAACCCTTTAAATAATTAGGCTTTAAACTAGCAAATACCCCTAAAGGTGCAAAGATACACCAAGGGAATAGAGAATCTATGAAGATCAAAAGTTTCTAGAAATAATATGTTCAATATACATCATAAAAAGACAACAAGAATAACTTTTGATATAATCTAGAAAATCATGTACTACGTAGGAGAATAACTGGAAAGCACAACTAGAAATTTGAATCACAACATAGCAATATAAAATAATGTGCAACAGGAAAGGAAGAACTCCACAGTTTGAGAAATATGAATAATCCATGGGCATGTTCTTATATATTGATATAGATAACGAAATAGAAATCTAGATTTATGAAATTCAAGTATCACACAAGAATGTCTTGAACAAATATCAATATATAAAATAGTATTTTTTTCATTTGGATTTACCTTTCAGAACCTTAGGAAATTTTTTCCACAGAAACAACCAATAAACATAACAACATGGACCTCAGGAGCACTAGAGAAGTATTGAAAGCAAATGATGAAAAGCATATCTAGAAAAAGCTGAGAACCCTCTGAAGTAAACCACACATTTATCATCGTGACTAGTACACTTTCAAAAAAATATCATAATAAATTATGAACTATTCCACCAAAAAACAGTGATTTTTTCCGCTAAAATATAGTTTCAAATTAATCACTAGCATGATGCTAAATTCTCTACAAAAATATGGAAGTTTAAAGACAATGTATAATAGCTTGCATGGCAATCGTGTTGATAAAACCTTCCAAGGAATAAGACCACAACAGTCAACAGGAGTTCCATCATACTTAGTACTATTAAAGAGTGGTCAATAGTAAAGTGAATTAACGGACCTTCATAACTTGCATTGGTTCCTTGTCCTTCATCCAACCCTAAAATTTTAGATCGAGGTTAACATTTTGAAGGAAAATTAACAAAAGTCACATGATCTTGTGAAATAATATTTTTATCACTACCATTAACTATAATGCAACAGTTTTGCACAAACAAAGCATCGTTGTCTAAAGTGAAGTAGTCAATGATGATTCAGACTAATTGTGGGCTTAAAAAAAAAATTCCATCTCTTTTTTGAATTGTTATAATTACCATACTTAGTAGTAGAGGCATTCCCACCATGAATTGTGAAGTCCACAACAACCACTTATGTAATTGGGATTGTTGATTATAATAATTTTAACCTTCTCCTTCCTTTTGCTCAGCCACTGAAATATGTGTTGAGAACTCTTTGCTTAAGACATCCATCATTAGAATGGGAAAACCATTAATGATAATAAAAATATTCTCATAACATTTCCACTATCATTAAAATTTATTTTGGGCTAAAATTTAGACTTATGGGTATCTTTTTCATGCCTTCTAAAAAAATGAATATGAGAAGGGGAAGGAGCAGAAGAAGAGGGATTAGAAAAAATCCACAGAGAGGAGCTTGAATTGTTGTCAATGGTGCTCCATCGTTAGGGATCACTTCTGTAACTTGCTTTCAATATTCAAGGAAAGATAGAAATCCTTGCTCCAATGAACTGAGTGCATGCAAAGTCAATCTTGTGTCGAATATGAAACAAGAGACACCTGATAAAATTGAAACATTAATCCATGTTGATGAATTTTTCAATATACCAATGAACAATCAATACCAGCAATTGTTAGAGAGGAAGCAACCACTAAGTAGCTCCTTCCTAAGAGGTTAGCAACATTTTCTAATAACTAGTTTTTAGAAGCCATTGAAATCACCCAACATGTACCACATTGCACAAAACATGTTGAGTTGTGGGAGAAAGAATCTTAAATTAGAATGCACCCTTTTGCGAGAGTAATGGAATTTTGGAGAAACAAAAATTCCTATGATAAGTGATATACCTACTGGAGGTATAGAAATGCTGCCAATAGATGAGGAGGTTGGTCCAAACCCCAATATATATCTAGGGAACAACTCCAAACCCGAGTAGCTCTAAGGCTATTGCATAAAAATTCAGAAGGAATGTGAAGGAAAAAGCCTTTCAATAATACTAAACTTATAGGATAAATACGAACTAAGAGTGACAAAATTCTGGATAGTTCCTTAGCCAAAAGAGGCTAGAAGCTCATTCAACACTAGAAGGTTATTTTATTGGGCAAAGAGAATGCTATGTACATCTTGCAGATGAAAATTTCTCTTGCACATGATGGGAAAAAGGGCTTGCAAAAATATGCCCTGTGTGTAGCATCAACGCACACAACATTCTCTTTTTCCCAATACACTAACCTTCTAGTTGTGGCCAAATAGCACTTGGGTCATAGTGGCAAGGCCTTCAGTCACAGGAACTTACCAAATATTCCACAATTTGCGCTATTGTACCCAAACTAGATCTTGGACCTATGGTAAGATGTGAGGTGTTTCCACTGCAAGACATCAAGCAGCATGTTTAGCATTCAAAGCTGACAAACTTGAGAAACACCTTGACTAGGGAGAAACAATCAAAAAGAAATGAGCAAAGAATAATAATAACTCTATAAGATTATAAATAGGAAACCTTGTTTTCACTGCACTGGAGGTGCAGGCCTTCACTTTTTTATTTTTCTTTATAATTTGCACAAAATCCCTCGAATCCTAGCCTGCCACATTTTTTTCATTTAGCAACAGTTAAAGCCTTTTTCATTTGGTCACATATGAATCCCAATGGACAACTGGTATTATATATGCCATACATAACAATTAGGAAGAAAAAACAAGTAAATTCAATGTTTCAATTGTAACTTCTTATTAGGAAATGTTAGTTACGGTAACAGCAACGGTATGCCAATTGCATAAGCCATATTTATCTCTTGTGGAAAGATTGATTGTAATCCCAGTGTGAGCCAAAATATCAATAAATAGCAACATAAAGAACTAATATGCAGTGGAATTGTTGTAGAAACTATTTTATAAATGGGAAAGTTAGTGAATGATGAAATAGCATATCATGCGTACTACCTATTTAGTTGCTTACCCGACAATATCT
Source organism: Pinus albicaulis (assembly GCA_034641835.2). Lineage (NCBI taxonomy): Eukaryota > Viridiplantae > Streptophyta > Pinopsida > Pinales > Pinaceae > Pinus > Pinus albicaulis. The sequence goes on along the minus strand of CM076583.1, from coordinate 1,143,377,846 downwards.
ATTATCATTTTCAGTTTCTTTATTATTTGGGTGCACTGCTCATTTACAGTGAGATAGTTATCCGATAGTTGGTCATATTATAGTAGGAATGTCATCAATATAGGAAATGTAGTTTTTGACTGAAAATGAGAGTAATTCATAATGAAAATCATTGACACAAGGTAAAACTATGATTGACAACTTCTTATTGGAATGTATATTATTTTCAGTTAAATACAAAATATGATTATTTTTGGTAATTCTATGGATGTTGGAGAATAGACATTCAAGAAATTTTGTCACTGTAACACATCTACAATGTAGCTATAGACCCTTTTTCACCTTGGTTTCTATTTTATGCAATGGCTTGTAGTGGTAGCATGATGCATGCATCAGATATTTTCTTCCAATGTTCTAGTGAACTTGGTATTTTCAAGAGGGTCATAACCTATTAGGAAAGAACTTATTTTTTCATAAGAGGCATTCCTAGAACAAATTCATCAAGAGGTCAATCTGCAATACAAAATTATAATATATATTGTGACTTCTCCAAAGCTTGAAACTTATACAATGGTTGATACTTCACTAGTCAGTCAATAATGCAGCAACCTTCAAAAACCAAAACACAGTGGTGACTTGCAGGTCATTTTTGCATTATGCTAGTACAAGCTTAGTCTATTCAGAGGCCTATCATATGAAACAAAAGAGATTTGCAGAGAAGCTTGACATGTGAACTGTTGGAATTGTAGGACAAATGAAATAGTTATTTTATATATCTTCAGTGATTTTGAATTAGGAAAGAAGCCCTTAAAATGTACATCCATCATAAGACTAGGCTGAGTTCAATCTAGTCAAGTGTGTTGTTGCTCACACACACTTGTTATTTATTTTTCCCATCTTAGACCTTAGCAAACTGACATAGTAAATGTATAAGAGTTCCTAAAATAAGTGTTTAAGTGAGATGGAAGACATGTGAGAAAATTCAAGCTAGTCTATCCATGTTCACCCATTATTGGGCTTTTTTAGGATTAATAGTTGAGGAAATTTTTTCAGCACTGTGGGACTAAGAAAGTATGCCAACTTGTAAGATTAAATAACATTGAAACACCATGAGAGTCATCTAGAATTCCTGAACTGATGCTGACCAATTTAGCATATTAGTAGGAGACAACTTAGCAACTTCTTAGTATCATGTTGCATGAAGAATTGACTCGAACCTAAGTTTTTTAGGCAACTAATATACTGCCCAAATCATGTCCTTTAGGAGAAATTTTTTTCACATTGAGTGTGTGAGAGAGAAAATGGGTATCATGTTCACATGGATTGATACATTAGTCCAATTTATATTTTCTTATCTTTTCCTAAAGGCTAATATCAGTAAATGTGAACATGAGAGTGGGTGCCCTCACATTTGAAGAGACAAATCTAGAGGGATTGCATTAAATACCATTTAAGTAATCATTCTACCCTCATGCTTAATAGAAATAAAAATTTCATATGATTCATGTCATATGCACCAAATGTTTGAAAAAACTAAAGTTTAAAATCCCAACATGTCCTTTATGAGGGTGGTTTCCCTCACATTTGAAGAGACAAATCTAAAGGGATTGTGTTAAATACCATTTAAGTTAATCATTCTACCCTCATGCTTAATGGAAACAAACATTTCATATGATTCATGTCATATGTTCCCAAGGTTTGAAAACACTAAAGTTTAAACTCCTAAGATCTCATCATTCCCTCTAGTTGAAGGAAGAAGAAATTTGAAAAGAAACATTGATCTCCTATAGTGACTCGTACCAATCTTATTTCACCTTTGCACTTGAATATTTTATGGATTAGGATTTTAACCTCAAATTAAGTGGTAGGTTCAACATATAATTGAGGTTGTTTGACCTTTTGGGAAATTATGCAATGATGAGTTCTTTCTATGTCCAAGATTATAATGATCTATTTTAGATGAATCTCTTAGCTTTCAATATCTTAAGATTTTTGAATATTGATCTTATTAGAAATTGTAAGTTAAAGGTAATTTTTATTGAAAAATATAGCACCCCTATGGCATCATAGGTATGGGCACCTCAACTTGACCTATCTCTCTCAGTTGGCATGAGAGAAACTAGTAGATGGACTTTCGAACATTCTGTAGAAGATCCACAGAGTTTGCAGAGCTTGTCAGGTAGGGAAGCTACGTTGAATACCATTTTATGAAGGAAAATCTTGGAGAGAGTAGAGGGTCATTCAGTTGGTACTTTTAGACATATGTGGACCAATGAACATGACATCAACCACTGGTGCCAGGTACTTCGTTCTGTTTGCTGATTATTTTAGTAGAAAAATGTGGGTATATTTTCTATAATTAAAATATGTTGTGTTTAATGAATTTCAAAATTTCAAAGCATTAATAGAGAAACAGTTAGGTTGTCATATTTTCTCTCTTAGATATGATACTAGTGGGTAATTCTACTTAAAATATTTCAATCAATTTTGTGCTAAACGTGGGATCCAAAGACAATATGGGATGAAAACACCTTTCGAGACCTTGTGATGGCCATACAAGAAGAAGAAGCTTCCACCCCTCTTGAAGATGATAACAATATCACTAAAAGGGACCCTATAAATTCACAAGATTAGTTCATGATGGACATGCTACTTTGTGACCAACATAGCCCCATAGAAAACCCCATCCTCATCAAAGAATTGGTATGTGTTGATGTATGTGTCCTAGATTCACTACTACATTTGGCGGAAATTCCGACACTTGGTTCTGACGCTTTTGACCAAATGTCAGAAATTTCCCCAAATTTTTTCCATCCCGTCTGAAACCGTCGCTATACCGACGTTTATAGAAAAGTGTCGCAATAACGACACTTAGAAAAGTGTCACAATTGTGACGTTTGGAGGAAGACGTCGCAATTACGACACTATGGCACAAAGCATCACTATTGAGATGACTCCAATCGTCGCAAGTGTGACACAATGTCTAGGTGTCGCCATTGCGACATTTGGAGGTACCCATCGCAATAGCGATGCTTTTTTCGCCGTCGATATAACAACACTTATATGCGCGCCACATAAAAATACGAAACTTATATGCGCACTACATAAAAATTTGAAACTTACATGCACGCTACATAAAAATGATTGTATTGTTTTGTATCCATCACAATAGCTACATTAACGTCCGATATGACGTGCACATTCACCCTCCGCTCTTGCAGAACAACATTCGCCCTTAGCTCTTGTAGAACAGCATTTTCCCTCAGCATTCACCCTCAACGTTCACCCTCATCTCTTGCAGAACAGAATTCGCCCTCAGCTCTTGCAAAATGGTAAGTTCTTACTGCAAGCCCTTCCTCCTATAGTAGGGTTGACTCTATTTGGGTTTTTTTGGTCAATTCCATTGGATTGTGTTAGGCTGTAGGGTTCTCTCTAGATGTCAAGAATCAAGATTCAATACCCTCTATTATCTTCATCACCCAATACAAGATTTAAATTTTTCCCAAAGAAACGCTTATTAATTTGGCTGTCATTATTTCTCCCTGCTTTAAAAACCCTACATTTAAATGAAAACAAGCATTGAATTTTAACTACAAAAATATATTAGTGTTCAAATCTACATGTGTGCTACATTAATGTCTGATATCACACGTGGATTCACCCTCTGCTCTTGCAGAACAACATTCACCCTCAGCATTCGCCCTCAGCTCTTGCAGAACAACATTCACCCTCAGCATTCGCCTTGAGCTCTTGCAAAACAACATTCACCCTCAACATTCGCCCTGCATTCACCCTCAGCTCTTTCAGAACAGCATTCGCCCTGCATTCACCCTCAGCTCTTGCAGAACAGCATTCGCCCTGCATTCACCCTCAGCGTTCACCCTCAGCTCTTGCAGAACAACATTCTCCCTCAGCTCTTGCAAAATGGTATGTTCTTACTGCAAGCCCTTCCTCCTATAGTAGGGTTGACTCTATTTGGGTTTTTTTGGTCAATTCCATTGGATTGTGTTAGGCTCTAGGGTTCTCTGTAGATGTCAAGAATCAAGATTCAATACCCTCTATTATCTCCATCACCCAATACAAGATTTAAATTTTTCCCAAAGAAACGCTTATTAATTTGGCAGCCATTATTTCTCCCTGCTTTAAAAACCCTACATTTAAATGAAAACAAGCATTGCATTTCAACTACAAAAATCTATTAGTGTTCAAATGTACATGTGTGCATCACTTGTGTAGGGTATTCCTTTTCCAGTTTCACATTATCCAAGAATGTGTGTAGTATAGTTCATATTTTTTGGGATTTAGATTATCTTGAAAAAGGAAAGGTAAATTATTTCCCATGGAAAAAGAAGGTTTTTCCTTTTTATAGGTTTTTTGGACTTACGTGGAAAAATTTATGGTATGCCTTTCATATTATGTAGTTTAAATTTGAATTAACAGATTATTCTACATGAAAATATAATTACCTATGTGATGTCCTTCATCACTAATTAAAATTATAGGGTTTCAATTTCCTAGACTCTAACTCATCTGATGCTAAATTCTAGGTTCTCATTGGTGGATCACTTTTCCATTGATTTCCTTTCCCTCTGGATCTTGTCATACTTTAAAAGTCATCAATGATACATATATTATTTCAGGTATCCCAAAAGGCTTTATAGTAGAACATATTGTGAAGTTTTTTTGACACTTGAGGATTCTTTTTAGAACTGCAACGCGGTCTATGCTATCGAGTTATGTATCAAGCAAATTGTCCTTAATAACCACACTATGAGGTAGGTTCAACCAGTTTGAACTTGTTGGGACATAGAATATGAATTTGTGTGATGAGTCCATATCACAGGTCTATTATGGTGACAAAAGTGAAGACATGTAATGATAGTTATTATGTTAACATTACTAGAAACATTTTCGAAATTATCCATGCTATCAAGATGTCAAAACTCCAGGCATTAGGTTTCAATACTCGTAGATAATAGATAATAATAATAATATAAAAAAGTCACAACTTTATTCTTGAAATATGATTGTTACACATTGGTAACCTAATTCATGAGTTACTATCACCCAAAGACTGCAAAACAAACTTAAAATATAAATTAAACCAACATGAGAATCCAACTAAGGGTTTCTCGACAAAATCATGCCATAAGCTGACATTTTGAAACCCAAATTTGAATCCATCATAAGTAATACAATGCAAACTCAGATGGATTTTTAATGCATGTTTTCATGCTACACTTATTCTCTGTCTAGATATCATTTTCTAAATGGAACCATTAGTCAAGCCCACAGTACTTTTTATGTGAAAAATTTCAGCTCTATTTTAGCTCTTTTTTTCTCCACCACCTCCATAAACCAGTGTTACATAGGGTCTCGCCCCCCCACCTAGGGGTCTAGATTCCTCGCCCCCTCGCACTCTGAGGTCTTGGGGACTTCTAGGGGATGTTTCCCTCACGCCCCCTCATGCCCCTGCACACCCCCTTTCATGCCCCCTCACACCCCCTCACACCCCCCTTCACGCCCCCTCACGTCCCCTCACCGCCCCTTTTAGTTTATGGTTTCGTGTTAAAAGTTGATGTGCCACTTAGCATATTTGAGAATCCAAGTGATTCTGATTCAGATGGTGACATGGTTGATCCTGATATATTCATGCAAAAGTTGGATGCAGAGACCATTGGGGCATTAACTTGAGCATTTATGCTCATTTATCATTATGATGATATCATTTGATATTCATATGTTATTTTTTATGTTTTATGTTTCAGACATAACTTATTCGTGTTTAAGTTTTATGTTTCAGACTTGAGTTGTAAACTTTAGTTTAAACTCTATTTTGAATCTTGATATAATATGTCATATGATATCTTAAACTTTATTTTCATTGTACATTGTTAGCAGTTACATTAATGATTATATAGTTACAAACTTACAAACTTACATGCATGATTGTATGATGTACATTTTAACTTTTAACTTTTAAATTTGTTTCAATTATATGATTCATCATTCATCGATTTGTAATTTTATCATTTATGATTTATCTTTCATGATGCAAGTGTATGATGACTGTATATACATTCCTTGAAAAAATATACTTACATTATAAATATTAAATTTTATAATTTTTATGACCCCGACATCCCCCCACGTTTCCTGAAAATTGGTAGGGAGCTTTTGCATAGGCCGCTCCCGTGCTTCCTCGCCCCCTCGCTCCCTCCTCTAGGGGACTTGGTGGAACATTGCCATAAACATATGCAAACATATATCATGATCTTTGAATTCCATTACATATGTATGTTCCAATGTTCCATAATCATGCCCCATCATCAATTTAAGAAATTTCCATTGAATATCAAATTATGGAGGGGGGGAACTTTTTGCTGCAACATTTGGCTCAAAATCGGGGACCATCTCCATATGAGGTGAATGAGAACTATAGATATTTGAAGAAGTAGATTAGTGCCTTTTCCTCTGGCCATGGAGTCATATACAGTCATCCATCACAAGAATTTGTCTTTGTTCATTCTCACCTTGAAAGTTGCAAAAAATCATGCCCTAATTGAAACGACACTAAATTTGAAAGATATAATAAAAATGCAAGCTAGAAGTGCCCTATTAATACAAAGGGAAAACCTTCCTACCTACCCTAGCTGAGATAAATTTTGATTGAATAGGAAACATGATATTTCCTATGGAGTTGATCCAACAACTTGTTAAATGTATGGGACTAAATCATGCATTTGATTTCCGGGGAAACATGCGCATGAAGAGAAAAAGTGCAGAATTAATGGAAAATCCATACATGCCACTTATAAAAACTACACCGAAAGGTCAAAAAATACTTAAGGCCTTAACTTAATTTGAATCCAAAAATGACAAAACAGGATTAGTGAAAACACGAGTGGTGTGGGTGAACAACATAAATAAAAAGTGAGGATACCTTTCCCCAAGATGCCTTTGTCACCATTGTATGAAAACATGTTTTCCTTTCCCTTTATACATGCAAGTGAATGCATTATAGGTATGGTGTTTTCCCAGAATAGGAGAAGCCTACTTAAATATATCATTCGTGGATTGAATGTTTGGGTGCCTTAATGTGTAATGACATGTTTCCAGGACTAAATTTAATGCAAGGCATATTTGAAACTCTAACTCTGTCTTCCGGTGTCTTATTAGAAATTATTTCAGTTTTCATTTTGTGTTTTCAAGTTAGATATTGTTTTCAAGTTTTTGCATTTATAATTTCATTACAATGTGGCAGACTGATCAGAGCAGTGCAGGAACAACCCCGAGAAAGGATGATCGTGGAAAGAGGTCAGCAGAAGAACATGTAAAGTGCCATCATTGCTCTATCTTCAGGTATTTTAGTTATTTACATAATTGAAATAATATTAATTTTTTTCAAATATGCAGACACCTAGCCATGGTACGCCTGATGATTCCCACTTTGAGGAAGATCTTTCTTCATCCCTATCTCCAGTGTTCTTGTTGCAAAAAAAAGGCACTAGATGCAAGGTTGGAATTTAATACTTTGATAGACGCACCTCAAACACCTGAAACAGAAGAGAGGATACAACATCTTATGAGGCAGCTAGAAAGATACCAGGTAATAATAAAAAGTCAAAAGGATATTTTTTTTGTTCTGCATGAGATGAATTGTGATAGTTTTATTTTTAATTTTTACATTGACTAAACTAACAAAAATTTCTTTTGTATGTAGCATTTTCTGGCATTTGCTGAACCCGGTGTTGGTGGTAGTGGGACACAAGGGCAAGAGATTGCCCAAAAACCCTCTCATACACCTTCTACTCCTTTAGGTGCCAGCCAAGAAATACACCCTGCCCAAGCAGACACCCAGCCAACCGTTGAACGTGTTGGCAATGATGAGGCTGATATGGCCAACTACATTAATGCGTTTCCTGGAGCTACACGTGTCAGCTCCATAGGGACCATTAATGGCACGTTGTTGGTGAATGATGAGGGTGTCCCTAGAAAGCATGTACAACTCCCAGGTAAATTTTAATATTTTAACTATTTCATGTATTTTATCTAAAACATATTGATCATGATTTTTATTTTTAAATTAATGATAATATCTTCTCTCTTTTTTTGGTTTTATTCTGTGTAGGAAACAATGAGTTCTACAGGATTCTGGAGAGCCATGCGTTGGTAATTTTTGGCCCAACCATACATATAGGGTGGAATTCCCAGAATTCCAACCTGAAAAAAGAACTTCTAGATTATCTAGAAGCCCTTTTTGGGGTCGGCACATTTGACAAAAAAGCGGTGGCTCAGGTAGCCGGCAAATATTTGAAATATACCAGGGACACCTATAGGATGAAATTGCAATTTAACCCTAGATATGAGCGTCCTCTCGCAGTTTCAGAGAGTGAGTGGAGAGCACTCATCCATGACGGAAAAGAGAAAAGGGCAAAGAAAGAAGGAAAAATGCCAATTGGACCCGCAAGGTAAATTACAACTTTAATTCAATAGCTTTAATTTTCTCTATGTATAAAATAAAAGTGTGCTACGTCATATCTGACTTCAATCTTTTGATGCTAGGTTGCCTGACACCTCAAAGGCAACCAAAGCTAGGATTGAAAAAAAGGGCCATCACAAGCTAGGCCAGGGCGACTACTTGAAATTAGCTGCAAAAATTGTAATTAAGTAGCTAAACATCTTATAATTAATTGTATCGCCTTCCAACGTTTTTGTAATCCTATCAAATATGATTAAAAATACACAATCATATGTAATATAGGGTGATGACTTCGGAACAGAAACTACAGAGGAAGATAAAAATATCGCTTTCCATTTCGGCTATCAAGCTGTAGTTGAACGTCGCAGAAGCTTGGGGCAGGTCCCAAGATCCAGAATGCCTGATAAGGTAAAACATTAACCTTTCAATATTTTTGTTTTCATCCATAAATTTAATGTCTAACAACTTTGTTTAAATCAGGGGAGCAACACTACCGACGAGGTAAATAACCCAGTTTTAGAGCCAGATGTAGATGATCCTCTCGTGCAACTTGATCATTGTAGTGGGGACCAGGCCGACAATGCTACTATCAGTGAGGGCCGTGACGGTAATTAATTTCCACTTATAATTTTTTCTAATTATACCTTGATGGTTTTCCTTATAACGTATTTTGTTTAAATGACAGAGAATGTTTCCCTTTGAGGATCTTACCACTAGAGAGGAAGACAGGGCAACAGTCCCAACAGCGACAACTGGTGCACCAGGTAAATAATCTCATTGCAATTTTTTTTATTAATATTACCGAACTAGTTCAATGATATTTAAAACTGACAATTAAAATTTAATATTATCTGTTTTTGTAGGCGATGCCCCGTCACTGGATGAGACCAGACATCGTGACTACGCAACTAGGTCAGCGGCGACAACTGGTGCACCAGGTAAATAATATCATTGCAATTTTTTTTATTAATATTACCGAACTAGTTCAATGATATTTAAAAACTGATAATTAAAATTTAATATTATCTGTTTTTGGAGGCGATGCCCCGTCACTGGATGAGACCAGACATCGTGACAATGCAATTAGGTCAGCGGCGACAACTGGTGCACCAGGTAAATAATCTCATTGCAATTTTTTTTTATTAATATTACCGAACTAGTTCAATGATATTTAAAAACTGACAATTAAAATTTAATATTATCTGTTTTTGTAGGCGATGCCCCGTCACTGGATGAGCCCAGATATCGTGAATACGCAACTAGGTCAGCAGTGCGGGTTGAAAGGCACGAAACAGGAGCAGAGCACGATGATATTGATGATGTAATTAGGAGCTTTAAAAATAGGAAGAAGAAAAAAAAAATTGACAATGTAAAATATTGTATTATTATAAGACAAACGTTACCATACTTGGAACGTTTTTTGTGTTATATAAAAAACTCATTTATCATACTATTTTTATGTCAAGCATTAATTGCAATGTTTCCTTGCGTACTTTTTGTTGAATTATTTTTTATTAGTTATTGAATATTTTTTTTTATGCTCATGAAAGTAAAAAATGAAATATAGATTGGGTATTGGGGAATTGAGAGTGATGTGAGGGGGGGAGGGGCCATAAGAGCTTCCACCTTCACGTGGTTGGCCCTGTTTAGTAGAGAATAATTTATTGGAGCGATTTAATCTTGGAGCAAACCTCCCTCGATCCAGCGTAGCAACAAAAAAGTCACTGTTGACTTAGTTGCTACTCTTTCAGATCGTGGGAGGCTTGTTCCAAGTTCATGCGATTCCAATAAATTGTTCTTGAAACGAAGAGGAGCTTATTCAGGTATGTTTTGACATTTTCAACATATGTTCTAACATTATCCTAAGAATGCATCTTAGAGTAAAAAATACTACATCAATTACTTGTATTTATTGTATAGATAATGATGGATTTTGATTAACTTGGCAGTGCAGGCACAAATCCTCTTGCATCATGAGCAATACAACTTGTCAACCAGGGTCATGTCCAGGATATTTTTGCTTGTGCGCTTGACCAGGTTCATAATGTCACATTTTGTAAGTTCCTTTACAGTTCATAATTCAATATTAAGTTTGTTCATGATTATTATCTAGGTTTTTTGTATGTGTTTTTTCATCTATTTGATTGTAAGCAACTCTGCATGTTTCCTGTTGTTCACTATGATTTCTCCCATTACCACTCCTAGATGAATCTGACTTTATTGTTACATAGGTTACTTTATTGTTACTATGATTTCTCCATTTACGATTTCATAGGTTACATCATGTAAAGTTGTCAATCTCAGGTTGGTGATGAGCTTTAGTTCTCCAGATTTTGGGCTTTTCTGATATTTTCTCCCTCATGTCATTCATGCATCACCTCGTTGTTTGAGCATGCCAATTTTCTACCACTTGTACCAATTGGCACATGTCAATCCCTGAGTGGTGCCACATTTCACCTATTTTCAGTGAGAGTTTAGGGTTTCTCTAACATAGCTTCAGAAATCCGATTCAGTGCCTGCTTGAATATTGTCACATAATACTCGTGGTTTGGATTGATGAGCATGTTCTGAATGGTTGGTTGATTCATAAGAACCACCCATATAGTCATCTTGAGATATTTCAGAAGGTTTCTCGGGTTTCCTTTTTCACCGTTTCTAGTGGGTGGGATGGTGTGGGGTGATCCATCAATACTGGTGCTATTGTAGTAGGGAATTTGTTTTTGGGGATATAAAGGAGCATTTGATGTAGATATCCTATTGGATGCATTCATAGATGGGCACGAGAGTTCAAGAATTTAAATTAAAAATATGCAACCTCTAGCATGGCAACTTGAAGGCCGCGAGAGACACTGGTTAAAGATTGTTTTGTGCTCGCCTTAATATAGTCGTGATTTCTTTCTATTATCTTAATGAAAATATATAGTCCGGTCTCATTAAAATGAGGATTGTGGTTGTATTTCTCTTTGGTTGTTTCTCTCTTAATGCTCTAGAGGTTGCCAAAAGTTGTGATAGTTGTTAAGTTTGCCTGTTACAACTTAAAAGTGGTTTTTAGCAATGGGAGTCATGTTTTCTAAGGTTCATACTAATATGAAGATCTTGTAATTCTATATTCAGCATAAGAGAAGATGTCCTCTGCTTTGGGCGGTATGACAAAAATTGCCACATCTACCTCATTAGGTAACAATGGAAAGCGGAAGAATTTGGGTGCAATGTTTGATAATTATGGCAGAGAATTGTCTTCTCTTTCAGTTTTTTCACCCATTTCCTTTAATCGCTCAAGTAGAAGAGGGACTCTGAGATTACGTGACAGAGAGAAGGTAGTTAATACAAGAGCTATGGAAAAGGAGTTTTAATTCAACAAGGATGGCTCAGTGACAAAAAAATTGCAGGTCAGAGAAAAAATTATGTTTAAAGGAATGTCACCTGCACGTGAAACTTCACTGCGGTGGATCTTTCCTTGTCCACTTATATTCGATTTTAATGTGTTATTTTAATTTTTCATGGAGGGTTGTTTTGGCATATGGTTTGGCATTCAATTGCACACTTATCGAAGAATTCCATAATTTGTCTTACTGTGCGTGTGAACAAAAACTTGCTGCTAGATCTGTTGAGCTACCCTTGTGGCAGGAAAGCTATTCGGGAGAGCAATTGGTTCTCCTAAGTAGTTAAAGTATATAGTATACAGAGTTTACAGTATAAAAATTTGTAGATGTGTGCTCTGGTTTTCTTTTTAACGTTGTATTAGTTCCCCCTTTTAAATGTCTTAGATTTGGTAGGCATAATTTGAAAACTCAAAGGTGAAAGGAAACATATTTGTTACCCAGTGGTCTACTTGGCCTATGGACTAGCCACATTAGAGTAATGCATAAAGATTTTCACAAAAATAAAAGGAAAGGGTTATGGCTGAGTCAAATTTTATTGTTATTGACGGTGTAATGAAATTTATCTCAATGCTATGGTTTTGGCCTTTTTATTGGTTGAATTAGAGGACCTAGTTGAAAACATTGGGGCCAAGTTGGTAAGGCAAGCTGCGGCAAAGACAAATGATTTAGCTCGGGATGGAACCACAACATCTGTTGTTCTTGCACATGTTGGAATATTGAAAAATTCCAGAACAATGAATGGAGAATAAATCTCCCTTCCTCTAACACTGAGAAAATAAAAATTTCTTTGACAGGAGACAGAGTTTCAATACTTTGAAAACAAACTTCTATTCCCTTCAATAACTCAAAAAAAAACTATTACACTTCTTCCTCACTGAGAGGGATTACAAAATTATGACTGCTACAAAACGCAGTGCATAAAACTAACTCACTGTCTGTTCAAAACAAACATACTCTGTCTCTAAAACACTCTGCTGTGTTTTTCCCTTTCGCACTGCTGTGCATACACACTTAAAAAGTTACACTCAGTCTTTCACTTTTTACACACTGCTGTGTAATAAAAAATTTACGTACTGTCTATAAAAAAAATACCAAGCTTTTTCGACGTTTTTATTTTTATATGCCGTAACATATAAAACATATTATAATAAACCCTCTTTTAAAAAAAATAAAATTAAAACTAAATTCTATGGCCCACCTTTCATTTCGCATATGATATATATATAACATATGTTTAAAAAATATGTATATATTAAAGCATACATAAAATTAAACTATCAAAACATTAAAGAACCCTTTCCGTCGGACTTCAAAAGTCTGAATAGATTGAATTTCAAACCAAATTCGTGTTCCAAAATGGGATGCTGACGTCTGCCTAATTTGTAACGCGAATTCTCAATCCAATGTGCCCTATAAAAAATTCGGGTCCGATTTTCAGGTTTTCAGATTCCCTTCAATTTCATGTGATCCAATATTAATGCTCCGCGTGTCCTCCTTTTGAATTTACAAAACTGTCGGGTAAATTTATGTTTGTTTAATTTCTGGTTCGTGAATTGTGTTAATGCTGGTTGTTGTGTTTAAATACAATCCTGTACAGAAATATGGCTGCGGCCGTCTACAAAAAAAACTTGCAAGAATTTTAAATGCTGAATTAAATTTCTGGATGGCGTGCAAGCAACCTCCAAAAAAAAAATGTTGCTGTTGCATCCGTCCTTCTGCTGCAGCAGTTGAAGTTAAAATTCAATAGCACAGGGTTTAATAAGTGAGGGTGTAAAGGTAACTTTTTGTCGATAGTACTGGATTAAGATCATCTATTCATTTTTGTAGGGTCTTATGGTGTTTGGTTTTTTAGTTTTGGGTTGGGCTTCTTAAGTCTAAGATAGTTTTTGAGTGAAAAAATTGCTATCAGGTATTAAAAAAATTTGCTTCTTTTGTCAAAATTTATGAGCTTGTTAGGAAATACAAAACTGACAATAGTTGTATCTTAAATTTGTGGAAAATAATTTGAAATGAAACCTTTTTTTTTAGGTTGTTGCAACAGGTGCAAACCCCGTTCAAATTACTAGGGGCATTGACAAGACAATAAAGGCCCTTATTTCGGAACTCACAATTTTGTCAAAGGAGGTAAATGCTTGCCTTTTGAGTAGGCTGGTTTTCCTTTTTGCTGATGGTTTGGTGTATCTAATTGAATTAATTGCCTAAGGTATTTTTGGTTGCAAACTCCTTTTCATTTTCCATACAGTATTGGCCTTGTGGAATACATTTGATTGTGTGGTCTTGTTAGATCTACAACATTTGTATTTGTTTAGTCTTATGGCCGAGGTGCACTTTTATTATGGAAATAGTTGATGCAATATTTTCATTTAATCCTTACTGCAGGGTAGCATGTTGATCAGTTTTTTGTGAAACATTTGGTATTCAAAATGACACTTGATCCTATACAGCATCATGCACTTGACTTCAAAATTCATATTCAAAGTGTGCCAGACAATTTTTGCAAAATTTCAAATATTTATGTTGTTTTAAACCATTATCTTTTTCATGTATTGGATGCTGAAAATGTGAAAAAGACTTTGGTATGAAACCAACTGGTGAATAATTTCCAGCACAACAAACACTTCCAAGACATGATTTAGAAGTAGAACAAATGTGCTTATGAAGCATAGAAAGATATCCTTGATGCATTGTCAATGTTTGGCTAGGGTTATTTTTGGAGAAAATAACTCCTTATTCCTAGAATAGTGATCTTCAATACAAGTAAATGCCAGAGAAGAGAGATCATCGTGTGACGCAACAAAACTGAAATTAGACCCCCAAGGAGAGCTGGTGTGTCTACAATCGCTCTGTCAGCATTTTCCCTTGGTGTACCCCGTTCTTTTCCTCCAGCCTGAGTCTTAATTGACTTCTTCTTTCTTTGGGTTTATTTATCAAATTCGTAGAATTTGATAAATAAATACTATCCACAATGGTTGGAATTTAATTTATATTCCCGACTTTATATTATCTCCAAGCCTTATAACCAATGTTTAACTTTCAACACTTTGTATTTATACTCCATGTTTCTTTTTAAATAAATAACTTGTAATGAACTTTCGGCTCCATATTTCACCACCCAGCCTTACAGCAATCAGGCTCCGTACTTATGCTAATTATCTGCCAATCGTTTAATTAAAAAATTTCATTATACTCTGGCCCCACTTATATATATATCAATAACCAATCAAACACTTGTATCGTACCTGGCTATCCTCTGCACACCTTAGTTAACCTCTGGGCATGTTCAACGTGTGACCACCGTATGATGGCCCTTCTCCAAATCAACGACTCTTGCCAATTTCGCTTGGCTTCCAACGTCAGGCTTTAACGTGCGATGGCGTGGGTTAAACGGTGGTTTTCCGGGGGTCACTTTTCCACGTGTCGCATTCCCTATGGAATCACTCGTGAATAGGAAATACTGCCTACTCCGCAAAAGCGGTGTGATATGGGCAACCCTCTTTTGTGATTCTGCTCGTGGTTTTGGTAGAGGGCTTGACCACGGGTGCAAGTCTGGTTCTGCTATCCTTTTTTGTTTTAACTCATTCCCAATCCTTGGGTCAGGTTCTGAAAGCACAACAATTTTGTCTCTTTATTAGGCGGGATTTTTATATTTGAACATTTTTCTCGACCTCGGTTCTCTACACAGACCTCGCCTTCGGGTGGGGTGATTTCACAGGGTTATCCAACAATTTACGGGAATTCAAAGACAGAAGAATGGAATTATCAGTACCCAATCACCTCATAGTTTAACAATTCTTCACAATTAGCAGTTCGAGATAATTCAATAGAAACTAAGCTTGGAAATCATTTAACTGGAAACAATTGTTCACACACAGAGGTTTATTGTAGAAATCCCCTCTCTAATCTCCTCTTCCCTCTCTACTTTTATTCATCTGAGGAATTACAATTTATATACATAACATATGGCTCTTCGGTTCCTCTGAGAGGACCATTCTAGAAATCAAAAGGTCTAATTATAATAATTCAACTAACTGAAACAGTTTGATTCCTACAACTCTAACTAGTCTAAGTAATACATACAGTTGAGGTATTGACACCTAGCTGTTACAACTCAAATGTTTTCGAACTCTCCTAGCCACAACATGTAGAAAAAACCTCCTACATTGCTGGCTAGTGCCTAATGCCCCTGCATCATCGTGTGACATAAACCTATTAACAAAAGTTAATTCCTTGAATTTCACCAAATATTTTCTTTGAATTCCTTGTTTTTAAAAGCCAATGATATCCCTTATTGTGTTAATGTTACGGAAATTCCTTGTCCTAGTGCCTCACACTCTACTATGAATGTTTTACCAAAAGTAGGTGCAACCGATGTTGGTGTAGAATACATGGCATCCATTGAAAGAGAGAATGCCAAAGTAGCCTCATCATTCCATATAAATGATATTTTCTTCGAGAGATATGTCAGTGGACTTGAAATGCATGCATAATTCTTAACAAATGATCAAATATATCGTGTAAGTCTAAAAAATCTTCTAAGAACCTTGATTTTCTTAGGAATAGGTAATTTTTTAATAGCTTGCATCTTTTCAGGCTCCAGCTTCACTCCTTCCTTTAAAAAATTATGAACCAAATACTTGAATTATTATTTCCCAAAAGCACATTTGGATATTTTTACATAAAAATGATTGTTCTCAATAATTATTTATATAATTTTTCCACATGTTTAGTGTGGTATTCCCATGATTTATTATAAATATGTGTATTATCAAAGAAAACCAACACAAATTTTATAAGATGGGATCAAACAAAATTGTTCTTAATTAGAGCCCACCGGACTTCAAACGACGATAAATCATAATTCAAACCAAATTCGTGTTCCAAAATAGCCTGCTGACGTCGGCCAATTTTGTGACGCGAAAACCAAATGAATTCCACCCTAATATTTTTCGGGTTTGAAGTTGGACTGGTGTACGGAGGGAGAGTTGTGACACGAATTTCTTATCAAATTCGCCCTGATATTTTTCGGGTCTGGATTTCCACTGCGCGAGCGGCCCAAACAAAGATCTGTTCCAATCAATTTCTGCCACATGTCCCCAATAAAAACTTGCCCTGCTCTCGGTTGCGGGTGCATTCGATGGCGTTTAAGGTGATGGGACATGGATATGGCGATTTCATATTAATCGCACTAATATTTAACGCTGTTCAATTAAGTTTTCACATCAAATCCACATTAATTAATTTTTAACACTGTTCAAGATTGGCGTCCACTCCTCTTAGCGATTCCGCACGCTCCAATATGATCCGGCCTTCGGCTCTCATTATTAATGATCAGAAATTAATTATGATGGGCGTCCTTTGATTGCATTGCAGTCGGGTCAAGAAAATGGCTTTTAGCTATGGTTTTTCAGACGAGCTGGTTGCTGGATTACACTGCCTGCTAACTGTGACGATAAGGAGAAGTGGCCAGTTGAACTGCTACCTAGACCTTGGAGCATATCTGCATTTCTCTCGGTTCTGTCTCTGTCTATCTGCCTCTGTGAATTGGAATTCTGCTTCTCCGTCTCCTCTTGTGCCCACTGCGCCTGAGACTGCACCCATGCCTCGCGTGCGTCATAGGATGCGTTGCCGCAGGGGGAGCACTAGAGGTCAACCCCTGCGGGCTCCCTCCAGCCCCTCAATAGAGTCGACTTCCGGCCAATCCAGTGACTATTACGTAGGTTGATATCCAAATACTAGGAGTGGGCAGGGTTGGGTTGTAGGATCTAGCCACCATATGGATTCCCCTGCACCTCGCTTCCCCACCGCTAGTTCACCTTCTCCCATGACGCGCACTACACAATTTTCCTTTAATTGCTCTCTCAACTGCCCGCGAATCACGGCTTTAGTCACTGTGGTCTTCTGCGAGGAGGCCCAAATGGAAGAAGAATGCACCTTTCCGGCGGGTCTGAGCTCGGAAAAAGCAGGCCAACATTCGAGCCTTCAGGAGGGGAGCTGTGGCATGCATGTGGAGGTAGCACCTAGCGATCCTGGACCTTCCTAAGGATGGTGCTGAATCGTGGAGGAACCACTGGAGGAGTAGATTGGTTAACTTGTTTTTCCTGCTTAGCAGGCCCACTTAATTGGGCTTCTTTTAGATTATTTTATTGTGCTAGACCTTTGTAATATTTTTGACTTCTGTAAATTGAACGTTCAAAGCTGGTTTCCCCGTATGAGGGCAGTCTTCTTAATTTTTTGATTTTTTGATGACAAATTTGCCATGAATCTGGCCAGGCAATGTTTTTGACTTCGGTGTAATTTTATTCACAATTTTAATAGATTAACTTTACTTAGAATTCTCACATTATTAGCATTTTTCTTGATCTGTTCAAGGATTTTGGGTACTTTAATTTGTATTTGGAACAATGGACATCGGTACTCTATCTGTTGCTTTACTGTTCTACATACTGCTATTTCACTTTCTTATAGATGCCTCGGGCATATTTGGATGCTTTCTCATACTGTCGATAATCTCCATGTCGACCGTTACTGGATTTTATATCATGTCCCTGTATGTGACATGGGGTATTTTTCTATCATTTTCTGGGGTGGGACTTTCACTTTTGTGGATCGATATTTGCGTTCCAATCTTTAGATGTGAAAATTTAATGACTTCATGGACTGTTTTAATTCATATAATATATTCAAAACAACGTTTTTTCTCTTGTGAAAAAAAAATGATTAATGTTTATCACTCTGCCTTCAAAACTAGCGATGCTGGTCTATGTTGTTGGTTTATTGATATGGTCTGATGGTATTTTTATATTTTGGACATATCACACTCCTCACATGATTAGCGTTTTTCTCTATTCAAGGATTTTGGGTATTTTAATTTGTATTAGGAACAATGGACGTACGTAATCTATCTGTTGCTTTACTATTCTACATACTGCTATTTCACTTTCTTATAGATGCCTCGGGCATATTTGGATGCTTTCTCAGATTGTCGATAATCTCCATGTGGACCGTTATTGGGTTTTATATCAAGTCGTTGTATGTGACATGGGGTATTTTTCTATCATTGTCTGGGGTGGGACTTCCACTTTTCTGGATGGATATTTGGGTTCCAATCTTCAGATATGAAAATGTAATGACTTCATGGACTGTTTTACTTCATATAATATATTCAAAACAACGTTTTTTCTCTTGTGAAAAAAAAATGATTAATGTTTATCACTCTGCCTTCAAAACTAGCGATGCTGGTCTATGTTGCCGGTTTATTGATATGGTCTGATGGTCTTTTTATATTTTGGACATATCACACTCCTCACATGATTAGCGTTTTTCTCTGTTGCAGGATTTTGGGTACTTTAATTTGTATTTGGAACAATGGACGTCGGTACTCTATCTGTTACTTTACTATTCTACATACTGCTATTTCACTTTCTTATAGATGCCTCGGCATATTTGGATGCTTTCTCATATTGTCGATAATCTCCATGTGGATCGTTACTGGGTTTTATATCAAGTCCCTGTATGTGACATGGGGTATTTTTCTATCACTGTCTGGGGTGGGACTTCCACTTTTCTGGATGGATATTTGGGTTCCAATCTTCAGATGTGAAAATGTAATAACTTCATGGACTGTTTTATTTCATATAATATATTCAAAACAACGTTTTTTCTCTTGTGAAAAAAAAATGATTAATGTTTATCACTCTGCCTTCAAAACTAGCGATGCTGGTCTATGTTGCTAGTTTATTGATATGGTATGATGGTCTTTTTATATTTTGGACATATCACACTCCTCACATGATTAGCATTTTTCTCTGTTCAAGGATTTTGGGTACTTTAATTTGTATTTGGAACAATGGACGTCGGTACTCTATCTGTTGCTTTACTATTCTACATACTGCTATTTCACTTTCTTATAGATGCCTCGGGCATATTTGGATGCTTTCTTATATTGTCGATAATCTCCAAGTGGACCATTACTAGGTTTTATATCAAGTCCCTGTATGTGACATGGGGTATTTTTCTATCACTGTCTGGGGTGGGACTTCCACTTTTCTGGATGGATATTTGGGTTCCAATCTTCAGATGTGAAAATGTAATGACTTCATGGATTGTTTTACTTCATATAATATATTCAAAACAACGTTTTTTTCTCTTGTGAAAATAAAATGATTAATGTTTATCACTCTGCCTTCAAAACTAGCGATGATAGTCTATGTTGCTGGTTTATTGATATGGTCTGATGGTCTTTTTATATTTTTGACATATCACACTCCTCACATGATTAGCGTTTTTCTCCGTTCAAGGATTTTGGGTACTTTAATTTGTATTTGGAACAATGGACGTCGGTACTCTATCTGTTGCTTTACTATTCTACATACTGCTATTTCACTTTCTTATAGATCCCTCGGGCATATTTGGATGCTTTCTCAGATTGTCGATAATCTCCATGTGGACCGTTACTGGGTTTTATATCAAGTCCCTGTATGTGACATGGGGTATTTTTCTATCACTGTCTGGGGTGGGACTTCCACTTTTCCGGAAGGATATTTGGGTTCCAATATTCAGATGTGAAAATGTAATGACTTCATGGACTGTTTTACTTCATATAATATATTCAAAACAACGTTTTTTCTCTTGTGAGAAAAAAATGATTAATGTTTATCACTCTGCCTTCAAAACTAGCGATGCTGGTCTATGTTGCTGGTTTATTGATATGGTCTGATGGTCTTTTTATATTTTGGACATATCACACTCCCCACATGATTAGCGTTTTTCTCTGTTGCAGGATTTTGGGTACTTTAATTTGTATTTGGAACAATGGACGTCGGTACTCTATCTGTTGCTTTACTATTCTACATACTGCTATTTCACTTTCTTATAGATGCCTCGGGCATATTTGGATGCTTTCTCAGATTGTCGACAATCTCCATGTGGACCGTTACTGGGTTTTATATCATGTCCCTGTATGTGACATGGGGTATTTTTCTATCATTGTCTGGGGTGGGATTTCCACTTTTCTAGATGGATATTTGGGTTCGAATCTTCAAATGTGAAAATGTAATGACTTCATGGACTGTTTTACTTCATATAATATATTCAAAACAGTGTTTCTCGCCTTTTAAAGTTTCATTTTTTTTTTTAAATTGAACCCGTCGTCGGTATACCGACGCCTTGTAGACGTCGGAATTGTGACAAATCAGAAACGTCTGTAGAGCCACAGTATAAAAATGTCGGACCACATTTCGTTAGAATTGCGACCGCTTACAAACATTGGAAGAGCAATGTTCAAAACGTTGGACCACATTTCGTCAGAATTGTGACATCTTACAAACATCGGAAGAGCGACGTCCAAAATGTCGGACCACACTGCGTCAGAATTGCGACATCTTACAATCATCAGAAGAGCGACGTCCAAAACATCGGACCACACTGCGTCGGAATTTCGACTGTTTACAAACGTCGAAAGAGTGACGTTCAAAACATCAGACCACATTTCGTCGAAAGTGTGACCATTTACGAACGTCGGAAGCATGACGGTTCGTGAGACGTAGGAAGAGTGATGCTTGTTCGGAACCAACGGAAGAAGTGTCGATAGTGCGAGACTTTTTAGGTGTGTCGGAACTGCGACGGCATGAAAAACCATGTTTTGTCCGCCCTAGAACTGTTGCTCTTGCGATGACTATGTGTCGGAATAGCGACGAATTGACCGTTGGAATTTCTGCCAAATTTTCTAGTGATTCTATGAAAGATTTGCATGAAAAAAAGGAGCATGATAATAATTTTCACCATTGTGAGGAGGCTAGTCATGATTTCCAACATGACAAAGAAATAAACATAGGAAATGAATTTTTTTTGAATAGTTCCACCAATGATACAAGATGTATGCAGTTCTAGTCAGGTGGAAACCATGTTTCTACCCAAAAGGATCAACCATTTAAAAAATATCATGAAGATCATGCTTCCCTTGCTGATAATTTAAATCCTAAAAACACTTTTGAGGTCACAGAATTATACTTCAATCACACTAATCCTATTTTGTCAAACAGTGAAAGTAAGGAGATCTAGATTTTCATGGTAATATACTTGGCACCTCAACATTCCATTATGAGTTTGAGTAGAGCAGTAATGTACCCCCACGTTGCACTTTGATTTTAATCATGATCGTGTAAGAAATAAACGAATGTAATCATGGTTTCCTAGAGTTTGAGGTCAATAAACTCAAAGGGATTTTCAAAACCATGAAATTAATAATGCAACCCTTGTGATTATCTGAGTGAAGAAACAATTAATTTTATAGTTCAACCCTCAAATATCCTATATCATGGAATCTGATGGTACCCCTATTTTTTATGCCCATGATCTAAATTTATTCCTCAATCCTAATGGGATAGGGAAGTTTCTCCCTTTTATTGTCAATACTCATCTAGAAGACAAAGTTATTAACACATGTCATGAATATTCCATGGTAGAAAAACAAAATGTATGTTATAAACACGCAATTAATGAAGCTCTCAGTCATACAGATCCATTTCCACATCTATATGGCTCTATTGTTGACAATAATGAAGTTGGATAGCCCCAGAAGATCGATGAAACCTGTAATGAAACCCTCATTGATATTTACAACTACAGTGCGAAGAATGAAAGCGATTTCAATAAAATCATTGATGAAGACACTACAGGAAAAACGCACATTGGTGAGGGTCATGCTTGTGACGGACCTTTAAGGTCCATCACCAATGTCACATATGGTGATGGTCATTAAAAAACCATCACTGTAAGTGTATATGGTGATGGTCCTTTATGGTCCATCACCAAAGACATTTTCAATGACACTTTTGGTGAGGGTTGTTAAAGGCCCATCACTAATTCTGTCTTTGGTGACACTTCTAGTGACGAACTTTTAATGACCCTCACCGATGCTCTTTTTGTTACTTTTGGTGATGGTCAAAAAATGTCCGTCATCATTGATCACTAAAAATCGTCACTGTAAGTGTATATAGTGATGGTCCTTTATGGTCCGTCACTAAATACATTTGACTTTTGGTGAGGGTAGTTAAAGGCCCATCACTAATTATCTCTTTGGTGACACTTCAAGTGACGAACTTTTAATGACCCTCACCAATTCTCTTTTTTTTTACTTTTGGTGACGATCAAAAAATGTCCGTCATCATTGATGATTCCAATGAGTTTTTGATGACGCTATGTTCCCGTTAATATATTTCTTGTCAAAATATAAAGATTTAATACCATTATTGTTGAGCATTTTTTATAATATGTCCAAGGACATAGTGGTTAGGGTCAGTCAAACTTTTAAGAAGTAATAATCGTCTATCATTTCCCTCAAGTAATGACTAGTCGAATAGAGATTTCGTATGAGTCAACACATGATTCATATCTATTAAGTTTATTATCTAGAAAATTCCATTTAGATAAAATTCCACTATTGTGTGTAGGAAACATATTATTTAATATATAATCGAGCTCTATAAATTCTATTAATGAGAAAGACAGAAAAATCCTCAACAATCTGGGCACACCTTAAATTAATTCTTTGGCACACACTAACATTTCTTATTACCCCACATGTCTTGGAACATATTTTTACCTAGAACATCTTGTGATGACATTGATGCCCAAGCACATGGTGGCATGCGGTAGCACAAAATGGAACTCTCCTAGCATGTGTTGGCATGCTGCATATAGTCCCTAGCATGCCCTGGAACACCTTGGTTGAATGCATTGACATACATTATCACTTGGCACACAATGCCACTTGGCATGTATTGGGACCTATTATTAGTGTGCCTAGTGTTGCGTCTTGAAAATGTCATTCATTTCCATTACACATTCACTACTATGTCCATTATATCACCTCCATTTCACTACTATGTCACTACATTCATCCCACTTTCATTATCATTGGGCCACATTTATGTTTTTCCAAAATTTATTAATTCTTAGCCTTTTTAAGTGAATTTTTGGTTAAAAATTAGAAAATAATGTGCATATGCTTATACCTAACAAGTGGGTTGAGATTGTTGACATGTGTAGATCAAAAGGAGACTTCTAGAAGACCCTTATGTGGCACTCTAAGGAAAAAATCGAATTTGGTTGGAGAATATCATGGGATCATGAGGATATGTGTCTCATTTCCTTGTTGTATTGAAACTCTAAGAGGATATGTGTCTCATTTCTTAATTGTGTTGAAACTCTAGAAAGACATGTGTCTTATCATTTCCTATTTTGATTGTAACTCTAGAAATGGAGGGAGAGATTCATGGACTCCCATTAATGAGATAACTCCTTATATTTTGTATAAATAGGAGAAGCTTTCTCCTATCATGGGTAGTGAAAAAATAGGGGAAAATAGGAGAAGGAGAGAAAGGAATAGAGAGTGTTTTGTAACAAAGCTTAGGATGGAATGGGATGTAGATTTGTGAGTTTTTCAATAAAGAAGTTCCTTGATGGTGTTTTGATTACAATTTTAAGGAGCTGAAGAAGGATTACACCAAATTGGTAATAGAGGGCCCCTGCTATTCAAGGAGGTTTTACATGTTTTCTAGATAAGTTGTTTTCAATTCTGTTTTGTCATATTTCCTTACTTAGATTGCTTTCTGAAATCATAGTTTTTAGCATTATTTTTCTTGTCATTTTCCTAGATAAAGGATCCTCATGATATTGTAGTTAGTCTCTTTATCAAGCTCTTCCAATACATCTCTAATAAATGAATGGGATTCAATTGTGATATTTTGAGTTATTAGCATTTTGTTTTCTGTTATTTAGTTAAAGAGAAGATCCTCATTTGTCAGATCTATTTAGTGTTTACATTATATTTCTTTAGGCAGAGTCAGTAAGAGGGCCAGAAGCTTCTGGTTTCATCCTTTCTAGTAAAGGTGAAATAACTAGTAAAAGCCCCTACTGTCAATCTCTGTATAAGAAATATTTTGTTCACACAATTTTAGATCAGATTCCTCATTGTACTGTAGTTAGTCTCTTTCAAAATATTTTCCAATAAACTTCTAATTCACGAATGGGACTAAGTTGTAGTATTTTCTTTGAATTCCTTGCTTTTCAAAGCCAATGATATCCCTTATTGTGTTAATGTTACGGAAATTCCTTTTCCTAGTGCCTCACACTCTACTATGAATGTTTTACCAAAAGTAGGTGCAACCGATGTTGGTGTAGAAGACATGGCATCCATTGAAAGAGAGAATGCCAAAGTAGCCTCGTCATTCCATATAAATGATATTTTCTTCAAGAGATATGTGAGTGGACTTGAAATGCATGCATAATTCTTAACAAATGATCAATAATATCATGTAAGTCTAAAAAATCTTCTAAGAACCTTAATTTTCTTAGGAATAGGTCATTTTGTAATAGCTTGCATCTTTTGAGGCTCCAACTTCACTCCTTCCTTTAAAACAATATGAACCAAATACTTGAATTATTATTTCCCAAAAGCACATTTGGATATTTTTACATAAAAATGATTGTTCTCAATAATTTATATAACTTTTCCACATGTTTACTAGTGTGGTATTCCCATGATTTATTATAAATATGTGTATTATCAAAGAAAACCAACAAAAATTTTATAAGATGGGATCAAACAAAATTGTTCTTAAGTCGAGCCCACCGGACTTCAAACGGCGATAAACCATAATTCAAACCAAATTCGTGTTCCAAAATAGCCTGCTGACGCCGGCCAATTTTGTGACGCGAAAACCAAATGAATTCTTCCCTAATATTTTTCGGGTCCAAAGTTGGGCTGGCGTACGGAGGGAGAGTTGTGACGCGAATTTCTTATGAAATTTTCCCTAGTATTTTTCGGGTCTGGATTTCCACTGCGTGAGCAGCCCAAACAAAGATCTTCTCCAATCAATTTCTGCCACGTGTCCTCAATAAAAACTTGCCCTGCTCCCGGCTGCGGGTGCATTCGATGGCGTTTAAGGCGATGGGACATGGATATGGCGATTTCATATCAATCGCATTAACATTTAACGCTGTTCAATAAAGTTTTCACATCAAATCCACATTAATTATTTTTTAGCACTATTCAAGATTGGCCTCCACTCCTCTTAGTGATTCCGCACGCTCCAATATGATCCGGCCTTCGACTCTCATTATTAATGATCATAGATTAATTATGATGGGTGTCCTTTGATTGCACTGCATTCGGGTCGAGAAAATGGCTTTTATCTATGGTTTTTCAGATGAGCCGGTTGCTGGATTACATTACCTGCTAACTGTGATGATAAGGTGAAGTGGCTAGCTGAACTGCTGCCTAGACCTTGTAGCATATCTGCATTTCTCTCGGTTCTGTCTCTGTCTATCTTCCTCTGTTAATTGGAATTATTCTTCTCCGTATCCTCTTGTGCCCACTGTGCTTGAGACTGCACCCATGCCTCACGTGCGTCATAGGATGCGTTGCCGCAGGGGGAGCACTAGAGGTCAACCCTTGCGGGCTCCCTCTAGCCCCTTAATAGAGTCGACTTCCGGCCAATCCAGTGATTATTACGCAGGTCGATATCCAAATACTAGGAGTGGGCGGGGTCGGGTTGTAGGATCTGGCCACCGTATGGATTCCCCTACTCCTCGCTTCCCCACCGCCAGTTCACCTTCTCCCACGACGCGCACTGTGCAATTTTCCTTTAATTTCTCTCTCAACCGCCCACGAATCACGGCTTTAGTCACTGTGGTCTTCCACGAGGAGGCCCAAACGGAGGAAGAATGAACCCATCCGGCGGGTCTGAGCTCAGAAAAAGCCGGCCAGCATTCGGGCCTTCAGAAGGGGAGCCATGGCATGCATGTGGAGGTAGCACCTAGCGATCCTGGATCTTCCGAAGGATGGTGGCGAATCATGGAGGAACCATCAGAGGAGTAGTTTGGTTAATTTGTTTTTCTTGCTTAGCAGGCCCACTTAATTGGGATGCTTTTAGATTATTTTACTGTGCTGGACCTTTGTAATATTTCTGAATTCTGTAAATTAAACGTTCAAGACTGATTTCCCCATATGAGTGCAGTCTTCTTAATTTTTTGATTTTTTGATGAAAAATTTGCCATGAGTCTGGCCAGGCAATGTTTTTGACTTCGGTGTAATTTTATTCACAATGTTAATAGATTAACTTTACTTAGAATTCTCACATTATTAGCGTTTTTCGTGATCTGTTTGAGGATTTTGGGTACTTTAATTTGTATTTGGAACAATGGACGTCGATACTCTATCTGTTGCTTTACTGTTCTACATACTTCTATTTCACTTTCTTATAGATGCCTCGGGCATATTTGGATGCTTTCTAAGATTGTCGATAATCTCCATGTGGACCGTTACTAGATTTTATATCATGTCCCTGTATGTGACATGGGGTATTTTTCTATCATTGTCTGGGGTGGGACTTCCACTTTTTTGGATGGATATTTGTGTTCCAATCTTCATATGTGAAAATGTAATGACTTCATGGGCTGTTTTACTTCATATAATATATTCAAAACAACGTTTTTTCTCTTGTGAAAAAACATGATTAATGTTTATCACTCTGCCTTCAAAACTAGCGATGCTGGTCTATGTTTTTGGTTTATTGATATGGTCTGATGGTATTTTTATATTTTGGACATATCACACTCCTCACATGATTAGCGTTTTTCTTTGTTCAAGGATTTTGGGTACTTTAATTTATATTTGGAACAATGGACGTCGGTACGTACTCTATCTGTTGTTTTACTATTCTACATACTGCTATTTCACTTTCTTATAGATGCCTCGGGCATATTTGGATGCTTTCTTAGATTGTCGAAAATCTCCATGTGGACCGTTACTGGATTTTATATCAAGTCGCTATATGTGACATGGGGTATTTTTCTATCATTGTCTGGGGTGGGACTTCCAATTTTCTAGATGGATATTTGGGTTCCAATCTTCAGATGTGAAAATGTAATGACTTCATCGACTGTTTTACTTCATATAATATATTCAAAACATCATTATTTCTCTTGTGAAAAAAAAAATGATTAATGTTTATCACTTTGCCTTCAAAACTAGTGATGCTGGTCTATGTTGCTAGTTTATTGATATGGTCTGATGGTATTTTTATATTTTGGACATATCACACTCCTCACATGATTAGCGTTTTTCTCTGTTGCAGGATTTTGGGTACTTTAATTTGTATTTGGAACAATGAACGTCGGTACTCTATTTGTTGCTTTACTATTCTACATACTGCTATTTCACTTTCTTATAGATGCCTCGGGCATATTTGGATGCTTTCTCAGATTGTCGATAATCTCCATGTGGACCGTTACTGGGTTTTATATCAAGTCCCTGTATGTGACATGGAGTATTTTTCTATCACTGTCTGGGGTGGGACTTCCACTTTTCTGGATGGATATTTGGGTTCCAATCTTCAGATGTGAAAATGTAATGACTTCATGGATTGTTTTACTTCATATAATATATTCAAAACATCATTTTTTCTCTTGTGAAAAAAAACGATTAATGTTTATCACTCTGCCTTCAAAACTAGCGATGCTGGTCTATGTTGCTGGTTTATTGATATGGTCTGATGGTATTTTTATATTTTGGACATATCACACTCCTCACATGATTAGATTTTTTCTCTGTTCAAGGATTTTGGGTACTTTAATTTGTATTTGGAACAATGGACGTCGGTACTCTATATGTTGCTTTACTATTCTACATACTGCTATTTCACTTTCTTATAGATGCCTCGGGCATATTTGGATGTTTTCTCAGATTGTCGATAATCTCCATGTGGACCGTTACTGGGTTTTATATCAAGTCCCTGTATGTGACATGGGGTATTTTTCTATCACTGTCTGGGGTGGGACTTCCACTTTTCTGGATGGATATTTTGGTTCCAATCTTCAGATGTGAAAATGTAATAACTTCATGAACTGTTTTACTTCATATAATATATTCAAAACAACGTTTTTTCTCTTGTGAAAAAAAAATGATTAATGTTTATCACTCTGCCTTCAAAACTAGCGATGTTGGTCTATGTTGCTGGTTTATTGATATGGTATGATGGTCTTTTTATATTTTTGACATATCACACTCCTCACATGATTAACGTTTTTCTCTGTTCAAGGATTTTGGGTACTTTAATTTGTATTTGGAACAATGGACGTCGGTGCTCTATTTGTTGTTTTAGTATTCTACATACTGCTATTTCACTTTCTTATAGATGCCTTGAGCATATTTGGATGCTTTCTTAGATTTTTCGATAATCGCCATGTGGACCGTTACTGGGTTTTATATCAAGTCCATGTATGTGACATGGGGTATTTTTCTATCACTCTTTGGGGTGGGACTTCCACTTTTCTGGATGGATATTTGGGTTCCAATCTTAAGATGTGGAAATCTAATAACTTCATGGACTGTTTTACTCCATATAATATATTCAAAACAACGTTTTTTCTCTTGTGAAAAAAAATGATTAATGTTTATCACTCTGCCTTCAAAACTAGCGATGCTGGTCTATGCTGCTGGTTTATTGATATGGTCTGATGGTCTTTTTATATTTTGGACATATCACACTCCTCACATGATTATCGTTTTTCTCTGTTGCAGGTTTTTGGGTACTTTAATTTGTATTTGGAACAATGGACATCGGTACTCTATCTGTTGCTTTACTATTCTACATACTGCTATTTCACTTTCTTATAGATGCCTCGGGCATATTTGGATGCTTTCTCAGATTTGCAGACAATCTCCATGTCGACCGTTACTGGGTTTTATATCATGTCCCTGTATGTGACATAAGGTATTTTTCTATCATTGTCTGGGGTGGGACTTCCACTTTTCTGGATGGATATTTGGGTTCCAATCTTCAGATGTGAAAATGTAATGACTTCATGGACTGTTTTACTTCATATAATATATTCAAAATAACATTTCTTGTCTTTTAAAGTTTCATTTTTTTTTTTCAAATTGGACCCACCGTCGGTATACCGACGCCTTGTAGACGTCGGAATTGCGACAAATCAGAAACGTCGGACCACATTTCGTCGGAATTGCTACCGCTTACAAACGTCGGAAGAGCAACGTTCAAAACGTCGGACCACATTTCATCGGAATTGCGACATCTTACAAACATCAGAAGAGCGCCGTCCAAAACGTCGGACCACACTGCGTCGGAATTGCAACATCTTACAAACTTCGGAAGAGCGACGTCCAAAACGTCGGACCACACTGTGTCGTAATTTCGACTGTTTTAAAACGTCGAAAGAGCAACGTTCAAAACATCGGACCACATTTCGTCGGAAGTCCGACCGTTTACGAACGTCAAAAGCATGATGGTTCGTGAGACGTAGGAAGAGTGATGCTTGTTCGGAAGCGACGGAAGAAGTGTCGATAGTGCGACCCTTTTTAGGTGCGTCAGAACTGCGATAGCATGACAAACCACGTTTTCTCAACCCTCGAACTATGGCTTTTGCGACGACTATGTGTCGGAATAGCGACGAATTGGCCGTCGAAATTTCCGCCAAATTTTCTAGTGATTCTATGAAAGATTTTCATGAAAAAAAGGAGCATGATAATAATTTTCATCATTGTGAGGAGGCTAGTCATTATGTCCAACATGACAAAGAAATAAACATAGGAAATGAAATTTTTTTGAATAGTTCCACCAATGATACAAGATGTATGCAGTTCTAGTCAGGTCGAAACCATGTTTCTACCCAAAAGGATCAACCATTTAAAAAATATCATGAAGATCATGCTTCCCTTGCTGATAATTTAAATCCTAAAAACACTTTTGAGGTCACAGAATTATACTTCAATCACACTAATCCTATTTTGTCAAACAGTGAAAGTAAGGAGATGTAGACTTTCATGGTAATATACTTGGCACCTCAACATTCCATTGTGAGTTTGAGTAGAGCAGTAATGTACCCCCACATTGCACTTTGATTTTAATCATGATTGTGTAAGAAATAAACGAATGTAATCATGGTTTCCTAGAGTTTGAGGTCAATAAAATCAAAGGGCTTTTCAAAACCATGAAATTAATAATGTGACCCTTGTGATTATCTGAGTGAAGAAACAATTAATTTTATAGTTCAACCCTCAAATATCCTATATCATGGAATCTGATGGTACCCCTATTTTTGATGCCTATGATCTAAATTTATTCCTCAATCCTAATGGGATAGGGAATTTTTTCCCTTTTATTGTCAATACTCATCTAGAAGACAAAGTTATTGACATATGTCATGAATATTCCATGGTAGAAAAACAAAACGTATGTTATAAAAACGCAATTAATGAAGCTCTAAGTCATACAGATCCATTTCCACATCTATATGGCTCTATTGTTGAAAATAATGAAGTTGGATAGCCCCAGAAGATCGATGAAACCTGTAATGAAACCCTCATTGATATTTACAACTACAGTGCGAAGAATGAAAGCGATTTCAATAAAATCATTGATGAATACACTACGAGAAAAAAGCACATTGGTGAGGGTCATGCTTGTGACAGACCTTTAAGGTCCATCACCAATGTCACATATGGTGACGGTCATTAAAAAACCGTCACTGTAAGTGTATATAGTGATGGTCCTTTATGGTCCGTCACCAAAGACATTTTCAATGACACTTTTGGTGAGGGTTGTTAAGGCCCATCACTAATTTGTCTTTAGTGACACTTCTAGTGACGAACTTTTAATGAAACCCTCACCAGTCTCTTTTTGTTACTTTTGTGTGATTAAAAAATGTCCGTCATCAATGATCGCTAAAAATAGTCATTGTAAGTGTATATAGTGATGGTCCTTTATGGTCCCTCACTAAATACATTCACTTTTAGTGAGGGTCATTAAAGGCCAATCACTAATTCTCTCTTTGGTGACACTTCTAGTGACGAAATTTTAATGACCCTCACCAATGCTCTTTTTGTTACTTTTGGTGACGATAAAAAAATGTCCGTCATCATTGATCATTCCAATGAGTTTTTGATGACGCTATGTTCCTGTTAATATATTTTTTGTCAAAATATAATGATTTAATACCATTATTGTTGAGAATTTTTTATAATATTTCCAAGGCCATAGTGGTTAGGGTCAGTCAATTTTTTAAGAAGTAATAAGTGTGTATCATTTCCCTCAAGTAATGACTAGCTGAATAGAGATTTCCTATGAGTCAACACATGATTCATATCTATTATGTTTATTATCTAGCAAATTCCATTTAGATAAAGTTCCACTATTGTGTGTAGGAAACATATTATTTAATACATAATCAAGCTCTGGAAATTCTATTAATGAGAAAGACTTAACAATCCTCAAAAATCTAGGCACACCTTAAATTAATGCTTTGGGCCACACTAACATTTCTTATTACCCCACATGTCTTGGAACATATTTGTACCTAGAACATCTTGTGATGACATTGATGCCCAAGCACATGGTGGCATGCGGTAGCACAAAATGGAACTCTCCTAGCATGTGTTGGCA
Source organism: Pinus albicaulis (assembly GCA_034641835.2). Taxonomy (NCBI): domain Eukaryota; kingdom Viridiplantae; phylum Streptophyta; class Pinopsida; order Pinales; family Pinaceae; genus Pinus; species Pinus albicaulis. The sequence goes on along the minus strand of CM076583.1, from coordinate 1,143,345,537 downwards.
TGCTACATATAGTCACTAGCATGCCATGGAACACCTTGGTTGAATGCATTGACATACATTATCACTTGGCACACAATGCCACTTGGCATGTATTGGGACCTATTATTAGTGTGCCTAGTGTTGGGTCTTGAAAATGTCATTCATTTCCATTACACTTTCACTATTATGTCCATTATATCATCTCCATTTCACCTCCATTTCACTACTATGTCACTACATTCATCCCACTTTCATTATCATTAGGCCACATTTATGTTTTTCCAAACTTTATTAATTCTTAGCCTTTTTAAGTGAATTTGTGGTTAAAAATTAGAAAATAATGTGCACATGCTTATACCTAACAAGTGGGTTGAGATTGTTGACATGTGTAGATTAAAATGAGACTTCTAGAAGACCCTTATGTGGCACTCTAAGGGAAAATTTGAATTTGGTTGGAGAAGATCATGGGATCATGAGGATATGTGTCTCATTTCCTTGTTGTATTGAAACTCTAAGAGGATATGTGTCTCATTTCTTAGTTGTGTTGAAACTCTAGAAAGACATGTGTCTTATCATTTCCTATTTTGATTGTAACTCTAGAAATGGAGGGAGAGATTCATGGACTCCAATTAATGAGATAACTCCTTATATTTTGTATAAATAGGAGAAGCTTTCTCCTATCATGGGTAGTGAAAAAATAGGGAAAAATAGGAGAAGGAGAGAAAGGAATAGAGAGTGTTTTGTAACAAAGCTTAAGATGGAATGGGATGTAGATTTGTGATTTTTTCAATAAAGAAGTTCCTTGATAGTGTTTTGATTACAATTTTAAGGAGCTGAAGAAGGATTACACCAAATTGGTAACAGAGGGCCCCTGCTATTCAAGGAGGTTTTACATGTTTTCTAGATAAGTTGTTTTCAATTCTGTTTTGTCATATTTCCTTACTTAGATTGCTTTCTGAAATCATAGTTTTTAGCATTATTTTTCTTGTCCTTTGCGTAGATAAAGGATCCTCATGATATTGCAGTTAGTCTCTTTCTCAAGCTCTTCCAATACATCTCTATTAAATGAATGGGATTCAATTCTGATATTTTGAGTTATTAGATTTTTGTTTTCTGTTATTTAGTTAAAAAGAAGATCGTCATTTGTCAGATCTATTTAGTGTTTACATTAAATTTCTTTAGGCAGAGTCAGTAAGAGGGCCAGAAGTTCCTGGTTACATCCTTTCTACTAAAGGTAAAATAACTAGTAAAAGCCCCTACTGTCAATCTCTGTATAAGAAATATTTTGTTAACACAATTTTAGATCAGATTCCTCATTGTACTGTAGTTAGTCTCTTTCAAAAGCTTTTCCAATAAACCTCTAATTCACAAAAGGGACTAATTTGTAGTATTTTCTTTGAATTCATTGCTTTTAAAAGCCAATGATATCCTTTATTGTGTTAATGATATGGAAATTCCTTGTCCTAGTGCCTCACACTCTACTATGAATGTTTTACCAAAAGTAGGTGCAACTGATGTTGGTGTAGAAGACATGGCATCCATTGAAAGAGAGAATGCCAAAGTAGCCTCATCATTCCATATAAATGATATTTTCTTCAAGAGATACGTGAGTGGACTTTAAATGCATGCATAATTCTTAGCAAATGATCAATAATATCATGTAAGTCTAAAAAATCTTCTAAGAACCTTGATTTTCTTAGGAATAGGTCATTTTGTAATAGCTTGCATCTTTTGAGGCTCCAACTTCACTCCTTCCTTTAAAACAATATGAACAAAATACTTGAATTCTTATGTCCCAAAAGCACGTTTGGATATTTTTACATAAAAATGATTGTTCTCAATAATTATTTATATAACTTTTCCACATGTTTAGTGTGGTATTCCCATGATTTATTATAAATATGTGTATTATCAAGGAAAACCAACACAAATTTTATAAGATGGGATCAAACAAAATTGTTCTTAAGTCGAGCCTGTCGGACTTCAAACGGCGATAAACCATAATTCAAACCAAATTCGCGTTCCAAAATAGCCTGCTGACGTCGGCCAATTTTGTGACGCGAAAACCAAATGAATTCCGCCCTAATCTTTTTCGGGTCCGAAGTTGGGCTGGCGTACGGAGGTAGAGTTGTGACGCGAATTTATTATCAAATTCGCCCTAATATTTTTCGGGTCCGGATTTCCACTGTGCGAGCGGCCCAAACAAAGATCCGCTCCAATCAATTTCTGCCACGTGTCCTCAATAAAAACTTGCCCTGCTCCCGGCTGCGGGTGCATTCGATGGCGTTTAAGGCGATGGGACATGGATATGGTGATTTCATATCAATCGCATTAACATTTAACGTTGTTCAATTAAGTTTTCACATCAAATCCGCATTAATTAATTTTTAACACTATTCAAGATCAGACCTCCACTCCTCTTAGCGATTCCGCACGCTCCAATATGATCCGGCCTTCGGCTCTCATTATTAATGATCAGAGATTAATTATGAAGGGCGTCCTTTGATTGCATTGCAGTCGGGTTGACAAAATGGCGTTTAGCTATGGTTTTTCAGACGAGCCAATTGCTGGATTACACTGCCTGCTAACTATGACGATAAGGAGAAGTGGCCAGCTGAACTGCTGCCTAGACCTTGCAGCATATCTGCATTTCTCTCGGTTCTGTCTCTGTCTGTCTTCCTCTGTTAATTGGAATTCTGCTTCTCCGTCTCCTCTTGTGCCCACTGCGCCTGAGACTGCACCCATGCCTCGCATGCGTCATAGGATGCGTTGCCGCAGGGGGAGCACTAGAGGTCAACCCCTGCGGGCTCCCTCCAGCCCCTCAACAGAGTCGACTTCCGGCCAGTCCAGTGATTATTACGCAGGTCGATATCCAAATACTAGGAGTGGGTGGGGTCGGGTTGTAGGATCTGGCCACCGTATGGATTCCCCTGCTCCTCGCTTCCCCACCGCTAGTTCACCTTCTCCCATGACGCGCACTGCGCAATTTTCCTTTAATTGCTCTCTCAACCGCCCACGAATCACGGCTTTAGTCACTGTGGTCTTCCGCGAGGAGGCCCAAACGGAGGAAGAATGCACCCGTCCGGCGGGTCTGAGCTCGGAAAAAGCCGGCCAGCATTCGAGCCTTTAGGAGGGGAGCCGTGGCATGCATGTGGAGGTAGCACCTAGCGATCCTGGACCTTCCGAAGGATGGTGCCGAATCGTGGAGGAACCATCGGAGGAGTAGTTTGGTTAATTTGTTTTTCTTGCTTAGCAGGCCCACTTAATTGGGCTGCTTTTAGTTTATTTTACTGTGCTGGACCTTTGTAATATTTTTTAATTCTGTAAATTAAACGTTCAAGACTGGTTTCCCCGTATGAGGGCAGTCTTCTTAATTTTTTTATTTTTTGATGACAAATTTGCCATGAGTCTGGCCAGGCAATGTTTTTGACTTCGGTGTAATTTTATTCACAATGTTAATAGATTAACTTTACTTAGAATTCTCACATTATTAGCATTTTTCTTGATCTGTTCAAGGAATTTGGGTACTTTAATTTGTATTTGTAACAATGGACGTCGGTACTCTATCTGTTGCTTTACTATTCTACATACTGCTATTTCACTTTCTTATAGATGCCTCGGGCATATTTGGATGCTTTCTCAGATTGTCGATAATCTCCATGTAGACCGTTACTGGGTTTTATATCATGTCCCTGTATGTGACATGGGGTATTTTTCTATCATTGTCTGGGGTGGGACTTCCACTTTTCTGGATGGATATTTGGGTTCCAATCTTCGGATGTGAAAATGTAATGACTTCATGGACTATTTTACTTCATATAATATATTCAAAACAACGTTTTTTCTCTTGTGAAAAAAAAATGATTAATGTTTATCACTCTGCCTTCAAAACTAGCGATGCTGGTCTATGTTGCTAGTTTATTGATATGGTCTGATGGTATTTTTATATTTTGGACATCTCACACTCCTCACATGATTAGCATTTTTCTCTGTTCAAGGATTTTGGGTACTTCAATTTGTATTTGGAACAATGGACGTCGGTAGGTACTCTATTTGTTGCTTTACTATTCTACATACTGCTATTTCACTTTCTTATAGACGCCTCGGGCATATTTGGATGCTTTCTCAGATTGTCGATAATCTCCATGTGGACCGTTACTGGGTTTTATATCAAGTCACTGTATGTGACATGGGGTATTTTTCTATCATTGTCTGGGGTGGGACTTCCACTTTTCTGGATGGATATTTGGGTTCAAATCTTCAGATGTGAAAATGTAATGACTTCATGGACTGTTTTACTTCATATAATATATTCAAAACAACGTTTTTTCTCTTGTGAAAAAAATGATTAATGTTTATCACTCTGCCTTCAAAACTAGCGATGCTGGTCTATGTTGCTGGTTTATTGATATGGTCTGATGGTCTTTTTATATTTTGGACATATCACAATCCTCACATGATTAGCATTTTTCTCTGTTGCAGGATTTTGGGTACTTTAATTTGTATTTGGAACAATGGACGTCGGTACTCTATCTGTTGCTTTACTATTCTACATACTGCTATTTCACTTTCTTATAGATGCCTCGGGCATATTTAGATGCTTTCTCAGATTGTCGATAATCTCCATGTGGACCGTTACTGGGTTTTATATCAAGTCCCTGTATGTGACATGGGGTATTTTTCTATCACTGTCTGGGGTGGGACTTCCACTTTTTTGGATGGATATTTGGGGTCCAATCTTCAGATGTGAAAATGTAATAACTTCATGGATTGTTTTACTTCATATAATATATTCAAAACAACGTTTTTTCTCTTGTGAAAAAAAACGATTAATGTTTATCACTCTGCCTTCAAAACTAGCGATGCTGGTCTATGTTGCTGGTTTATTGATATGGTTTGATGGTCTTTTTATATTTTGGACATATGACACTCCTCACATGATTAGAGTTTTTCTCTGTTCAAGGATTTTGGGTACTTTAATTTGTATTTGGAACAATGGACGTTGATACTCTATCTATTGTTTTAGTATTCTACATACTGCTATTTCACTTTCTTATAGATGCCTCGGGCATATTTGGATGCTTTCTCAGATTTGTGGATAATCTCCATGTGGACCGTTACTGGGTTTTATATCAAGTCCCTGTATGTGACATGGGGTATTTTTCTATCACTGTCTGGGGTGGGACTTCCACTTTTCTGGTTGGATATTTGGGTTCCAATCTTCAGATGTGAAAATGTAATGATTTCATGGACTGTTTTACTTCATATAATATATTCAAAACAACGTTTTTTCTCTTGTGAAAAAAAAACGATTAATGTTTATCACTCTGCCTTCAAAACTAGCGATGCTGGTCTATGTTGCTGGTTTATTGATATGGTCTGATGGTCTTTTTATATTTTGGACATATCACACTCCTCACATCATTAGTGTTTTTCTCTGTTCAAGGATTTTGGGTACTTTAATTTGTATTTGGAAAAATGGATGTCAGTACTCTATTTGTTGTTTTAGTATTCTACATACTGCTATTTCACTTTCTTATAGATGCCTCGGGCATATTTGGATGCTTTCTCAGATTTGTCGATAATCTCCATGTGGACCGTTACTGGGTTTTATATCAAGTCCCCGTATGTGACATGGGGTATTTTTCTATCACTGTCTGGGGTGGGACTTCCACTTTTCTGGATGGATATTTGGGTTCCAATCTTCAGATGTGAAAATGTAATGACTTCATGGACTGTTTTACTTCATATAATATATTCAAAACAATTTTTTTTCTCTTGTGAAAAAAAAATGATTAATGTTTATCACTCTGCCTTCAAAACTAGCGATGCTGGTCTATGTTGCTGGTTTATTGATATGGTCTAATGGTCTTTTTATATTTTGGACATATCACACTCCTCACATGATTAGCGTTTTTCTCTGTTCAAGGATTTTGGGTACTTTAATTTGTATTTGGAACAATGGACGTCGGTACTCTATCTTTTGCTTTACTATTCTACATACTGCTATTTCACTTTCTTATAGATGCCTCGGGCATATTTGGATGCTTTCTCAGATTGTCGATAATCTCCATGTGGACCGTTACTGAGTTTTATATCAAGTCCCTGTATGTGACATGGGGTATTTTTCTATCACTGTCTGGGGTGGGACTTCCACTTTTCTGGATGGATATTTGGGTTCCAATCTTCAGATGTGAAAATGTAATGACTTCATGGACTGTTTTACTTCATATAATATATTCAAAATAGCGTTTCTCGTCTTTTAAAGTTTCATTTTTTTTTTTTTAAATTGAACGCGCCATCGGTATACCGACGCCTTATAGACTTCGGAATTGCGACAAATCATAAACGTCAGAAGAGCGATAATATAAAAACGTCGGACCACATTTCGTCGGAATTGCGACCCCTTACAAACGTCGGACCACAATGCATCGGAATTTCCATTGTTTACAAACGTCGGAAGAGAAACGTTCAAAACATCGGACCACATTTCGTCAGAAGTGTGACCGTTTGTGAACGTCGGAAACGCGACGGTTCGTGAGATGTCGGAAGAGTGACGCTTCTTCGAAAGCGACGGAAGAAGTGTCGATAGTGCGACACTTTTTAGGTGCGTCGGAACTGCGACGACATGACAAACCACGTTTTGTTCGCCCTCGAACTGTTGCTCTTGCGACGACTATGTGTCGGAATAGCGACGAATTGGCCGTCGGAATTTCCGCCAAATTTTCTAGTGATTCTATGAAACATTTGCATGAAAAAAAGGAGCATGATAATAATTTTCACCATTGTGAGGATGCTAGTCATGATGTCCAACATGACAAAGAAATAAACGTAGGAAATGAAATTTTTTTGAATAATTCCACCAATGATACAAGATGTATGCAGTTCTAGTCAGGTAGAAACCATGTTTCTACCCAAAAGGATCAACCATTTGAAAAATATCATGAAGATCATGCTTCCCTTGCTGATAATTTAAATCCTAAAAACACTTTTGAGGTCACAGAATTATACTTCAATCACACTAATCCTATTTTGTCAAACAGTGAAAGTAAGGAGATGTACACTTTCATGGTAATATACTTGGCACCTCAACATTCCATTGTGAGTTTGAGTAGAGCAGTAATGTACCCCCACATTGCACTTTGATTTTAATCATGATCGTGTAAGAAATAAACGAATGTAATCATGGTTTCCTAGAGTTTGAGGTCAATAAACTCAAAGGGATTTTCAAAACCATGAAATTAATAATGTGACGCTCGTGATTATCTGAGTGAAGAAACAATTAATTTTATAGTTCAACCCTCAAATATCCTATATCATGGAATCTGATGGTACCACTATTTTTGATGCCTATGATCTAAATTTATTCCTCAATCCTAATGGGATAGGGAAGTTTCTCCCTTTTATTGTCAATACTCATCTAGAAGACAAAGTTATTGACATATGTCATGAATATTCCATGGTAGAAAAACAAAACGTATGTTATAAACACGCAGTTAATGAAGCTCTCAGTCATACAGATCCATTTCCACATCTATATGGCTCTATTGTTGACAATAATGAAGTTGGATAGCCCCAGAAGATCGATGAAACCTGTAATGAAACCCTCATTGATATTTACAACTACAGTGCAAAGAATGAAAGCGATTTCAATAAAATCATTGATGAAGACACTACAAGAAAAAGGCACATTAGTGAGGGTCATGCTTGTGATGGACCTTTAAGGTCCATCACCAATGTCACATATGGTGACGGTCATTAAAAAACCATCACTGTAAGTGTATATATTGATGGTCCTTTATGGTCTGTCACCAAAGACATTTTCAATGACACTTTTGGTGAGGGTTGTTAAAGGCGCATCACTAATTCTGTCTTTGGTGACACTTCTAGTGACGAACTTTTAATGACCCTCACCGATGCTCTTTTTGTTACTTTTGGTGACGGTCAAAAAATGTCTGTCATCATTGATCACTAAAAATCATCACTGTAAGTGTATATAGTGATGGTCCTTTATGTTTTGTCACTAAATACGTTTGAATTTTCGTGAGGATCGTTAAAGGCCCATCACTAGTTCTCTCTTTGGTGACACTTCTAGTGACGAACTTTTAATGACCCTCACCAATGCTTTTTTTGTTACTTTTGGTGACGATCAAAAAATGTCCGTCATCATTGATGATTCCAATGAGTTTTTGATGACGCTATGTTCCTGTTTATATATTTTTTGTCAAAATATAAAGATTTAATACAATTATTGTTGAGCATTTTTTATAAAATGTCCAAGGCCATAGTGGTTAGGGTCAGTCAAACTTTTAAGAAGTAATAAGCGTGTATCATTTCCCTCAAGTAATGACTAGTCGAATAGAGATTTCGTATGAGTCAACACATGATTCATATCTATTAATTTTATTATCTAGAAAATTCCATTTAGATAAAATTCCACTATTGTGTGTAGGAAACATATTATTTAATATATAATTGAGCTCTGTAAATTCTATTAATGAGAAAGACCTAAAAATCCTCAACAATATGGGCACACCTTAAATTATTTCTTTGGCACACACTAACATTTCTTATTACCCCACATGTCTTGGAACTATTTGTACCTAGTACATCTTGTGATGACATTGATGCCCAAGCACATGGTGGCATGCGGTAGCACAAAATGGAACTCTCCTAGCATGTGTTGGCATGCTGCATATAGTCCCTAGCATGCCCTGGAACACCTTGGTTGAATGCATTGACATACATTATCACTTGGCACACAATGCCACTTGGCATGTATTGGGACCTATTATTAGTGTGCCTAGTGTTGGGTCTTGAAAATGTCATTAATTTCCATTACAATTTCACTATTATGTCCATTATATCACCTCCATTTCACTACTATGTCACTACATTCATCCCACTTCATTATCATTGGGCCACATTTATGTTTTTCCAAAATTTATTAATTCTTAGCCTTTTTAAGTGAATTTGTGGTTAAAAATTAGAAAATAATGTGCATATGCTTATACCTAACAAGTGGGTTGATATTGTTGACATATGTAGATCAAAAGGAGACTTCTAGAAGACCCTTATGTGACACTCTAAGGAAAAATTAGAATTTGGTTGCAGAAGATCATGGGATCATGAGGATATGTGTCTCATTTCCTTGTTGTATTGAAACTCTAAGAGGATATGTGTCTCATTTCTTAGTTGTGTTGAAACTCTAGAAAGACATGTGTCTTATCATTTCCTATTTTGATTGTAACTCTAGAAATGGAGGGAGAGATTCATGGACTTCCATTAATGAGATAACTCCTCATATTTTGTATAAATAGGAGAAGCTTTCTCCTATCATGGGTAGTGAAAAAAGAAGGAAAAATAGGAGAAGGAGAGAAAGGAATAGAAAGTGTTTTGTAACAAAGCTTAAGATGGAATGGGATGTAGATTTGTGAGTTTTTCAATAAAGAAGTTCCTTGATGGTGTTTTGATTACAATTTTAAGGAGATGAAGAAGGATTACACCAAATTGGTAACAGAGGGCCCCTGCTATTCAAGAAGGTTTTACATGTTTTCTAGATAAGTTGTTTTCAATTCTGTTTTGTCATATTTCCTTACTTAGATTGCTTTCTGAAATCATATTTTTTAGCATTATTTTTCTTATCATTTGCCTAGATAAAGGATCCTCATGATACTACAGTTAGTCTCTTTCTCAAGCTCTTCCAATACATCTCTATTAAATGAATGGGATTCAATTGTGATATTTTGAGTTATTAGCATTTCGTTTTCTGTTATTTAGTTAAAAAGAAGATCCTCATTTGTCAGATCTATTTAGTGTTTACATTATATTTCTTTAGGAAGAGTCAGTAAGAGGGCCAGAAGCTTCTAGTTTCATCCTTTCTAGTAAAGGGGAAATAACTAGTAAAAGTCCCTACTGTCAATCTTTGTATAAGAAATATTTTGTTCACACAATTTTAGATCAGATTCCTCATTGCACTGTAGTTAGTCTCTTTCAAAAGCTTTTCCAATAAACCTCTAATTCACGAATGGGACTAAGTTGTCGTATTTTAAGTTATTGATTGTTTTTCTTCATTGAAGATCCTTATCACATTATGATTAATCTCTTTCACAAGCTCTTCCAATAAACCTCTAACTCATGAATGAGATTTAGTTGTAATGTTATAAGTTGTTTCAGCATTTCATAGGAGATCCTTACTACATTATAGTAATCTTTTTTTCAAGCTCTTCCAATAAAATTCTATCCAATGAATGAGATTTCACTATAATGTTTTAAGTTACTGTTTGTTTCGGCATTTCCTTTTATGTTTTAGGAGATCCTCATTGCAATAAAATTAATCTTTTTCACAATCTCTTCCAAAAAATCTCTAACTAAATGAATCAGATTAAGTTGTAGAGTTTTGAGTTACTTTTTATTTCATGAATGTTCATTTGCAAGCTAGAATATCCATGGATTAGAATGCTTCGTTTTTCATCATTTTCCTAACTAGGGATGGAATTTACACTCTGTTTTGAGTCTAAGGTTTCCTTTTCTTTTCTTTTTGACATAGATTTGATTTCATCTTTTGAACATAGAGTAGCATACTAAGTACTAAAAATACAAAACCCCCAAAAACAATAAGAAAAAAACATACAACGAAGTAAGGAAGAGGTCACTTATGCACATATAGTGCACCACACTTCATCAGTTTACTAGCCGTGGTTGATAATTTATGTTAGCAATTTAGGACGCTAAATTGACTAGACACCTAGCATACCCCTTTTCAAAAAGATAAAGTCTTGATTTATTAACCCTCTTATTGGTTCTTCCTTTTGTTGCCTTTACATATATTGATATACCCTGGCACCCTGTGCCACATCCTTAGCACCTAGCATGTATTGGCATATCTTGGCACTATTAATTGGCACATGATATAATTAGCACACCCTGAAAATCCCAAGCAGACTTTGGGAATTCTTAACATGCCTTGATATTCCCTAGCATGCCTTACTAATGCTTAACATACCTTGTCACTCCCTCCTTGGCATGACAACTAACACTGACCACTAACACTAGTCTCTAGCAGTACACATTCCTCATATTCATTAACTTCCATGAATTTTTACCTAGTGCTCCCTTAATGTTTTTTCCTAGTACTCCTTAACACTCATCAACATGCATTATCACTCTCTAACACACCTTAGCGCTCTTTAAAATTCCCTTCCACTTCATAACATGCATAACACTAGTCCCTGACACATATTGGTGCTTGGAAAGTCTTAGCATGTATGGAATATGTTGAGATGCCTTGGTATGATTTAGCATGGTTTAATATTAAATTTATTTGTGATGATCAATTGTTGGAAAGTAGATGAGAAGCAAAAAAGGAATACTTGGCACTTAGAATGCACTAAGAATTTTCACTTGGAACCTATTGCCAGCTAGTGTTAGTGTGCCTAGCATTCCCCTCTTGGAAAAGGTAAATTGATGACTTATTAACCCTCTTATGTGTTCATTTCCTTGTAGTTTAAATTTTTTCTCCCTTTCGTTGTCTTGAAAGTCCCTGCCACACATTGACACACCCTTGCACATCTTGGCACGCCTTATCACTTGGCACATCTTAGCATGTTTGACATGTATTCCCACTATCTGGCACATCAAGGGGGTGAAGAGAGATGTAGTGCTAAAGTAGGTCGATTACGAGGGCCAAGTAAGGGTTGCTAAAGGGAGGTCATGATCATCCTCCAAGAGCAAGATCATCAAGTGAGGGTTAAAAAGAATGTTGCATACCTTAATGGTCAGTTTGCGCTAGGAAGTAGGATGGAATATTGTTGGTTCTCTTCTGGCAGATCAAGCTTTAGAGAGGTTTCTCATGAGAATTTGGGCATGTGATTTCAATGGTGTCTTAGTGTGAAGGCAACATCAAATTCTGAAATGTTGAAATTTGCAACAAAAACAGTGAGATTGGAAAACATAAAGGACAAAAAAAAATGCACCCACACTGGTGAGAAATTTTGATGCACCAGGAGTGAGGAATGTGGGGCATCTAATTTATTTTTCCCTTAAATAAATTGGACAATAAATTGTAATTTCATCTCATAACAACTTGTGTCAGTTAACTAAGTCATGATGACCGAGTTAGCTCAATAAATTCGAGTTGAGGGTCTAATATGAGGCATCTAGAGGGATTCTAATATTTTTGGGGTCTAGTTGAAGTTGATGCATTAGTGGGGTGAAAGTGTAATTAACTCAATTAAATGAGTTAAAATCAGTTTAACTAGTTCTAACTGAGTGAATGAGCTAGTTAGAGGTCCAGTGAATTAAATTAGATTTAATTCACAATGAGTGATCAATTAGATAACTAATAATTCACTATTAATAGTTGCATGCATGTCAGTTTCGAAGAATACCTAGTTGAGACAGAGGTTAAATGGAACATAACTATCAGTTTTATTCAGAGAAAGTTTCCCATGTGCAATTATAAAGTCATTGGGATGCCATGATGGATTGCGTAATCAAGGAAGACTGATTTTCCTAATTAATAAGGAGTTAATTCCCTAGGAATTGCATGAGTAAGGCAGACTGAAGTAGGGATGATAATTGGCGAAGTACTAGACCGAGTTTGCCTAGATCAACGAGAGACAATTGACAAAGTACTGAAGGATCTCATGAGAGATTAAGCATTGTATTGTTTCAGGATTCCTCGACTTAATACACAATAGTTACTTTCCCCAAATACATCATGTTGTTGTGTGATTGATAATTTATTTCTCTTACTTATATATGATTATGCGATCATGTTTTGTTTCCGTAAATTGTACGAACGATTCAGTATTTTGTTTTAGTAGATTACAAGATCAGATTGAATCTCATTGGTTAGATTTTATACATGGTATCATAGCAGGAATTTTTTGGGCGGCGAGTTTTTAGAGAATATTTGAATATTTTGGTGTAAAATTTTCGAAAAAAAATAGAATATTTTGATTCCTTGTGAAAATCTACCCAAATGGAAAAATAATCTGTCAAATCAGAGCTCGAATGAGGGAGATATCATCGATTTAAAATCAACTCTTTTTTAGAAACTTTTTGTAACTTCGGGACAATTACATTGTGCACGACTGAAGAACCTATATGCACTTGAGGTACTAGATGCATGCAAATATTTGAGGAGAAAGGAAAAAGTTAGAGACTTGGTGGTTTAGAGGGAGCATATATTACCTCTCAACATGCATCCTCATGAGAAGCAGTCTCAGAAGGTTATGGAGTAGCTGCCACAATTGGAGAAGCATAGAGGAGACTGAGTGGAAGCATCCACTCAAGAAGAGACCTCCATGAGGGGGAAATTTGAGCCAGATGGGAAGAGGGAGAAGCCATACCTTGAGGTGTAAGGTGGGGTTATGTGTAGACATAATCCCAAGATAAGAAATTTGGGCAAGGTCCATTGAGATGGCATGTCTCATGGATCGAACCTGGCTACGAGGAGCCCACAGTATAGTAGTAGTAGGAAGGATTAGTTAGATTGATGTAGTCAGATGTCAGCAAGACAGAAATCATAGTGGCAGATGTCAAATACTGGTGCACAAATAGAGTTAGCAATAGTTCAAAGGGCATGAATGTAGATGTCAGTAGCAGTGCAGAGAATCCAGTACTAGACAGGTGCAGTAGCTAGCAGTAGTCAGAAGACTGTGATGACAGATGCATTATACTGATTCAGTTGTTCAAAGGATATTCAGTTTTAGGAGTTGCAGGTGCAAACAACACTAGAGAAGTGTAGCATGCAGAACATTCCAAAGGCACTGAATGGGGATAGATTGAATTCCTTTCTTGCTGAGAGGGAGTGTTTAAATTTGCAACAAGAAACAGTCAAATTGGAGACTAGAAAGGAAAAAAAAAAATGCACCTACACTAGTGAGGAATTTTGATGTACCAAGAGTGAGGAATGTGAGGCATCTAATTTATTTTTCCCTTGAATAAATTGGACAATAAATTGTAATTTCATCTCATAACAACTTGTGTCAATTAACTAAGTCATGATGATTGATTTAGCTCAAGAAATTCAATTTAAGGTGATCAAGGTGGATATTGGTGGCCACCCGCCTATTCCACTTGGGCCGTCGCCATTGTCTCTTTCAGTTTTTTAGTTTCCTTAATTATAGCACAATTTACTATTTTTGTCAGTTTTTCGGGTTCTAAACTTTCGAAGCCGTTTGAGGCCCAAAACGATGTTTTTTAGTCATGAAAGTTTTTGTTATTTCATATAAATCATATTAGCAGTTGTAGTCCTCAGAGAGATCTTTCTAACGAGGTATCATGTGAGTCAAACGAAGATCATATGACCAAGTTACGACCCTAGGAAGTTGGCTGCCCAACTAACCCCAATGGGGCCCATAAACTCTTGGTGTTACATCTCCTTAGGATAGGGTTTTGGTTGTTTAGGGTTTTGTATTATTTTAAATAATAAAAATACCCTTGATCCTTATTGTAACATAGTTCAGAGGAACATAACTATCAGTTGTATTTATAGAAAAATTTCCATGTGCAATTATAAAGTCATTGGGATGCCATGATGGATTGCGCAATAAAGGAAGGTTGATTTTCCTAATTATTATGGAGATAATTCCATAGGAATTGCGTGTGCAATGCAGGCTGAAGGAAGGCTGAGAATTGGCTAAGTACTAGACCGATTTTTCCTAGATCAGCAGGAGACAATTGGCAGAGTGCTAGAGAATCTTAAGAGAGATTAAGCATTGTGTTGTTTCATGATTCCTTGAATTAATAAAAAATATAGATAGAGGGTTTTGAGCAGTTTCTTCTCCAGATACATCTTGTGTTGTGAGATTAATAACTTGTTTCTCTTACTTATATGTGATTGAGCGATTGTGTTTTGTTTCCACAAATTGAAGGAAGGATTTGGTATCTTGTTTTAGTACATGATTACAAGATCATATTGAATCCCATTGGTTAGATTTTATACATGAAATAGAAGAGAGGGTTGATACCATCTTGCCTTGTGTTGGTTAGTAGGTTGCAAGGTCTGTGATAAAGACCAACATAAATGGAGGAGGGCTTGCACTGTAATTTAGAGCCATAACAGAAGTTGACGCAAGCATAATATTGACTGTGTTAACCCTAGTTTGAGGGTCGACATTGAGATCTGAAGTTTATGTTAAGATTCAGTCAAAGAAATTCCCAGAATCTATGGATCCATATGAGCTAGGTCGTGTCTTTTATGGAGGCAAGAGTTGTGTTTTTCCTATGCGTGGATAGGTTTTGTTCTACAACAATTAGAAGTACATAAGTATAATGCCCTAGTTAGGACAGTTTCCTAGCATGTTTAGTTCATAAGGTATGACCTTAAGACTATGACAAATTTGCGTAGAAGAATATGGGTTGTGACCCTTAGAGCGAGGTTTATTTCTACAATAAAGACCACAGATCTGGAAGATGGTTTGCAGATTCAGTATGTGTGGAGACAACAGATCCAAAGGAGGGTGGAACTTGAGCAAAAGATTGAGCATGCAAAAGAAATGTGCCATATGAAGAATGGATTGACATGCAGAGGAGTTGATTTTGGTTGAATTTCCATAGAGTTTTATACAAAGATCTAAAGAAACCTATAAACAATTAGTAAATGGACTATTAGTGGTAGATTTGTGACCCTAGTTCAGTCATCTACAGATTGTTATAAGTATGATAAGAGGAGTAGTTCACATTTGTTCATAGATTGGACAATAAAGATAAAATTCTCGATACACAAGAACAATGATCTTGAGAGGACTCTAACCATTTTTAGGTGACATATTTGAAGAGCCCTAGATGAAGACAATATTTTGGGCCCTATATTATTAAAAAGAATTGAATGTGGTTGGGCAGATTGATGGTAGGCCAAGTACAGTTGGAGGGTTGTTAAGTTACTGTCAATGAAGAGCCCTGACTCTTATTCTGGTGAAGGACAACAAAATTGGTAGAAGGGCAGGTGTATAGGGCCCAAGGATGTGCAGACTTTGAAGGACTAAAGTAACATTCAAGTGGGCCAACCAACTAGCCCTAGTTCACTATATTGTAGATGATTGATTCAGGGAGAAGAAGGGCAGCCTCCATAGCCCTGGACTTCTCATCTTGGAGCTGTAGTATGGCAAAAGTGGGCATACCAAAGAGTTGTTCACAAATGGAATTGTGAACAACTTGTTACCACTCAAACTAGTAGTGGATCTAAAAGAGGTTCCTAAGAGGGCAACTACTAGGACAAGGGAAACGATGGAGGCTTAGCCCATTGTCACCACAACTAAGGCTCCTTTCTCTTCACATACTTTCACCGATGGGTGGAGTCCTGGTAATTTAGGAAGTCAATTGTAGAGTATAGGTCAATGAATAGGTGGGAAGTGACCCTCGAAACCCTTTCCCTAAGATAAAATAAAGATTGGGACTTGCTTTCCTTTTAAGCAAGGGAATTATATTCTAGGGAGAGAGGAGGGGGATTGAAGGGTTGAGGGAGAAGAATAAGACTTATGAAGTAAATTCTCAATCCCTAAAATCCTTTGGGAACTTGGATTCCCAAATGGTCCTTGATGAAAGTCCTTTGACACCAAATGGGACCACACGGGGCCAAGTCGACCCAACCCAGGTTCGGGGATGGAATTTAGAAATCAATGATGTTCCTATCCTGGATAAGGTGATGGGAAAGGATCAGACAAATGTTTTTACTTTGATAGGTCAATCGATCCTACTAGGTTCTATCCTTGGGAACACCTAGGCAAAACTTTATCCTAGAGCTAGGGCTTGAGGTATCCAGAGATTCCATTGTCGGAATTGGTCCATGTTCTGAGGAGAGTGAGGGCACCCAGCAACGCAACTACCTATAGGAGATAGAAGTTTTCCTCTAGCTATATTCCTGGGAAATTGTTGCCCTAGGTGACCTAAAGGGGCTAGACCTAGGGAATGTGAAAATTTCTTAATCTAAGAAACCCTATTGCAGTATCTTGATTTAATTCTCCTACTTGAATTAAGTTACAAGTTAATTTCTGAAATATTCAATAAATTAGTGAAGTAAATAGTAAATACAACTAGAAACCTACACATACAGATCAAATATTGAATAACATCCTCATAGAAAAAGTGACACATGATTTTTCTGGACAACTATCCCCAGAAAAAACCTAATGTGGGAAAACCGGTGTAGCAAGCTTTGGAGGGTTTTCATTATTATGCAGAATCTAAGTACAACAATCCTGGGCACCAAAATTGGTTCACCCAACAGATAAATAAAAACGACAGTAATACGCTGCTTTGAATCCCTCTACATTAGCCTAACTGGCTTGTGTCAGCTGCTGCATTGCTCAGTAAGGGCCTGCGTCACACCTGAAGGGCTTACACTGCCCCTGCGCTGCCCTAACTGGGCTTGCGTGGCTCCTGCTTCCTCTGCGCTGCCCCTACTAGGCTCTGGCTGGATTGCGTGGCTCCTGCTACCCCTGTTTCTTTGGCTAGTTGGAATGCTTAAGCAGAAAAAAAATAGGTAAGAAATAAGGAACTGACCAAAGGCAACACATAACAGTCAGAAAAATTGAAGAAATGAAATGAAAGATCAATGTCCACAAATAAATGAAATATCTCAATGGGACTAGAGAGTAAAAGCTTTGACAACAACAATAAGTTCTTATAGAATCAACTAAGAGAACAGAGGAGACTAATTCATGAGGTTAAAATGTTGTATAATTGTTGGCACAAGAAAACTGTAGAATTGTTAGAGTAAATCTCTGCAGGTACCATTAGTTGGTGATCATCGATAATCATTTCATTTCATCAAATACCATGATGAATGGGCCTTACAAGCTATTTGTGTAGACAAACCCCACATAAGTTGTGTGATGGAAAAATATTCACACTATATTGAAGAAAACACCCACCAAATAAGGATGACATTTCAAATGGGGCAAGAAATAATAGAGAGATAGAAATCGAAAAAGTTAAAATGCTAGGGAAACATAAAAAAAACTAGGTAGCATGGTAGAAAGCACAACAAAGAAAATTATAAAAATGGAAAACCCTACAAATTAGCACCCATCCAAACATCACCACAATTTTTTCTTCAACTCTAAATCTCCAAACTCATCAAATTATATCATGTATTCAAACCTGATCCTCTTTGTTAGCCATTCTGAAGATAAGGTTGAGAACTTACTACAGAACCATCACCTACATGTTGTCATGATCTTATTCTGTGACCAGACAACCTAATTTTGTGAAGACACAGAAAGGTAAACACTCTCAGCCAAGATTTTCCATACAGCCTAGGTTGAGAAACCACATACACATCACCAGTTTTTTCTCTTCAAATTTGTAACTTAGAAGAGCTTTGTCTGACCACCTTCTGGTTGCTCCCAGAGTCACCCAGGCAACCCCTCTCAACATCATCCTCTTCCATATTTGTGTCACTATCTCCCTCTCTTACCCTTCTCTACCTCTCTCACTACTCTCCCTCCCTCTCTCTCCATTCCTTCTCTCCCCTCTCCTTCAGTTTATCTCCATCTCTCCCTTGTGACTCCCCTTGTCTCGCCACCTCTATCAATCTATGTCTTTATTATTCCTTCTCATATCTATCTATAGTTAATATATATCATGATATATTGGGGCCTACGATTGGGTTAATTACGCCTTGTTGGCAAGGTTAAAATGGTTAATCTTCGATAGACAAAATGTAGATCAGATATTTCATCAAAAAGAAGGAACCATACCCTATCTTCCAGGCTATGCCTATCAGTCACTTGGCCTCTTCTTTCTCTCACATGAATGCAGTCTTTCTTGACTAGTACAGAAGAAGGTTTCACATTATCAACTATTTGCTTGGGACAACTTTTAGTTGTCTCAACATTGCTACATTCTTCAAGCTTATCCTTTAAACCATCTTAGTATTTTGTACTCTCTTCAACTTTGTAGTGCTTTCCATTCCTTTCAGTCACATATGTTTCCTTGGTTTGTAAAGGGACAAGGTTGACAACATTAGGATGTTTTTGCAATAAACAAGGGTATTTCCAGGACACAGTCAAGTGGAGCAAGAGTATAAGAGCCAAATTTCTCATGAATGTGGGACACTCAAACTTAAGATTTTCTAGAGTAGTCACGACGTGCAGTCTGGTTATTAATACTTCATCAGATGGCCATTCTCCAAACTTAAATTGTGTGACAAAACTATGGCTGTGTTTGAAATTGGAGATTGAACATATATTTGGTTTGATTGCAATAGACATTTTCATCAATAAATGTAAAGCAATGGCTAACAAATACTATAAATTAATAAATAAAGAAGACATGGCAACAAGCAACAATACTTACAAAATTGTTACATTGAGATGCAAAGAATAAGCAACTATTGTGCACAAACAAAGACCAATGAAACTATCATATTAACCCTTAACCCCTTAAACACTAATTCCAAACCCATAACCCATTTAACCCCCTAAACCTCTAAAGCCCTAACCCATTTAACTCCTAAACCATAAACCTATAAACCCTTAACCCCTAACCCATTTAACCCCCTAAACCCCTAGTAAACCCCTAACCCATTTAACCCCTAAACCCTAAACCTATAAACGCTTAACCCCTAACCCCTTAAACCCTAAACGTTTAAACCCTTAACCCTAACCGCTTAAACCCTAATTCAGTTAAAGAAGTTCCCAGAAACTATGGGTCCATATGAGCTAGGTTGTGTCTCTTATGGAGGTAAGAGTTGTTATTTTTGTTATGGGTGGATAGGGTTTGTTCTAAGACAATTCGAATAGAAGTATAATGCCATAGTTAAGGAGGTTTCTTAACATGTTCAATCCATAAGGTGTGCCCTTAAGACCGTGACAAATATGTGTAGAAGAAGAGGGGTCGAGACCCTTGGAGAGAGGTTTATCTCTGCAATATATACCACAAATTTGGAAGATGGTTTGCAGAAGTATGTGTGAAGATAGAAAATACAAAGGAAGGTGGAACCTGAGTAGAAGATTGGGTGGAATAATTGTGGCATATTATGCGGAATGGATGTGTTGGGGTTCCTATGTTTTGGCATATTTGGCAATACCAAAAGATAAGACAACATCAAACCACTTTGGGGCCCTAGGATCTAGCCCTCCTGGACCCGGAGAGGGATCTCTCCAAATAGAGCAAAGAATGATATGTCTTTGAAGCTCAAATGAGATATTAGGCTAGTTATGAAGCACAAACGGGGTTTTAAATGATTTGGTTGGTTGGTTGCTGGATTGGTCATGAGATCATAGACTGAGAAAGCAATGGAAGGAAAGGAGCAGAGCAGCAGGATGTTTCAGCAAAGAGGATAGGTCAAAACTGTGCCATCCATTGGGCTATGGAGTCATGAAACGATAATTACTTGCAACCACTAGCCAAGGCTTTCAAAGGGCAAGTCATATACACTAAAGGATCTTTTAGGCAGATGGTGGAATGGAACATTAAGGAGAGAAAGTGGAAGAAGGAAAGACAACCAATTTTCTGTCTATAGATCAGGTCAGAGGTCATTTAACTCCAAACCTGCTTGGACATACTCAAAGGCAGCTCTCAAAAAGGGAAGAAGGGGCAGCTTATAGATCGGACCAGAGGTCATTTAACTCCAGGTCTACTTTAGCAACTCCAAGAGAAAACAAAGATAAGTTTAACGAAGAGATCTTAGAAAGGCCAGCTGGTCGCGCAAGGATCCTAGTGGACAGGGCTAACTCTAATCCCCAAAGTTCCCAAACCTTCCAGCTTAAACCCAACAAGAACATCTAAGAACTGATCCATCCAATTCATACATCAGAGAGCAGGCAATAACATCCACTACACTGGTTAAATTGACTGAAATCAATTCTCAGATAACACATTTAGCAGAAAACATCAAAGGTAGGGAGAGCAGGAAACATAGGGCACCTAACAAGGGTGAATCCTATGTTATACTTATGTTTCCTACCAGAAGAACATGAAACAGTACGAAAATGTAATAAACAAAGTGAGAGAACACATCACCAATAGTAATAGACCAGGATCCTGTGAAATGTGCCTTGGTTAACTGATGCAAAACCAGTCATGTACACTGAGCTCAATGGCTAATACAATCCAGACTTTCTCCTCCCAGCCTATTACATACAACTACTCTGCTACTCCCTCCCACGACTGTTCTAACAGTCAAGAATGAATCCCTCTAACAGCAATGGCAGCAGCCAACAACAACCTTTACATTATGTTCTCGGGGATTCTTAGAGGAGAAGAGGAAGAAACAGAAGTAGGTGAACAATTAAATGAGTCTCATTAATACAGAATGGTGGAGGAAGCCGAGCCCATTCTGCTTAATGGCTATATGCAGTGCTGTGTGTATTCTGTAGATCGGTTTGGAGATCTCTGTCGGGTCGGATTTGACCTCTGATATTTATTTGGAGTCCTTTCGGTGTCTGGAGCTCTGTGCTGCCATTCTGGAATAAATGAATCCAGATGAAAGTATGCAAGGCCGCTCCATACCTCATACCTGCTGCCAGACTGTCTTAAATGAGCTTTAGTCAGTGTAATTAATCATTTCAGGGCTCGAGGAGGCATGGAGATTTCTTGGAGGAAGGTGTCCTTCTGAGAGAAGAGTACACTGCCATTTGGTAGCGCAGTTATGATTTGCTGGTGCACTCATTAGTCTTCAAACTGAGCCCTTTTGCTTTGAATGCGGGGTTAAGAATTAATCACATCAATGATGAGCATGAACCCCCTTTTCATCTCTGCTGCTGGTCCGTTGGCGGGTGCTGAAATGACCTCTCTATGCTATCTGCTCAATGAAATAAACCAATCATGAACCGGGGCAGTGGTAGTGGAGAAATGTTGCGGAGGCCGGAGGAAAGGCGGTGGAGCAATTGAGAGCAATGAAAATAATGGAGAGCGGCGGAAAAATGGTTGATAGTGTAAAAACCCAAATGTTACTTCTTAAGCAATTCACATAAGAAAACATGGAAAAACAATGAACGGAGCCATGGATGTGGGACCCGGGGAGCGCATCGCAAATCGTAAAGGCGGAAAGTGCAATGGCGGAAATTAGCACCAAACAGAAAACTGCGCTTTGCGCTCTGCGACGGAGTGGAAATGCGATGGGGAATGCGATGGGTGGAAAGACTGTATGGTGGGCCCAAACTGGATCGCAAAATCGCAAATGTAGAAAATGCGACGGCAGAAATCAGCACCAAATAGAAAACTGTGCTTTGCACTCTGCGACGGAGCGGAAATGTGATGGGGAAAATGCGATGGGCGGAAAGACTGTATGGTGGGCCCAAGCCGGATTTCAAAATCGCAAATAGAGAAAGTGTGATGGGAGAAAATATGACTGGCGGAAAGTGCGATGAGGAAAATGCGATGGGCGGAAAGTGCGATGGCATGATCCATCGCATCGCAAATATTTGCGATGGATTGGTCGAACACAAACAATGAAACTGCGATTTGCGATCTACGCTATAAGCGGCGGGTTAATATGAGAACTTTATAATAAAGTTTTATATGGAACGTATTTGTGGGGTATAGAGAAGGGGAAGTGGTTTAGGCCTATGGTAAAGTTAAAAGTGGGTTTTAAGCCCATTTCAACAGATTTAAAGGCAAGAAGGGGTACGATAGAGGAATAAAGGGGAATGATGGCCAACAAAGGGTAAGGGAAGAAATTAAAGGGAATTCAAAAAGGTATGAAGGGAAATAGAAGGGGAAACAAGTAGAAGCTAAGTGGGGGTTGAAATAAGAGGGAAAAGGGGTCCTTTGGGCATTTATTCACAAACAGAGAGGCTTTATAATAGGAATCAGCAGAGGGGAATTTATCAAAGGATAAAAGACACATGGAGGCTTCAAGGAGACTATGTTTTCAGAGGAAATGCATTCCTTGAAGGCTCAAAAACAATTTAGCCCCCGTTTGCTTGCCAAAAAATTTATAGGGGGGGCTAACAGGATGGACATGAAGAGGAGTTGATTTTGGGGGAGTGTCTAGAGAGTTTTGGACAAATATCTGAAGAAACCTATAAACAATTAGTCAATCGACTTTGGGTGGATGTTCTGTGACCCTAGTTCAAGCATATACAAAGTGTTAGAAGGATGATAAGAGGAGTAGTTTAGATTTGTTCATATATTGAACAACAAAGAAATTGGTACACAAAAATAGTAATTTTGAAAGGACTCAAATCACTATTAGGTGGAAATTTTGAAGATCCCTAGACGAGGGCAGTGTTGTGGGCACTAGATTAGTAAAATAATTTACCATGGTTAGGAAAATTAATGGTATTCCAAGTACAGTTGGAGGGTTGTTAGGTGACTATCAAAGAAGAGCCCCAAGTCTTGTGCTTGTGAAGGAAAACAAGACTAGTAGAAGGGTAGGTGTATTGGGCCTAACGACGTGCAAAATTTGAAGGACTAAGGAGTTGGAAATGAATAGATCACTCATAAAGACAAGGCCTTTCTAGCCCTAATGCACAAGGAATGAACCCTCAATATAAATATTTTGTTTGTTAAACAAACTCAATTGTGTCAATGTAGAATACTATACATAAGAGAAAATAAAATGATATTATCCACATCAGTGCTTGAAATAACCTCAAATTAGCCATGGGTAGTGAGCCAAAGGGTGAATGTGGGGCACTATTAAAGTTACATCATGTTTAAATTCCTTTTACATTTTGAGGTTGTTCTCCAATAGGGTTGAAGAATCATCACAAGGAAGCATGGCACAATTTTGTTGGGGAGCAATTAAAGTTGTAACACAATTCAAGTGATTTACACCTCAAATGTAAATGACATCATTATATGTTTGTGTCAGGTTGTTAGAGAGGTTATTTATAGACAATACATTCAATGTACTTAGACTTCATATTTTTAGGGCCTCAACTGTAACATGGATTTGTATCAGGAACACTTCATGCAAATGAAAGGGGGCCTTTTTGTTTAACCACATACACTCAAGAGTATCAGATGTTGTCCTGTATATCTCCCTTGGTGCGTTCAAAGTTGGTTTACATTCGCGTCGATTTGAAATGAATCATAATGACCTTCCTCTTCTTAATAACATCTACTAGTGTTTCCGTTTGTAGATACCCCCATTTATTATGAGATTCAAGGGATGTTCTATTGTCTTTATCAACATTTGGACGAGTCGTTATCTACATTCTTTAAATACATGTCTAGAACTTTTTATGAGGGAGGTACTTGGATTTAGATCTTTATATAAGGCCTTATGTGCCCTTCCCTTTTAGAACTCTTCCAAGGGGTTCACCTCCTTCTATATTTCCCTGCCTACTTAGGGCCAAATTGACAAACCAAGATTTAAACTTCTTCAACTACCAAATTAGTGAGGCATTGTACCTCTTCTTGACCTAGACCTCAACAAGATACCAAATTAGTGAGGAATTGTACCTCTTCTTGACCTAGACCTCAACGAGACATCTTTTTTCAGATATACTTTAATTATTTCCAACCATATATCACAAGTTGGATGTCATAGGATATGTTACCCCATTTTATATATGGGCTTTTAGAGGATATTTTAAAATTTGATTGTCATCTCAACCCCTATGATTCCTGTCACATTGATCATGTTCCATCTAAGGTATATGGATCTATATGTAATTCATGAATGTATCATTGGTTTGATGACACCTTGTGTTAGCCATCTAGGACACTATGTGTAGGAAGAAGTTCCTTTAGCTTGTATGATCCATGTGTATATGATATTATGTCCAATGTGTACTATTTTTATTGTTTTCACTTAAACACTATGTTCTAACTATTGATTGATTGACTATAAGTTTTAATCTGAGTTGTTCCATGGTGTTTCATAATTTTGCTCAGAGAAGTGTGTCATCTTGATGGTTTGGATATATTCTTGGTGATTTGAGTAGGTGCTATACATTGATCTTATTGTACCCCTTAATTCCTTTAATCAAAATTTATCCCATGTCTCTCTTAATAACACATGTGAAGGCCTTCTAATTGGATATTTTTAAGCTTTAAATGAACTTCCTCAAAAATAAGAAACTAACTATACCTACTTAAATTTATTGATAACATTATTCATAGATTTAAAGATAATTTTCACTACCTTAAAGGTTGATAGATATTTCCGAGCTCATGTTCATTTTCCCTCTTTATATGAACATTCTTACTTATATTAGAGAAATATAATATAATTTTGATTAATTAGAATTCTTACTTATATTAGAGAAGTATAATATAATTTTGATTAATACTCTAATGAGTTTAACATTATTTTTACTCACATAAAAATAAAACTTGATGAAAATCTAACCGGCCATAGCAATTTATTTGACTACCTATTAAAATCTAATTTGGTGGCTACTATAAAATTTAAATCGACCTATTAAAATTTACTTTCCTGCCGATATTCTCCTTGCCAGGTCTGGGACAGATTTCGGTGCTGCTTTTCTGCTCATAAATTTTATGATTTCGCCGCAGATTCCATACCCTTCCTTGACATTTAATTATTCTATCCACTCTACTAGATTTTTAAGCCAAACTTATTATATCAGATCCGGGTTCACTCTTTTTCAATGGCAAAATGCTTTTTCATTGATACCATCTTGACTTAAAAAAATGAAACTAAATATAAACATATATGTCAAACAGAATACTCCAATACCTACCATAATTAGTTGCATGTTGTTCAAAATATTGAATGAATGAAATGCAAACTCTAATTTTGTTGCAAAGTGTCTCGCTTTTCAAGGAAAATACACGAATCTTGAAGGTCTATCATATGTGCTTCTTTGTATTTGGAAAAAAAGATAGTTTATGGGAGAATTGTACAAGATGGGATGTCAAAGATAAAAAATCACACTTGCAAAACCAACCTTTAAGGAGTACGATAATCAATGCATGTAGCATAGTTTTAAAGAATCACATGGGCTAATGACTAGGCTAGGCACGATACTGAACCTATCTCATTCTAAACAAGGTATTAAGGATAATAAAATATGATTAATCAACCTAGCTATGGGTTGGATATAGAGCATTCCATGGGATTTAGGCCAAGTTTCTAAGGCTCATCATCATAACTATATCTTCGATAGAAAGGTTTGGATCGACCCACAACCAATAATCTGAACTTCCTTTAAGAGTTATAATAAACCCCTTCATTATAAGGAAGCATAAAATGTATTTTTTAGGGGTTGAGTTGTGTGTTGGATTCGTATGTCCTAGAGGTTCCTATATGATAAATAAGCTATGAATATATAAGAGGCATATAGTAAAGCATGGAGTGAGGGAATTTGTGTAGCAGTCCTATCATTTAAGCATAAAATTGATATTAAATTGAGTATAAAGGAGGCCTCTAATGAAGTGTGTACTAAAAATTGGTCAATGGATGGTGTTGGAGTTTCATTCCTAGATTAGATAGTTCTAAACAATAAAATGATTTTACATTTAATAAATATTCTAGATTTTTACAACTTGGTTTAAACTTCATTTGTAGTTTGCTTAAACAGGTGGCATTTTATAACATGAAAAAAAATGGTTTCATTTAAAAGATTCCTTGCTACCATAACCACTTCATCCCCTAAAATTAGGGTTTCCTCTCACCTTTTCCTCAACAAAATAAAATCTCAAACCTTCGTTATAATAACAACAAATAAATAGTGTGCATAATTTTTAGTCTCTAGCTCTCCCTTTCTCTCCCTCTCCCTCCTTCCCTCCCTCCCTTTCTTTCCTTGTCCCTACCTCCCTCTCCATGTCTCCCTCCATTTCTTCCTCTCTGTCCTCAATGGAAAAACTAGAATCCAAACCCTGAGAATTGGATACCCAAATATTTATGGCTTTCCATCCAACTGCTAAACCCCCTAACCTTCCATTAACATCCAAGGAAATGAAACTCCACCGCTTTAGTAGGCCTTCTAGAAAACTGACAACATAAACACCATATCTTGACAATTGTCACCAACGACTTGGAGGATGTGTTGCAGGGAGGAGTTGCACCATTTAGCTTTTCCTCAACACCCAAAACCTCCAATCCAGAACCCTTTTCTAACCTAATATGTCCTTTCCTCTAGATGGATAGTCCTAAGAAAGAAAAGGGAAGCTTATATTTTTTAGCCAGGTGCCCATACCTATGGCCCCGCATACACCTAAAAGGTATTCCTTCATAACCCAATATCTGAATACACTCCACCCCAATCCCGATATCCATGCCTTCTATAAGCCCTTATATGAGGTCCATACTAACCAAAATATGGGTGTATGTCTTAATCCCTATATCTAAATATGTATATTCATGGGCTAAATAAGATCCAAATGAGTTACCTATATCTTTGAAAATTAGGGCATCCCAATAGGTAGGAGGGTGACTTGGAAGATGAACCTAGACTGGGGCCATATCTAGACTCTCCTACTTTGCATCGAAGAGGGACATCTAGAAATTGAAAAGGATAGGAGACAAATCAGTTTTCTAAACCATTTGTTGTACCTTCTGGGTGTCTGCTACATCTTTGAAGCAAAAATGAATCTAACCTTGGGCTAACAATGACACCTATGGAGAAAATTTAACAATAGGTAAGATTTCAATGTCCGCCCGCACGTTTAGGGTTGAGGACCTCAATTTTCAACCCCTTACTTGCCCCACCAAGGATTTTTTGGACATTTCCTTAGTATTTTGAATGGTAACGTTGACTCCCAAAAATAGAGAAAGTAGGACTTTGTTCTTATTCTTGACACTACAATGTATTTTCCTCTTCCTTGCTTTTTCATACTCCTTTTGAATCATAATTCCTTCTTATTCTAAGAGTGTTTCTCTCTGAAAACCACAAGACCATTCATGATGTTAGTTTGACCTTCTTCCGTTGTCGAGGCAAGGCTCTCCTTCACTAATTCACTGAAGGAGGGTGAGGCTCATGGCACTTGAGATGAAGGATATACATGAAAACAATCTAGAGAGGCTTCTGAGAGTGAAGAACCCCCACTGTGTTCAAAAAATTCTGAAAACCCTAGGGAAGTAGTAGCAAATTGTATGTCTTCCTCCAATATCTGGGACTATAGGGAAACTAAACTTAGAGACACACACCCCAAGAAGAGTTCTCTAGCCCCTAACAAACATCCTCAGGCCCTGAGCTAGATGAAACTAAAGGACCCAAGTAGTGCATGGCTGGAGCAAGGGTCAGAGCCTTCGAACCGCTAGATAGTTGCCTATTGAATTCTTAACTTTTCTTTCTAAAGATCTAGTAGGCCTAGAAACTGTGGTATGGTGAATTTATAAGTTGACATTGAAATGCGAATGGATAAAATCCTTGGGACTAGAACAATTTTTTTGAAACCCCCCTCCTCTAGTTGATAATCCACCAACTCCTCCTTCTCCATGTGGGTCCAATAGTAAGCAATCAACATCTCATCTTAAAATCATATTTGATGAGTAGTTGCATGTCTTCAAAGGGTTTATCATGGCGAACATATCTCTACAAAATATATATCACGTGGATAAAAAACTCGTGGTTACCATTTGATCTTATCTTTCATTTTGACAATGATATTAGAGCCTAGCATTGTCTAGAGCTTGTTCACTCTTTGTCAAAACTACGACGCTTTCTTCGCCTACAATTTTTCCATGGGCCTCTAGGGTTTCTCTAGTGTTGAATTCTTCTGCTATGGTAAAGATGTTGTAATGTTCTCTTTAACATTTTGAGTCCATCAAAATAAAATTAAAATTAAAAACATAAAATTAATAATTAAACCAATCTAAATCTATCTTAACTCTAGATCTACCAAAGGTCTAGAGGGAAGAATCAAATCTCTTAAGGTTCAAACCTCTTTAGATTTGATCTCTAGACACTTGATAAATTCGAAATGAAGATGAATCTAAATTAATCATATACAATGAAAAAAAATAAAAAAACATAAAAAATAAATTGATTTGCAAACTAAACATAGTATCCACCTTTCTTTTGAAAAATATTAAAATATTTACCATATTCGAATAGCTTTTAAGAAATTAAAATATTTATTATATTGAAATTATCATATTGTGATAAACGTTTTTGATCCTTCCGATTAAAATGATTTGAGTCATCCGAAAACCATTTTCCCTCCCACTCGATTAAAATTTCAAGAGGGTATTGTCATGGAGGATTGTCGGGCAAACTAAATGGGGGCAAACTAAACACACAGTATTTTGTTACCAAAACAGTAGAGCGGAGCTAGAGCTACATGAGGGGAGCCTTAACACCCTGTCATCGATACTGAATGCATTGAAGAGTTCGACTCAAGAAAAGATGAAGAAGTGATTATTCAGTTTCAAGAAGAAGAAGGCGGGCCCTCCTCCATCTGTTGAGAGGCATACAAGAAGGTAAGAGTTTAAGAAATTATTGCATGTATAATGTAGCTACTATGCCATGGAAATCAGAAATCAGACCATCATCTCTGCACTCTCGCAAGACAGGGTAAACTCCACAAGGAATGTTCGTAAATGATGACCACTCCTGAATTTGAGCTTGGGAACCTCTATAGCAGCAGTCTCTGGTTCCCATGCTTATCGCTTCTTCCACATTACCATTTACTTGAGCTCTTCAACCTTCAATTCCACCTTTGATATTCCTTATTTTCTCACAAAATCAGCAACATTCTCAATAGTGGCTACACCCTGCTACAAGGTGAACTGCAAACACTGTTGCTTAACAATGTTAGTGAACTCCATATCAAATTTTAGCCCTGTGTACCATGCATCTCCATTTATCTCCTTTGAAGGTGTCAATTTTGTTAGCATATACACCTTCATTGCTTGGTCAGAAACACACTTCACCCCTTTTATTAAGTCACGAGCTTCTATATTTTTCAATGCTTTGTTAACCTGTGGTTGCTGTAATTTTTTTTCTCTTTTCATATATTTTGTCCATATACCCATATTTCCAGCATTTTTTATGACTTGATATATGAGCATATCTTCAGATGAGAGGCCCTTAAACCTTACAGATTCTTCTTTCGTCTGTGGCTTCTAAACGATGAAATCACCCTGCTTGAAAACCTGGAGTTGACGATTTTGAAGCAAGGCATTGAGTGCCTGAGATCTAGCATTGAGATCAACATCTTTAAGATTTTACTCCACGATTTTATCTATCAATCCATCAGAGAAAGTATTGAAAAGATCCAATATTCTATTAATGGTAGTAGCCATTTGTGAAGCTAATGTTGTGATCTCTAAGATCTTCAAAACTGTAATGGGCTTCGAACCCTAGAACGGTATGTGCATTTGTAGTGTCTGATTATCCCGATTGCCCCATTTAGAGTATGGGCTTCGAACCCTAGCCACAGTATGTGCAATGCGTGGCCTCAAGCAGAAACCAAACATGTATGTATATATGCTCTGCATTTTGAACATTTGTGTGGCTATTACTATGTTTTGATCACAGAAAACAAAATTATGCACAACTGAATTTTGATAATTTGGATACCAAATGTAGAATTGAGTGGTGCCTGAAGCGTTGTTTGGTGGGGCACAATTTCTAACCAATGGATTCAGTTTCCAACTACTTTATGAACAGTCCTAAATTATTTTTCAGTTTTTTTTCATCTCAAACACATGAATGTCCTTTTACAACATATATTATTATCATTTACTCATGCAACCTATTGTGCACAGGGTTTCAATGTTTCATTTTCTAGTTGTCACTGTAGAGGTAACCATGCCCTCCTTTTTCCAAGCATATCTAGCTGTCAATTTTTTGCCTTATTGTTTACAAAAGGGGTAGGTAGATGTCATTTATTCGACTCTTTATCATCATTACTCAAAAGTTAATTCAATGATATCCTACATCCCATATATTTAATGTCTTAGCTTCCTAATATCTATCATAGCCTAAATTCTCATGGTTCGCTTTTAGAGCCTATTGATCATCTTAGCTCCTTGCTAATTTTTGAAAAACAAACAAAGGGGTCACGCTGTCTTTGAGTTTTCAAGTAATGGTTTCCTTCTGAGAAAGACATCATCCTTGAAGCCTTTCATGATTACCTGCTCTCTAATTCCTTTCCCTCTATTGTTCTGGAGTCAATAAGTCTCACCGATTGCTAAAAATATGCGCTTCAAAGGCCTCTACTTATCTCTTGTATCTCTGAAAAAATCCCCATTTTTCCCCTCCCCCCCCCCTTGGGACAAAACCCACTTTGAACATTATATTAAGGCCCTAGCCCCTTTACCGCAAGCCCCAACCACTTCCCCACATATGCCCTTAGCCTGGGACCGAGCGCTGACCCTTAAGGCGCTAATCGCATACATCGCAAATCACATTCATGCCATTTTCTGCCATCGCACTTTCCGCCTTTGCGATTTGTGATTCATCTCAAATCGCATGTTCTATGGAATGCTCAGATCACCCATCGAATATATTTGTGATGCGATTCACCGATCGTTCAAACCTTCCGATCACGGCCGTCCATCCCTCCACCAGATCCAACGGTCACCGTACTCCCCGCCAAATCGCAGTCGCAATATTTTATGTGACACCCCGCTGACCTTCCCGATCTGTGATATTGTGATTGCGATAGACCTCTGGGTCCCACCTCTTATTTCTCGCATGGGTTCATACATTTAAAGGCTTTTCCCTTTGTAAACAGGAAATTTGTTATATATTGCGTTTACAGAGGATTGCTCGTCGCATCGCAAATCCCCTGTTTATCACTCCGCCCCACTCCATCTCCCGATTTGCGATTGTGATGCGTACCCAGGTCCCACCGTCAGCATTCAACATCATCCCTTTCCCATTGTCTTAGTATCACGCCATCTGTCCTCAAGTTGTTCTTCGCATGGTCTTCACCGCCCCAGACCCATATTTGGTTCATTCCTTCGCTTCTTTCGTATTTTCACGCTTATCTAGCATTTCGCTAGCTTTCTTCATGGCCATCCCACACTGTTACACTGTATTTTCTACCACCACCTTACTTTTTCCACTGGTCCACCATGCAGTGCTGTCATTCCTCATTATCCCCCACCACTTCCACCTCCCCGTGCACGGTTTTCTTAACAAGTTTGCGGATTTTGCAGGGTTTTAGCGATGGAAATTTGTCATAATATACAGCCTGGACTGCAGTAGCAGAGCACATCGAAGGGCTACTCTACAGAAGCTGAAATTATGAAGAAACGTCCTGAGAGTTGTCATGACATGACATCCATGGAAGAAATAGGGTTCAAAATCCACCAAACCCTTCAGAATCATTCAAGGAGCAGATTGTTGCAGATGAAAACATTAATGATGAAGCAAAGAGTATCAGTCGAAGACCAATGAATTCAGTGTCTGGCATGAAAGATTCTAAATTCTAATTCAAAATTAGAAAACAAAGAGTACAATGCACAAGAGAGCTATGCCCTCAAGGCTTTATTTCGGCAGAATTCCCTTTCAGGAAAGGACAGAGAGTTATGTAATTTCGATTCTACGTCGTTTCCCTAAGGAGATCTTTACTCAGTGAAAATATTTCAGCTGACAGCCGGCAAAGATGCGCTCAGTTCACCACCCAGATCGCCAGCTCATCAGCAAACATCCCACCACCAGCATCAGCAACGACCTCGACCCTTCCACACCTATGAAATCTTGTCAACTCATGATTCAGCCTCAGCGGCCCATTTACTTTTTATTGAATTAGTTACTTTTAAGTTTCGAGTGGGCTGCTTGCTCCACTCCAGCATTTTACTTCTACCAGAATATTGTTTAATTCCCTGTTTTAAAAACGGCCAAATGCCTGACTGTCCGTGATGAGAAGACTTATTCCTCATCATGAATTTTGTTGTTTTGACAAGGAATTATAACAGATTTTGGTTATGCGAAGAAGATATTTTTTTTTCAAAAAATATCTTCTCGTTGAGATAGTAAGAGGTCTATATAAGGAAGATCGAATGAGAAAAAATGGTTCCAAATTTTCTGAAGAAACTCGCAGTGTAAAGAATTTTGTATGCTCGTTGTGGAATTATCAATACAAATACACAGAGCCCGTGGGGTCTCAGCGAAGAGAAGTTCTACTCATACGTGAGGATTATAGTCTTGATGTTATATGGTCTGTGTGATTCTTTCTTCGTAATATTGTCTCATTGTTTACTTCACTGTCTCCAATTTCTTTATATTATGCTTTGGAATGCGAGTGACTCGCCAGTTTGGGTATGAATTTATCATTGTTTGGTACTCATACTTGACTAGTCTATGTCGCTTTAAATATGGCCCATGTGTAATATGTCGTTCTGCCTAACACTTCATTCGTACTTCCTCTGTATTAAATATCATGGGATGTTGTCCTTCCAGAATTGATTAGCATGTATGGATTCTTAGCTTTTAAGCCCATATGATGTTGAAATATGTTTTCCGAGTATCATTCCATCGGTAATTAGTATTCTCCTCTCACTTTCTGCGCAGCAAACACCTTTCAGTAAAAATACCTATACACCATTGAGGAACTGGCCCTCCTTGATGAAAGTTGTCTCTAAGTTGTCTGAAGTATACATGTATTGAAGATTCCCTTCTTGCCTCTGCAGTATCTTTATATCTTGCTGAATCTCAAAGTAGTTTGGTCCCATTCATATGATAATGCTTTGCACAAGTTGAATGAGTAAAGAGTCCTAAGCTAATAATGAGTCTGAAATATACATTATACTCTTTACTGGTTAAGATGTCCTAGGCACTGGTCTTTGGAAACTCAAGGCTGTCTCTAGGAGCTACAACAGAGCCAAACATTTTGCAAAGATTCATCTTTTGGTGAACATCATGAAACCTTATTTAGAGATTCTGATGTGCTCTTTTGATTTTGAGTTTGCATTCTTGAATTTGAAGTGTGCTTTGAATTTTCTTTAACTGTTCCTTCACATGAATCGTATTCAATTTCTTATTGTCTATCCAAACACGAAAGAGCTATAGATAAAAACCTGTTGATGTATGTTGTATTCGGTGCTGCTTTCTAACTTGTAATCCAAGGGACTTAATGTGATAATCCACTATATCTAGGAACATAGATCTGTGCTTCTATCACCAATGACTGCTTCAACTTACTGTTATTATGTTTTCACTATGAACGAAACTTTTCCAAATGCTTAATTTGAGATTGCTTATGCCTGGCATGTGATACTGATTTGTTTGTCCATTTTTGTCTGGGCTAGGATTATTTGGCAAATGCATCAATTGTGACATTGGATATACTGTACTTTTAGAACACACACTTGCGGAGAGGGACCGAAGGTATGTTTTTTCTTCTTCTAATTCTTGTTTTAGTTTGATTCATATCCTTACCACAAGAATAAAATATGTGGTATTTGAATGAATAGTTGTTTGTGTTTGTATCGAAATATGTGAGATGCTCTACATCTTGCTTGGGGTGGGTGGGTCCGTCAATATTTTAGGTGCATCGAATATAATATCCCAAATCCATCTAATTCTGGTTTCAATAGGGTCAATATTGCATATCTTGAGTTCAGAGAAATGACTAATGTATTAAATATTGAAATTTGAGATATTCAACCTCGAGCTTTGGAACATTGATGTGCATATCAAACACAATTTTAGATGTGTCTGTGCTAGTGTATACTGATTTCCATTTGATATTAGTGTGAGTAATCTCATTTGTTGTGGAGCTGACTCTGTTTAGTTTGGAGGCTTTGCAGGTTTTTGTCATTTGGGTCAGAAATGCAAGTGTGCATTTTGATATGCAGTTTCGTTTTGCTTTGTATATTTGTTACTCTTTGATGTTATTTATTTGTGGGAAGCATAGAGAATGAATGGATTTAATGCATGCCATTGGGTTCTTAGTCTATTTCTGATTTGTATACTGTGAAAATTTCTGAGTACAAAAATCCTACTGCTAAATATTGATTTACTTCTCCTACTTGTTTTATTATGCACAAGTTATTTAACTGAAAATATTCAAAAAAACTTCAAGGTAAACACAACTAGCAACCTACACAAATACATATCATTTACTGAACATCATGCACATATGACAAAGGAGACAGATTTTTTGGACAAATGTCCTCGGAAAACCCAATGTGGGAAAACTGGTGCAATAGATATGAAGGTTTATTATTATTAAGCAAAAATATTCTGAGCACATCTAGGGTGCCATAATCCGGCTCACCCAATAGAGAAAACCTTGGCTACAAAGAAAATGTGAGTTTTACCTCACTCCCGCAAGTCCTGGCTGATCTGGATGAGCCACTAGTGAAACCCCAACTAGCTTTGCACAATCTATACGCTGCCACTGTGTAAGGTTGCGTGGCGCTGACTGAGGGACTATGTCACCCTTGCTATGTGCTGATCAACTTCTACCAGAGTCTAGTTTCAGCCCTGCCGGCTTAGAAACCCTAGTCTCTAGTTGAGTTTCAGACTTTCCTTGGAGGCTCTACGCTGCCCCTGCGTGGGCCTGTGTCACCCTCTCTAGGGATTGCATCACACCCTCTGATGGCTGCGCTACCTCCACTGCGTCTCTGTTGCCCTTGACCTGCGTTGTACTCTTGGTCATCCTGACCAATCACTGCATCTGCCCCTCACTGCTTCTCTAAATCACTCAGATCTGATCTTCGTCTGAGCACTGCTCCATCAGAAGAATTCAATCTCTTAGATTTTGTGTGTGTGTGTTGTCCAATTGACCACAAGCCCTTCCTTTATACTTTTCTCGTTGACAAATCAATGGTTGTGATCTTATCACTAATCAATGGCTAAGATTAAAATAAGCTTGATCCACGTCACTTAGAATGTTCTCATCACATGTGTAAATTAATTCACTTTAATATTTTTAATTTCCCTAAGTTAGACTTAGGGTCCCCATTAAAAAATGTAATTATTTGAATAAATTTTACACCAAATGGAATTTCTCCAAACACTTTTTTGGGTCTTAGAGATCTCATGTGTTCTAGCCCCTCCACAAAGTTTTGGAGTTAGAGCACATCTGATGCTACCCTAAAATCTCAACACTCCCTCTTAGCGATGAGTGTGCTCTAGCAATAGTTCCCCACTAAAGTGTCACCTTGATCTCTGGCATCAGTCTTTGCACCAATGCTTGGACTGCTGACCTCCATCCACTATGATGCTACTCTCTGTATTGCTACCCATGTCACTACCAATGACACTGCCACATCTATACTGCATCTCCCTCTCAAATTGTTGCATCATTCTGCCCATAGCACCGCCACTGCTAACTGCTAACTGCCACACTACAACTCAGTTGCTGAGAAGTAAGTAGTTGAAGGACCACCACCCAATCACCAGACAAGTCAGTCGGGATGCATCTCATCACTGAAGCACCCTCTGCTACTACGCTGCACTGTCTCTCTGAAGCTCTGCGATGTCTGCTTCACTGTACTACGTAAGCACTTCCTTTGCGCTACTGTCTCTCATCTGCGTTGCTCCAAACTTCAGCATCCCAACACTGCCTTTGCTTCTCTATGATTTTATACACCCACTGATCCAATCATCTTGTTATTGCCTTAAGGCTCTTGCAGCTTATATGTGATCCAAGATTTTGGGCAACTCAAGGATCCTGCCTTCCCATCTGTAGCTTCTCTATATATCTATATCGCCCCACATCTTCTCTCGAGACATGAGCACTCATGGCCACATCATCCTCACTACCACTGTCCCCTCTAGTTGTTGCTGCCTTGGAATCTGAAGCTTCCTTGTCCTTCCTCTTAGAACAAGTGATAGCGAAGTGTCCAATTTTGCCACATCTAAAGAACCAGACCTTGGATAGGTCCTTCTTCTTCCGTTGCTACTACTGTCCCTTTGATGCTAGGGCTGCATCTCCCTCCTCCTCCTGTCGAAGGATAGCTCACATGTCACCCCAATTTGGGAGTTGTGCTCTGCCCAAGATGCTTTGGACAAAGGTCTCCCACTCATCAGTGACTGCATTCAGGGTAGTCCTCACTAAGAGCCCTTCATCCGGAGTTGCCCTCATGGCAATCAATTGATCTCGGATCGTCTACAATCTGAAGAGGAAGGGATCAATCTCCTCTCCCTTGTGCATTTGCAACATCCACATTTGGTTCTCTAGAAGCATCTTCCATTGGAAAAAGCTGCCTTGATACAACGTGGTCAAAGATTTCAACATATCATGTGTCGTCCTCTTCTCGAAAATGTGTGGTACCACATGATCCTTCACCCCATCCATTATCAAGCGCTTTTCTCATGCCCGATTTTCGTTGAACTTATTTAGAGCATTCACATTGGTGGGCACAACTAGGAAATTTTTCACGTGGTCTCTGATACCATACTGCTTTAGGACTATCAGGATTTTGGCCTTGCAAATCACAAAGTTAGACACACCGTCCAACCTATCCCGATCTCTTAGTGCGTATGGGGCCATCTCTGCTCAAAATATTGAAATAGATACTCTTCTCCCGTCTACTACTGCTGCACTCAACAGAAGATTGGATCTGGGTTTCTTGGTGTTAGAAACCCTCTAGACATACTTCTCCCTCCAACAACTGATTCCCTCTCGAAAATCCTTCGCCAATTCTGCCGAATCAACCCTCTACGATCACCCTCTTGATCTAATCTCAGAGCTTTAAAAATCCAGAAAACTAATTGGTAAGGAGGCTTTAAAATTCCATGTCATATTACTGCATATTTTATTTCAAATTTACACCAAAAACATCATTGTAATCTTCTAGAGTTACAAAATCGTAATATTCTTTTAATATGTTCTTGCATATAGGGAATCAATGGGATTAATTTTATTTTCATAATATCAAATGTATGTTTGACAAAAGTCTCTATCACTATATCCCTGCTATCCACAACATCAAATATTTTCTGTTGAGCAGCATCTTCAACCACTTCCTTACCAATAAAAGACATGTTGAATCCATATACATTTCCCAAAACAATAGACTAGTTCCACCTTTTCCAACACCAGCCACATACATCTTAGCTATGTTTGGAAATATTGCTCCACGAGGTTTCAACCAATGATCACGAGCATAAATAACTGAGCTGAGCAATGATTCATAAAACATGCACTATCCCATCCACTCACTCACTATCCCATCTACACTTTGACTTTCAATTGCCATGAAATTTTCAATATCTTCTATCATGTTGTGGACTACAGTAATAACTCCATGTGAGTTTTGATTTTTGGAATTTTCACTTTCTTCTTTGAGCATGTTTTTTTGTTTTCCATCTTGACTTCTATGCAATTGTAGTTGTAGCCTGCTATTTTTATCTCAAATTCTCAGATTGCAGATTTGTGTAGAGTGGGCCTAATATATTTGTTGTTTTAATCCATTCTACTTCTTCTCTCTCCCTTTCTCTCCTACCTTGCTCTCTCTTCCCCTCTCTCTCTTTCTCTACCCTCCAATCCTCTCACTATATCCGTCCCTTTATCCTTCTTTCTGCCCCCCTTCCATCTTTGTGTCACTATCTCCCTCTCTTACCCTTCTCTACCTCTCTCACTCCTCTCCATCTCTCTCTCTCTCTCCATTCCTTCTCTCCCCTCTCCTTCAGTTTATCTCCATCTCTCCCTTGTGACTCCCCTTGTCTCGCCACCTCTATCAATCTCTCTCATAGGTCCCAATATGTCTCGCCACCTCTATCAATCTATGTATTTATTATTCCTTCTCATATATATCTAGAGTTAATATATATCATGACATATTGGGACCTATGATTGGGTTAATTCTGCCTTGTTGGCAAGGTTAAAATGGTTAATCTTCGATAGACAAAATGTAGATCAAATATTTCATCAAAAAGAGGGAACCATACCCCATCTTCCAGGCTATGCCTATCAGTCGCTTGGCCTCTTCTTGCTCTCACATGAATGT
The DNA here is from genome assembly GCA_034641835.2 of Pinus albicaulis. NCBI lineage: Eukaryota > Viridiplantae > Streptophyta > Pinopsida > Pinales > Pinaceae > Pinus > Pinus albicaulis. The sequence goes on along the minus strand of CM076583.1, from coordinate 1,143,306,827 downwards.
ACTCTTTCTTGACTAGTACAAAAGAAGGTTTCGCATTATCAACTATTTTTTTGGGACAAATTTTAGTTGTTTTAACACTGCTACATTCTTCAGGCTTATCCTTTAAACAATCTTAGTTTTTTGTACTCTCTTCAAGTTTGTAGTGCTTTCCATTCCTCTCAGTCACATATGTTTCCTTGGTCTGTTAAGGGACAAGGTCTTTTTGTTGTGGGTCTTGTTCTTGCAACTGCCTTATTGCAATTTCTTCTGGGTGCTAGTTCGAAGTTGTATTCTTCAAGGATTCTACTAAGTTCAATAGTTAAGATGCAGGATTGGGGGACCTAATGCAATTTCAGTCTCAACAATCTGTGGTTTTCGAAGCTGCATTCTTCATGGATTCTACTAAGTTCAATAGTCAAGATGTAGGATTGGGGGATCTATTGCAATTTATTTCGGGTGCAATTTCAGTCTCAACAATCTGCAGTTTTCGAAACTGCATTCTTCAGGTATTCTTCTAAGCCAATAGTCAAGATGCATGATTGGGGATCTATTCATAATTTTCTTGGCTTTCGTCAGAATGACTTAGAATGCAACCAAACCCTTGAGAATATTGATGCTAGTAGAATTCCCCCCCAATATGATCCAAATCAAAGTCAGGGAAAATCTTAGGAGCGAATTTTAGCCCAAAGGCGAATTTTAAGGGATTTTAAATTTTAATAGGGTGAATTTTTTTACATAAAACCAATTTTCTATAATTTTATAAGGTTAGCCCAATAATTATTTTAAAAATAATGAATTATTAAATAATAGCCGACCAAAATAAATGCCCATAAAATTGGAAAAATGGAATTTGCCCTTGATTTTCTTTGTTTGGAGCAGATTTCAATGGCATTCGCCTGGATTTACAGGGTCGGAGGGAGGGGTTGGAGTGATTCACCCCAATTTTTCACTGGCTCACTAGAATTTATTGGGTTAGAGAGGTGGTTGGTGCTTGGAAGGGGCATGGAAGTTGAATGTTGGATTGGTACAAACCTACCATATTGATGGAGGAAACTTATAGATCTGGACGCATTGACCGATGATAGCTGCATTGAAATGGTTTTGGGCTTGTGGTTTTTTAAGTGGTTTGATTGTTCCTTCTTCTGTTTGTAGGTTCTTTCATGAGTTTTTGAATCCCAAGTTGATCATTCTTTTTTGGAGGTTGAAATTATGAGCAAAAAGGTTTTGCTGGGCTACTATTTTGGGCACTCACTTTACTAAGTTATGGTTTTTTTCGATCTATATATAAGGCCATGCCTTGTTTGAGGAACTCACTCACTGTGTCCACTAATCATGAAGCAGTATCCACGTGTTATTTTATTGCAAACCTCTTGAGGAATACAATCATAGTTGGAAAAGCATATTGGCATCATTAGCGCATACGTTTCTTACAAATGTAAGGAAAATTATGGAGAAGGTTTATCCCTATAATAGAAGACAATTTTGAAGGTTGGAGCGAAGGTGCATTTGACACAAGTTTGAAAGATTTGAAGAAAATTTCTACCTTGCTGACTTATCTTAATATCTTTTTTGATGCCCTAGAATTGATTCTTCAAACAAATCTATGCTTATATATGAGTGTGACCTCCTTTCTGACATGTATCTCTGAATTTTAATGATTGATCCTGCATGAGACTCAATGTTCCCTAATCAGTAATTTACATCTACTTGGGTATTTTTTTGTATTTTTTGAAGGCAGTCCTAGAGTTTATAGTAGTGAGGGTTTCTCTAAACTTGTTTGGAATTTATATTTATACATCCTACTTTAGCACACCAAACTGAGAATTGAATCGTCCATGAAGTTTTTCAAGGCCTATATCTGGGAAGTTTGTTTTGTATTCCTCATATAAGTATCATTATTTTTATGAGCATTGGATTCTGAAGTTTAAAGATTGGAGCAGAGAAAATTGAAAAGATAGACATGCTTGATAAGCCTCAACCTTGTTGAAGAAGTCCAGATCGCTTAGCAAGTAGGTATACAAACTTCAAATAAGACCTATGCAAACCAGAGAAGAAGCTTAAATGTATTCAAAAAATCCTCAGAACTTGTGTCCTTTTCTTCCCTCTTTGGAATGTTCTTATTGAACTTAGAAAAATAATTTTGGCATGAAACTTAAGTGATATATCATAGGATCTACCTGTGGAATCTCTTGGGAAAAAAATCATAGCATATTTTAATGGGTCATTTTTACATACACAACCATGTAAGCATTGACCAATACCAAGCCTGCATTAGAGTAAGCGTCCTCTCCAATTGTGCATCTCTGATCAAAGTTTTGGAGGACATCAGTGAATTTGAAAGTTTCACCAGGGATAGTTGTGACACATTGTGCATCAGTATCAAAGGAATCTTAGTGAAGACCTTGATAATCAGTGACCTATTTCCATATTCAACTCTAACTTTTCAAACACTTGAGGAAAATTCATCAATAAAATGAAGATCAATATTGCATATCCTTGACAACCAACATATTTAAAGTACAACAGTGGCAATTGCAGGTCGTGACAGAATACCATGTACACTTGATGTGAAGCAGAAAGAGTTATCATTGAATGCCTAAGATGTTGCTAGGCTTGATCACATTTATTAACTCAAAATTTGGAATGGCTAGTTAGCAAAGGAATGGCTAGTTAAATTTAAATCGACCTATTAAAATTTATTTTCCCGCCGATATTCTCCTTGCCAGGTCTGGGACAGAGTTTGGTGCTCCTTCTCTACTCATAATTTTTATGATTTCGCCATAGATTCCATACCCTTCTTTGACATTTAATTCTTCTATCCACTCTACTAGATTTTTAAGCCGAACTTATTATATTAGATCTGGGTTCACTCTTTTTCGATCTTTATTTGAAATCTTCTTCTCCTGATTTGGGGCTTTCACTGCAATTTAGAGCAAAAAACATGTTCAAGAACTTCGAATTTGGCTATAGTAAACTATATTAATTTTTCATTTTCCTTCAGCCTTTACCTGCTCGCCTTCATCCAAGAGGCTCGATTGATATTTCCACTAGTGAAAATCCCGCCAGAAAAGTAGCAAAATAGACTAATCTTCTTGGGATGGATGGTTGGGATCGCTGGCTTCACCAACGAATGAGGTAAGGATTGATGGATTTAGGAATGAATAGATAAAGAGGATTTTCTAATGTGGTCTGATTAGTAAGTATTAGTAAGTAGTCGAGCTTCATCTATTTTATTTGTGTTTTCGGTGGTTATAGCTTCTGCATATGCACGTTCATACTCTTCTAGGGCTTTGCTACAACCTCTTCATGCCTTCGAAATTTTTCCCATAGAGTATTAATCTTAATGCACAACTGATCCAGCCATCCAACCTAGGTGTTAGCTGCCTGACTGGATAAATTAGGGGCATTCGCCTAGCATCGGTGGGATTAACCTTTCCATTCCTCAGTGCTTTAATCTATTGGGGGTTAATGTTACCAGGTCAGATTGCTAATCCTTTTGAGTTCTCCAATAACTTTGATACAAGGGTTTCCACCTTCATGTAATGTCCCTCATCTTCTTGGATTTCCACATGAGGGAGCTGGACGAAGTGGATATCTAGACCCTGTGAGGACTTTATGCATTCAGGACCGGATAACATCCATTTGCATGTAATGAACGCAACGGTGAATCCATGGTGTGTCGAGAGGCGCTGGGTGAACTCGGTGAATGGGATAAGATGGCCCATTCCTCCGCTGGGAAAAATTGCACCCTTAGATAACTCCTCACCATAAATTGTGCCTTGACAATTTCCCCTAGTAGGGTGTTCTTCATGTCAATTGTTTATTTGACTTTTGCTTTCCATAAAGCATGTTTATGTCATCTTCCAAGCAAGGGTGTTCATCTTCCAGGTCTCTCTTCATGCTTACAATATCTAGACTTGTGTTCTTGACCTGGATGATGGATTGTGGTGGGGGAAAATAGCAAGGTGCATGGCACCCTAAGTCTCTTGTTGCAACCTGTAATTATCACTAAACTCCATGAATTTCTGCTATGTTACTGAGAGAGAGATGCCAATAGAAATGTAAAATAAGCCTTGCATTTTCAGGGGGTAAGAGGGACTATTTAAGGCTTGTAAAGGCCAGAAATAGAAGCCACAAAAATATGGTATTTTTTGATAGGGTTAAACAAATGAATTCCAGTAATGAATTTGAGGAATTTTCATTAACCTGTTTTCTTTATTTGTGGAATTTTCTTGAAATAGTTCATGAGGAGCGAACATGTGACATGGGGGTGTGAAACCATAGTCGGCGTATTTACAATGCCCTACTTTCACTGACCTGCAAGCCCCTTTTGTGACGAGTAAAAACAATTTTTAATTTTAATTGTCTTTTCAAATAGTTGTGGGTGGGTTTGATATCTTAGATGCTGAAAAATATTTGTAGACTAATATAGAAAAAATACAGTTCAGGAACAATGATACTGTAACTTCAAAGTTCTCACCCATTTATATAGGCACTATGTATAAATCTCCTTTTCAGGTGTGTGTATGTGTGTGTATATAGATGCCCTATTTCGTAGAAATTTGTTGTATCCTTTGATGTGTGTGTATATATAGATGCCCTGTTTCGTAGAAATCTTTTGTATTCTTTGATGTGTGTGTATATATGTACCTTGTTTCCTAGAAATCTGATGTATTGTTTGATATGTATGTGTGTATGTGTGTCTATATATGTATATACTCTGTTTCCTAGAAATCTGTTGTATTGTTTGATATGTATGTGTGTTTGTGCGTCTAGAATATATATATAATGTGCCCTGTTTCCTAGAAATCCGTTGTATTATTTGATGTACTAAAACATGTAGGTTTTCCAAAAGTTGTACCCATTTTGTTGTTTGAGGTTGCGTAGATCTGAACAGTGAAAGTAAGGAGGTAATCTAGCATCAAAGGTTTTAATGTCAAAACTCCACCAGATTTGAGAATTGATCTCGTCCTTCTCTCAATCTGCCATTTGGCATGCCTTGCAAACCTAAGTTTTGTGAATTGCATTTTCCTATGTGATGATTATTACCATCAAGAATATCTTGCTTGCTGTGATTTGGGAACAATGACACTTTTTCCCCTTTCTTTTATATGATGGTTGCCATCCTATCTTTTGTCAGGGTAAAGAAATTTCTTTTACGTTTTTAGAAAAAAGATAGGGACTGTGAAATGTGTATCATTTTGTCCTTCTCCATAGAATTGAGTGTGTTGGCTTACACCTATTGGAAATAGTCTCTATTGCAACATCTAGTGCACAACATTTCTATTAGGGTAAGGTAGTAATTCAGTAATTGGCCAATTGCATGTTAATTTCTTGTTTATTAGTCTGGAAGACATTTTTATGTTCCTTGTTGGATTGCAGTTAATGTTTACGTCATATTATTGTTAAGTAGTGTTTTTAGTAATCTGTAATGTCATGAAAATTTTCTCCTATATCATTTCGTTAATGCTAATATCTTTGCATATCTTTTACATGTCTTTCTGAAATCTGTGAACATAATCAGAAGATGCTTTGGTCTAGTTAATGATCTTTAATAACGTGAATTTTGTTGTCAACTCCAGGTGGTGACAATATCTCTGTGACTAGGGGAGTTGTCTCAAGGGTAGAACTGACACAATATGTGCATGGGGCTTCTCATCTTATGGCTATACAAATTGATGCAGCTATCAACCCAGGTAACAGTGGAGGCCCAACAATCATGAATGAGAAGGTTGCTGGTGTAGCTTTCCAAAACCTGTCCGGGGAAGAAAACATAGGGTGAGTGTAAATTTACTTCCAATAGTTATGTTTTCACCCTTAAGTAGTTTCCATTGGTAATACATGTCTTTAGTATTTCTTAGGAATCAGTAGATGACAACCAGATTATCCATATGTCCAATGCCTGCATTGTTTGAGGATAAGCAGTTTTGATCCTGTTACCTGCTGGATTTGCACTTAAGTCCAAATTGTCCAAATTGCAAATGTTGAGTCAACCCTTGGAAGTTCTATCGACTGTTATATCAATAGAATCTCCCTTCACTTTAGGCCAACTCTCTTTCGGCACGAAGGGGGGTTCCCTAGATCAATTCACTGTTCTGCCATGTTAATTGTTCTGAAAAACAGATTAGTGATTTTATGCGTTCTATAGTTTTTTTTAGGTAAAAAGAATGAGAAGACAAGCAAGATCAAGTGCCTTGTTATTTGGGCAACTGGAGTTGAAACCTAACTTGATGAAGAAGCTTGGAATGCCATGGAAAAGTCAGCAAATTATGTGATACATGAACATTTCCTTTTTCAATCAACCATATTGAGGTATAGAACTATTTAGAAAATTTCAAACTAAAGACAGAAGAAAACACTAGGATTGGTTTCTAGATAGATACAAGTTGTTTTGTTATTCTGATTTGGGATTCTATGCTGCTGCAAACTTTGATGGGCTCCTTGCTTGTTGATTAAATATGACAAAGTATTGGATGGATTTTTGAGTAGAACATGTGGATTAAAGGGTCATTTGGGTTGGACTGCAACAATTTGTTTCAATGTATTTTTAACTTTTAAGTGATGGGCTGTGGGTTGCATCCCAGGATGGAAAATTGGAATAAAACAAAGTTTCGGGCCATTTGTGATATTCCCGCTTAGCCATTATTGCTAGGTGAGAATACAATTTTGCTCAATTTCAATAATTTTGATTTCCAAATTAGGAAAAGTGGGTTGGAGGACCCCACTTCCAATTTTTGGCTAACGAAGACACTCACCTAGGGAGAAAAAGGCAAGTCGAACACTTAGTGGGTTGTGGGGGCCACCCAAGAGGGAAATACACACCCCTTGGGCAATTCATGCTTTTTGGTATGAAGAAATTTGATGTATGGGTCCTACATGAGGAGGAGGTAGCCCAACGATAAATAGATGAAGCACACCTCATTTTTCACCTTTTGACACTTTGACAAACTCACTTACCAAGCATGCTTGAGCTGTTGAGCCAAGTCTGCAAGTGCTGTTCAACACACAAGATTATCAAGCGAGTTTCTCACTCCTTCCTTCGGTGGAATTCGAGTGCCAACCCAAGGAGGGAGTTCAATACCATTTGTGAGCCAATTACAACATTGCATTAGGCATTTTGTGTGGCTTTCTTCCGCAATCTGGGCGTGGGAGAGAACCACACTTTTCTTGGAGAAGCTAGTGGGGGAGCATCAAACTTATTGAGCCTACTGGGAAAGCATTGAGCCTCTTATTGCTGAAGATTTAGGGTGATGGGACAGCCAAATTTTATGGAGCCTTTGCTGTAGCAGAGAGACCATTCCAGGGACTGCATGGGCCTACGTATGTGGTACTTATGGGCTGCAAGTGGAGCTGAGGGGGTGGCCATTTGGGGCTCGATTGAGCTGGGAATTTGGGGAGTCATCAAGAGTGGAAATTCATCAGTATTTAGCATCATTTTGGATTGTTAGAACTTAGAACAGTACTATTTCAGGGAAGACCGAAATACCCAATGAGTTGAGGAGCACGTAGAAATTGGGGGCAATTTCAGGGGTAAGAACCATGCCAAACCCTTTTTGGGTTTTGGTGGGTTTTTTGAGGGGAGTCCGAGATTATTTTCTCGGAATTTTCTGGGCACTGGAAGAGGGTCAAACAACAGTTTCATTCCGATAGGCAATGCAATTTTTCTAGGGCAGCACAGGGCATAGAAGAGAACACATTCCAGCATTCAGGTATTGAATTTTATCACCCGGGACTTGTTTAGCTTTCCTTTGGCAAGCCCAGGTGCACTCACCATACTCATTGTACTTCCATTGCATTATAATAAAATGGCTCAGCTAGGTACAATTTTTGGAGGAATTATGGGTGTCTACTTATGTGTTTAAATTTTATGCGTGCATGTGCTTTAATTGTTTGTTTTCATTTTCAATTTTCCCTAGAGAATATTATAGTGGTATCAGAGCACTGATCTTGGCTCAATCGTGGGATTATTCCTATGACCTTGGAGGACCGACAGAACGTTACCTACCAGAGGCTCTTTGACTTTCAAAAAAGGAATGTCATGCAATACTTGACTACGCCCTACCTCTTCTCTAAACAGGTCAATCTCCCCTTACTTATAACAACTTGGAATCATTCCACTCAAACAGTCTCTATGAATGGCACACAAGAGATACGAATCTATTTAGGCTATATGGCTTATTCCGGGGTTCTGGCCAATCTAACAAGGCTTTTTTTTCATTGTGGAAATGCTCTTTGAACTGGAATATGAGAAAAAAAAGCATGACCAGGCTCCCCGTAGCAAGTTATTGTTGTCATAAATTTTGCATGCAATAAATTGTGTCTATTATAAACCCTAATTTATAACAGCAATCATTAAATTAAAAGTATCATGTATTTGGGATCTAATTGAGCATTTCTAGTACTATCTTAGCCCTCTAGACTTAGCCATAGGTCCTTCGAATTTCTTCCCTCATCTAACTCAGAGCCCGACCTTATCGAATAATATCCTTGGAATTTGGTGTGTATTTAGTAGAATCCTTGAAAGGTATTTAGCCTAAGAATTCTCAGGTTACTTAATCTCCAAGATTTTCTGAGATAGCCTCCATTGTGGGGACATCCATCCATAGAACAGCAGAGGAGTAGCTACTAAGGTGAAAGTGGTGACTGATCCCTATGTTGCCCTTGAGCTAGAGTACTTAGTGAAGCTTTGCACTAAGGTGTTACATTTTGCTGTAGCAAGCCTTGAAGAATCCTATTTTACCCTAAGTACTATCCTTGGAATGAGGGGAGTGCCTAGTGGGTTTCCCCAGGATATGTATTTCAAGGAAACAAACAAGAGAATATAAGCTCCCTTTTATATATCCTTCCGCTTTTTGTTATGCTGTTGTAATTCTTGTATATATGAGATGTATTTTTCTATTAAAAAAGAAGGTCTACACAAACAAATCCATTAACAAAACCAAGCAGAGAGTAATTGGTCACTTTCTTACATATGGCACCCTGAGTGAGATAAACCCTCCTTAACATCATTGATACTAGTCATATGCAAATAGAAATCATAAAAGATTCTGTATAGACAAATAAACCAATACAATAAGAAGAGTAAAAGGAGACTATTTTGATATCATGGACTATAACATGGACTCCAAATGAATCTGAATCCCATCCTGTAGCCAACATACTCACAAAGTGATAAATAGGAACTAAGCTATTTTAAAACAGCAAAAGGGAGGATCACTAACCTTCAACTTGCTTGTATTTGAAATCCCTTGGATAAGTAGGCACCAATGCATTTGCTACCAACAGGATATGAGTGATATTCAAACTCTTTTTGAGGCTGCTCCAACAGAACCAAGAAATAGTCCCTGCAAAATAAATAAAAGGTTACTTTTGTCCCATATATGCCCAAAGCTTGAAAGTGGTCTCTTAAAGAATTCCATTTTTCAGTGTCCTTTTATTTCAACATTGACTTCCTTTCCAAATCAGTGACAACATACAATATTTAAAGTGTTGCTCATAACAAGGTCATGAAAAATGGCAAAACATTTCACCCATAGTAGATTATTAAGACAGAGTAACAGACTTGGACAACTAAAAGAAATTCTTACTAAGCATTAAAATTTAAAAGCCATCGATTCGTTTCCAAAAGGATAGTCACTTGAATTTTATCACTTAGAGTCTGTGGATAGTGCAGTAGTGCTAGAATATAAAGTTTGATGTGTAATAAAGTCACCATAGTGATGGAATAAAGTAGGATTCATAGCATAATGGAATATTGTCCCATATATGCCCAAAGCTTGAAAGTGGTCTCTTAAAAAATTCCATTTCCAGTGTCCTTTTATTTCAACACTGACTTCCTTTCCAAATCAGAGACAACATACAATATGTAAAGTGTTTCTCATAACAAGGTCATGAAAAATGGCAAAACATTTCACCCATAGTAGATTATTAAGACATAGTAACAGACTTGGACAACTAAAAGAAATTCTTAGTAAGCATTAAAATTTAAAAGCCATCGATTCGTTTCCAAAAGGATGGTCACTTGAATGTTATCACTTAGAGTCTGTGGACAGTATAGTAGTGCTAGAATATAAAGTTTGATGTGCAATAAAGTCACCATAGTGACTTAGGAGTGGCAGGTGCAGGGGTGGCTATTTACAACCCTAGAGGACCACAATAATTTACAATAATTTACTAAAACCCTAGCATTGTTTTAAGGTCCTATGTTGTGTGCAAGGCAAGTCAAAAAATTGGTGGTAATTGGAGATTCCATGGTGGTAATTCAAGAAATAATCAAGCATTCAACAACAAGACCTTCCAACCATGTCCAGATTGCTAGACAGGATTCATAGCATAATGGAATATTGTCCTTTGTCATCAAAACTCTAAAGCAAATGACATGAAAAAGAGAGGTGTTCTTTTGTATCAGGGACAAATGACCGAAAATTAGGGAAAAATCTTTTCACATTAACTTCCATCACAATTTTCCTAATCAACTACAGTTTGAATGTGTTAAATTTTCTAATCCCGGCAACCTGACTAATTATTTCCTGCCAGAATATTACGCAGATCTACTGAATTGAAAGCACAACTAAGATTTTATGATCCAAATGGATTTTACAAACCCGAAAAACTTATATCTTCAAAAGTTGATGTAAAGGTTTCCATGTTGAAGAGCTCATCGAGTGCTCTCCAACGATTCTTGAACAAAGTCAAACGGACGTCGTGTGAAATAGATGTTCTTCAATAGGTCTACTAGATATATTCACTGTAAAATAAACTCAATACTGTTCCTCTCAAGACTTCTTTGAAATTTTATTCCAAAAATAGAGTTCTGCAGGTCTGAATTTGTCTTCAAAACTGCCACTATAGATCCGAATTACAAGACTATTGCAAGGTCACATATTTCACCACAGGTCCGAATTAGAAGGGTCTGAGTTGCAGAGAATAGTCTCAGGTCCGAGCTTCTGGAAAGGCCGAAGTTACAGGCCTGTTAGGGCTGAAATTTCAGGCCTGAATTCAGTTCTGAAAAAATTTATTTCCACAGGTGCAAATAGGTTTGCAAGAGATATATCCTTCTAGCCCAAAACGTTGTAATTATGATCTCCCTTTTAATCTCCTTGGCCTCCTGTTTTATCTTTGAATTCTCACTGTATTTTTCACCGAATTTTCATTCCAAAATGATGAGCATGACTAGTTATTTATAGTTGTTTGTGTATGAACTGAACAGTCGTGTCTTTTGATTAAGGAGCCGACATACTGATTTAAGCCGGCCGTGCATCATTTTTGGCATTTATTTAAACCAATTTTAAGACTGATATAGGGGGCAATTTTATGGTTAAGTCTGGGCCTCAGCGCTTGATAGGAACACCATACAATATAGCGGTACTTGTTGTATCTTCTGCTATAGTGCAGACCTGTTTTAACACCTCCTTTGCTGAACACTTGATAGTTGTAGGGGATCAACAAAATTATGTTAGATCCCTCCTTTGTGGCTCAAAGACTCTTTTTGTCATATAAAATTATGCATGTCAAAGCCTCTCTGCTCCTTCACTTCCCACAGGACATTGTCAAAGCCTCTCAACCCTCCTGCATTCATTCAGATCACCAAACTACACATATGTTACCTGAAATAGTAGTGCTCTAGACCTCCACAAACAAACATACATATACAGAAAAAGAGAGATTTTATTCCTGAGTAGTGGTCATTATAGGGCTCTAGTTAGGTGGATAAAACATGCATGCAGAATAGAAAAGGCAGATTTTCACCATGGAGTGTGTTGTTGCCATCATTCTTAGGCAGCTGATATGTTTTCCCATTTAGTGTGAATTCTCCATCCTTGATATGGTTGGCTACATGACCCACCAAGGCACCAAAGTAAGGTCTACTGGAGCTCATGTTCCGCATTAATAAACAATCTCATATTCCCCATGGTAATACATACATTTGAGATCCATTCCAATATGTGAGTAGAAACTGTAAATTTATCTTAAAATTCTAGCATATGATGGCAGTACTAATTTCCAAAGGGAAATGCAAATACATACCATGTATGAGGCAATATTGTCATAGCCAAGAAGTACGTCTGCTAGATGGCCCGAATGCATAAATACCAATACTTAATGAGCTAGCTCCCTTTGAGTAAATGATGGTAAAGCAGTTGAAGGGTAGGGTTTAGGGATGATTACCTTTAGCATCAAGGAGAGTGAGGGAGACGAGGGTAGCTCCCCAATTGGTTAGATTTATATACAGATCGCCTTTGTGAAGTTGAAAGAAACTTGGGGCATTGATCTTTTTGTAGGGATGACCATAATGAGCCAACTTGCCTTTCCCTTCCAAATTTCTCGGATTCAATTCCCATTTGTGCCCTTGACTGCTAGCATGGAATTTGCAAAGGTGAATGAAAACCTGAATGCACCAAAAATGCAAGAGAATGGATGACACTTTCACCATCATTGATTGATTGACTGATCAAGGGATGGATGGATAAGCTAAAGCAGAACATTCAATGATATATATAGAGAGACTCACATAGTCAATACTAGACTAGGGTGTGTCTGTATGCCTTAAGATAAGGTCATGGTGTAAGACATAACATGGATTGTGTGCAACTATAGACAACCCATGCACTATGGCTACCAAAAAATGTAATCTTTGGAATCTAAACATGTTACATTTTTGAGTTTTTGTCTTATTACCCCAAATTTGTTTTTGGCCAAATCTTAATTTTGTTATTTAAAATGGAATTTTGAGTACATATATGGATTCAACACCTTGAAAAAACCCTAGAGCGGTCCATTTTTGTTGTTTGTAGATTGAAGGACCTAAACTAATGCAACATGGTTTTGTGGATGCCATTTCTAAAGTTGGGCTGGCCAAATTCCTTTTTGACCTTTCTACCACCTATATAACCAAGTAATTTTCTATCACCTGTATAACCTTGCCTTTTTATAAAAAAAAAAAGAGGTTCCTACACTCAAAGAATTGGCTTTTCCTGGCAATGGGGCAATTAGAATGTTGAAATTATATAACCTTTTGGATGATTAGAAGATCCAATTTTTCCATTGCTAGCCTGAACTAAGTTCAAATTGTGGTTTTGGGTGTAAACTTTGGTCAGTTGAAACCCATTTATCAACTGCACTGTCTGAGTAAAGCCTAGATAATATCTAAGATGAGGAGGCTGGACCTATTTCAGGTTGTTGTACTCAAGCTAACGGTCAAAGATAAGGTTATGCATATACATGTGGTTCAAGGTCTCCTTTTCCTCACGTTATTCTCTATGAATTAAGGAATGTATGTTGTCGAGGAGGAACACCTGCTGTTCTAGGATCTGATACAACCAACAAGTTACTAGGAACACCCAACAGATTACTAGGATATGATACATGCTTTAGATTGCTAGGATCTAATCTAGGAACACCCAACAATGAGAGGTATATCCAAAAACCACTCCAAGTAAGATATGAAAAGGGCTCTTGAAATGCCTCTGAATACCAAAGCACTCCAATGTTTATAATGACATACTGATGTCCAATTCAAATGCTACCTAAGGATTTCACAAAGGTTCTAGTGCCTTTGTTCAAGGGTTCGTTGTATGTTTCAAAGGGTTTCAAAAAAAAACTTTCACTAGATATTAACAGCCCTTATGATATTTTTTACCACCACCATTTCTGCCACAAAATTTCTGTAAGGTGAAGACACATGAAGATTTAAATTGGTTCATGCTTGAAGGAAAGATGAACTGTTCTGATTGATGGGTATTTAGAGTTTTATTTTTGGCTATAATTTTCTTACAATGACCCTAGATGTAGTCACAAACAAGTAATAAAGATTATTGTTGTTCACAAGGCTGAAAAGTTGTCTGAAATCCCTCAAATTATCCCACAACAAGCTTCCCAAAAACCCCACATCATTGTTGGAAAAATTTGTTGATTGCACCTGTATTTTTATACTTGTTTTCATGCTGCCCTATCTGTCCAAACATTGGTATCAGAGCCATAATAGTGCTGTCATTAACCCTAGTTCTATTTGTTGGTGAAAATTTACCACAGTTGGAGGTATCAACCATTGGAAAGACCAACACTATTGGGTTCTAGAGAACCACCAATCAAAGGATATATCTACTATTGTATCTTCTGTTTAGGGCTCTTCACATGTTGCCATCAAATCTGCGGTCATTTTCTTCTATATATCATCTTCATATTGCCTCATAATCCTACAAGAGTATGTTACATGACCTCACATCCTCCCAACAAAAGTTGATCTTATATGCGGAGTTATATTTATGCTTGGATGGTGATATGTTTGCTTTGTTTGGAGACCATGGAGGATGACAACATGCTACTAAAAACTGTTGTATTATAACAAGATTATTGATGTCAAACTGTTCATGGAGGCTACCACCAAATGCTGCAATAACGAAGACTTTCCCATGATATTTTTGGAACCTTAAAACCATGTTAAAATTGTTTGAAACATGAGCCCTAAAGCTAAAACAAATGCTACAACAAAATCACTATAATGTGATGGAAGTTCTATTATAGGACTTCTCTACTGCTGCTCATACGTTGTCTGAAATAATCAGGTTGAAATTTAGAACCTAACTATCGTTGGTCTAGTATGAAAAATCCAATTCCTGGCATGAGGCATATGATGAAGCCATTGGCTAGGTTACATGTTGGCAGTGTATGTTATGTTGATCTATTACTTTTTCTTTTGGTTAGAAAATGGGAACTTCACCACAACATCATACCAATATATAAAATCTGAATTAATTGTTGTGAGACAACTAGCATCTAGGATATTTGTTTCTATCCCACACTTTTCCATCAACATCTAAGTTGTATTGCTTGTGCATGTGTTGAATGGAGTAGCTATTGTGGCATCTTTATGATTTTCTGTGTCAAACATACTATTCTGATATGTCTTCTCTTTTGTGGGGAAGATATTGCTACATTGTATTTGCTAAGGACGCATGTTCACCAAGACAAGTCAAATACTTCAAAATGTTGGATGTGTTTTGTATTATTGTTCTAGAACATATTCTCTTTGTCTTTGTTTTGTATTATTGTTCGAGAACATATTCTCTTTTTCTTTGTTTTTATTTCACACGTTTTAGGATATTTGAGTGTTTTAGGTTATTTAGGTTTTTGGCCCTAAAATTAGTGATTGAAATGCCAAATAATCACTTTATAATTGTGGATTTGCTTGTCTATTTGAGTTATTTTACATAATAAATCTTCATAAGTAGATCTTAAGTAGATATTCTACCCTTAGCTCTATTTAAAAGTGTTGTAAGAATTTCTGAGGACCTCTTCTATTCCTTGACTCAAGGTGGTGGATTCCCCATCCTGCTGAGGCCTTTCTCTTTCATCTAGTCCTTCATTTTCCATTGAATCTAATTCAAGAGATTCTTCCACTGGATCTCTCTTGGGGGATTCTTGTGGTGGTAGTCCATGTATCATTTTTAAAAGTCTAATTCTTCCCTTCACCTACTTTTCATAACTTCCATAACCATTAGGTAGGGACCTGCAATGTCGATGGTGTTTTGTTTGTTTAGTAAAAGATTGTCAAGACTTTAATTTATTGAAAGTTGTAGAATTTACAATCTATGAAGTTTCAAGATATAATTTTTAAAAGTCTAATTCTTTAAAGGGTGCTAGCTCAATGGAAGAGCACCTTCTTTACAAGCAGGAGGTTGGTGGTTCGATTCCATCGTGCCCTGATATTCATATATAGGGAATGACGAAGATCAGTTTTTGGTGACGGATGCTCTTTTGACCATCACCAATGAGTTTATGGTGAGACTTTTCGACCCTCACCAAAATATGAAATGGTGACGGTCAACGAATGCCACCATATATATGCATCAATAGTGACGACCATTAAAGGTCTATCACCATAAATCGTTGTTGTTTATATGAAATGGTGAGGGTCACTGTTTGTCATTATAGTCATTACTCGTGACGGACCTTGATGTCACCAATGCGTTTATGGTGACGGTCAATGAACGTCGCCGTATATATGCACCAATAGTGACGGCCATGAAAGGTCCATCACAAAAAATGGAATTTGTTGTTCATATGAAATGGTGACGGTCGCTATCAGTCACTATAAATCTATCAGTCATTAAAATCAATATTAAGTGAACCTTGAATGTCACCACAATACCTATACTTTCGGCAACGCCACCTTTGGTGACGTTCAGTTTTTTGGTGACGAAGGCTATTGTCCATCACCATTGCTCATATGAAATGGTGATGGTCACTATTCGTCACTATAAATAATTATTGGTGAAAAACCTTGAATACCTATACTTTTGACGACGCCACGTTTGGTGACGTTCAGTTTTTTGGTGACGGAAGCTATTGTCCGTCACCATTGCTCATAGATGGTCACTGTCGTCACACTATAAATCATTATTGGTGACGGACCTTGAATGTCACCACAACACCTATACTTTCGGCGCGCCACCTTTGAGTGACGTTTAGTTTTAGTGGCGTGAAATCTTTTGACCCTCACCCAGTGAGCTTATGGTGACCATTTTCGCCCCTCACGAATGTGATTTTTTTGCTTGTAGTGTAAAGAAAAGAGAGAGTCTCTGGTGTTCTTGTATTGTGTTGTTGAATGTCGGCATAGCTTCAGCCCATTTGGTGAAATAGTCAACTGCCACGATGATGTATTTGTGGTTACCGGTGGAGGGAGGTCGACATTCCATAAAGTCAATGGCCCATTTGCAAAAAGGGCCAGCTGTGATGACAGGATGGAGGGGAGCGGGAGGAGCTCGCACCTTGGGGGCGAAATGTTGGCAATTGGAATAGTTTTTGACTACTTCAATGCAATCACTGAAGAGAGAAGGCCAAAAATACCCAGCATGCATGATTTTTTGGGCGGTGGCAAGGCCGGAAAGGTGGCCCCCACAAGCACCGCTATGGCAGGCGTTGAGGACTTGTTCAGCTTCAGCGTGTGTGAGGCAACGACGAAGGATAGTATCTACTCCACGACGATAAAGGTCGTCGCCGATTAGAAGGTAGCGAGAGGCTTGGTGTCGGATGTGTCGTCAGGCAGCGCGATCAAGATGAAGGGTGAACTTTTGGGTTCGCAGGTAATTAAGGATATCACCGTACCAAGGATCATCAGTGGTGATGGAAAATAAATGTTCATAAGGAAGAGCATCATTAATAGGAGTGTCTTGTGTCCCGGTAGGAAAATCAGAAATGAGTTCAGCGAGGGCTAAACCTTTCTTACTTTTTGGGGTGACAAATTCAAGGTCAAATTCTTGGAGAATAATGACCCAACGAGTGTACTTCCCACTGAGGATGCGTCGACTCAATAGGAAAGCCATGGGGTTGGAATCAGTCACAACCTTGGTGGAACGTAGGAGGATATAATGACGCAGTTTTTGGACCGAGAACACAACAGCTAGTGCTAACTTTTCTTCATGTGAGTAGGACACAGGTGGGCCAGCAAGGTTTTTACTGACATAATAGATCACATGCTCGAGGCCGTTATCATCTTCTTGAATAAGGACACCAATAACCGAATGGGTGGAAGCGGAGATGTAAAGGATGAAATCTCGGTCAAAGTTAGGATGACAGATCAAGGGGGCAGAGGTGAGAGCATGTTTGAGGGCATCAAAATATTGTTGAGCGTATGTATCCCAGACAAAATAAGTGTGGGAGCGAAGAAGTCAAAGGAAACCATGCGCGGTGGTTGCATAGTCTGGAATGAATCGGCGAAGAAAATTAGCTTTGCCTTGGAGGCTTTGGAGTTGTCGTAAGGTTCGAGGGATAGGAAGTTCAAGAATGGCTTGAACTTTCAAAGGGTATGGAGTTATCCCGTCTTTAGATACGATGAAGACGAGGAGACAACCGGCGGGAACACAGAAGACACATTTCAAAGGGTTAAGACGGATGTTATATTTGCGACAGCGATGGAAAATGGTATGCAAATCATGTGGGTGTTGTGCCCGATGTTTAGAATGCGCAGTAAGGTCATCTAAATAGGCGAGGATAATATGGGCTAAGTCATGGAAACAATAAGATATGGCTCTTTGAAAAGAGGCACCAGCATTTTTAAGACCAAATGGCATGACTCGGTATGTAAAAGTGCCCCACGGACTAATGAACGCAGTTTTAAGTTGATCAACACGACGTATAACGATTTGGTTGTATCCTGAGAAGCCATCCATAAAGGATAAGACCTAGTGCCCCACACACTCATCAATGATTTGGTCAATAAATGGTGTGGGGAAGTTGTCTTTGGGACAAGCTTTGTTCAGATCGCGAAAGTTAGTGCAAACATGAATGGTGCCTTGTTTTTCGAGAACGGGAACTGGGTTGGACACCCAAGTGGTGTACTCAATGGGGTAAATAAAACCAGCCTGCCGGAGCTTATCGATTTCAGCTTTGATGGCTTCACGTCTAGATGGATGAATGGGTCTTAAATTTTGATGGACTGGAATGGCGTTAGGCCATGTGTCGATGTGGCGTTTGACAATGGACGAATCGAGTCCTGACATTTCTGAGTAGGACCAGGTGAAAACATCACGGAATTATTTGAAGAGTTTGGTGTAGGCTTCAATTTCTTCCGGAGTGTAGTGGGCGCCCATGGTGATGTGTTCTTCGATACCTGGTTTGACAGAAATGTATATTTTGATGGTAGGGGAGATGTTAGCCATATTGCCTTCTTCAAAAGCGTTAGGGGCAGAGATGGGGTGTTTGAACCAATCAACTTTATTGGGAATGAAATCTTTGGATTCGAGAGCATATTGGTCATGTGATTGATGTGGTAGGAAGTATGCACGATGGTGCATATCGTCCCATGGAAAGTCAGGTTCGGTCATGGCTTCCATGATGTCTTCATCGGACTGGAAGAGGGGAATAGTGGATGACATAGGATGACCCGAAGAGGTAGAAATATGAGATATCTGATGTTGAGGGGAAAGGCTTATGTTTGTGTCGATATGAGAAGTGACAGCGGGGTCAATAAATGAGTGGGTAGGTGAAACAGCGGGGGACGGGGCTAAGGGGTTGGATGTCGGGGAACGCGGTGATGAGGCAAGGTAGGAAATAGTGGCGGAAGGTTCGGTCATGTCAATATCAGGATGAGAAATGGTAATTGGGGTGGACGCGTGGTGAGGGGTTAAAAAAGGAGGACGGGCAAGCACAGCTTCGAATTGGCGGTAAGCAGCCAAAGAAGCTAAATACTCGTCAAGACGGGGGCAAAGGTGGGTATAATGCCCATGGAAGTCGCATAAAGAACAAGGGTGATTGGTGCACAAGTTTTTAAGTTTGGGAAGGGAACCAGGGAGGGTGACCTGGACCGTGGGAATATAAGATTCTGGAAACGTTTCATTGACCACGGTTTTGAGGTGTGGTAATTCAAGACAGGTATGGGTGGCGTGGCCGACAAAGTCGCACAAGGCGCACTGGATGGGATGTTTTGGAAGGCGAGGAGGGGTGGAAGTTGTCGACGCTACCGTGTCCTTCGGTGCCCCCCTGCGAGATTTGCTATTGTTACCGGACATGGTTGTAACATGAGGAGGTGTTGGGTGAGGAGACTGAGGTGTTGGAGCAGCGGAAGAGGTCATGGGTATTGGTTGAACCAGAGTCAAAGAAAGATATGGTTTGGGTTGACCAGGCAAGGTAGGGGCAGGGGGGCTTAGATACCAGACGGGTATACCCAAGGTCAGGTTGGGTAGGGAGAGGGTAGCCAAGATAGGGACAGAAGAAGCTCCAGGAGGGGAAGCGAGGAAAGGAATCTGACCAGCAGGAAAATGGCCAGGAGGGACGGGGCCGAGGGGATTGAAATCAGGCGGAATTGATCTAGTAGGGAGGGGAGATTCTGAAGGAAAAATACTGGCTAGCGGGGGCGAAGGGCTAGGAGCCGGAGGAGTTGGGGAAAGTTGAGGTTGCTGACTAGCCAAAGTGGGCTGTGTAAGGTCAGCCCAAGATGATTGCATCATGCAAACGCTTGCCAGGCTAGGGTCAGAGAGAGTAGGTGGGTCAAGAAAGGTGCCGTGCAAGGAGGAGTCTTTAAAGAGGCTGGGAGAGACACTGGGCCAAGATGTAATGGCGGCGGAAATAGAGGGCTCAGGGGAAATCTGAGATTTGGGGGTACGATATGATAACTGGTCGATGGTGACGATTTTTTCGTTATGTGGGAATAACATCTTGCCGTAAACTGCGGATGGGATGGCAGACATGGCATAGGTGTAACTATGCCCCAAGAGGAGGTTGTAGTTGAGAGGGGCGTCGATCACTTCAATGTCGACACACACAGTTTTGCCTGCAAGAGTAATAGGACAGCGGCGGAAGAGGTTGACGGGCTGGGAAGCATGGCCATCCCACGAACGAAGGGTGATTGTGGAAGGGGCCAACGTAGGAGATCCGAGTTGTTGCCAAACCGAAGCGGACATGACATAGGTAGATGCCCCCTCATCAATGACGCATCGAGCAATAGTGGCATTTTGGATTTGGACCGAGATTTGGAAAGCAACAGACGCAGGAGGGGGGGATGGTCAAGTTGACGGGGATCGAAAACAATTAACTGGTCATCGGTAGGGTCGACAGAATCTAGGGAAATCTTATCAGAGGCAGCATTTCGGTGTAATGGGCCCTTAGGAATTTTGGTATGAATCTTGGCGTTGGGTGGAGGAATTGGCAAGGGACTATTGGGTGTCGATAGAGGCTTAGTAGGGCCTGAGGATGGGAACTCGGGGGTAGAAGGAACGGGAGACCGAGTTTGAAGGGAAGGATTGGCGATGAGAGATTGGTCTGAGGCCATCATGAGGATCTGGTAATCAGAGGAACCAAAAGGAGAAGGTTGAGTGGGTTCCGGGCCATGAGGTGACTGGGTGGACACGAGTCCTTTTTGAGGGAAAGGATCGAGAAACATAGTGGGTTGAGAGGTAGCCGTATGGGAAGGGATAGAAGGAGAAGAGTGTTGTCCCGACATAGTGGCTTGAGACTCCCACATGTGCCGCATTTGTGGTAACTGGGGACAATCGTGAGTGTAATGACCATAAACACCGCAACATGAACAGGGCTTATTGGTGCGAAGTGGCCTGTCTTGCTTGGGCTGAGAGCTCTGAGGCTGGTCAGTAGTGTTAGAATCAAGACGGGAAGGATTGGGTCGACGATTACCGGAAGCGGAGGGAGTTCCTTTCCTCTTTCGTTGTGAAGGAAGAGGAGGAGTTTCACCTGGTTGCGCAAATACGTGCCCTAGAGGGGGAAGTAAGTGCGGCTGTGGGGGTGGAGGAGGCAAGGGAGCGAGAGGTCCAAATGCTGGAGGAGCTGGGACACCAGGCTGCAGATAAGGGTAAGGGTGAGAATGGGCAACATTGAGGTAAGCAGGAAAGTGGGTAAAAGGGGGAGGCATGCCAAATCTTGGATACATGTTACCAGGGGGGGAAAAGGGGCTAGAGGTGTTGGCCCTGCCGGGAGGAAAGCCATAGGGCATAAGAGGTTAAGCAAAGGTATGAGACATGGCTCCGATGATACCGTCGGCAGAGTGAGAGGTCCCGGAGGTGTTAGTTCCCCCGGGTTTTGGGAGATCAGGAAGGACAGTATAGATATAACCAGACTGGGCATAGATAAGGTCATATTTTAAGGCTATTTGGAGGGCGGCTTCTTCGGTTTGGGGAAAATGGGACGCGACATCTTTGCCTATGGGAGGTAGGAGAGAGTGAAGGAACTAGTCCATGTAAACCCGATCTTCAAAGGGGGGAGCACGACACAAGCTTCGTCTTCGCTGCCATTCTTGGACATGAGCAGAAAGGCGAGTGGAGGAGGATTACTGGAAAGAGGTTAAGAGTTCAGTACCAGTGTCATATCGGAGGGGGAGATGGAAATAAGATAGAAAGGCTTGGGTAATGGTCGCAAAGTTGTTATGGGAAGAGGTGGCTTGGTCAACATACCATTTGGACGCTTCGCCAGTAAGGGTGCATTGGAATAAACGAAGACGAATGGAGTCATCGGTGATGGAATTAGAGGAGCACCACATGTGGAAAGATCAGATATGATTGGAGGGATCTTCACTAGGAAGGCCTTCGAACTTGGGAATGTCGGAGGGGAGCTTGGTTGGCATAGCAGGCCAACTGACATCGTGGCAGATAGGATCATTGATAAGCTGATTGAAGTCGGGGAGACTGAGGCCGGCCATATACGGAAGTAATGGGGCTGCCGAGGTAGGTCCTGTAGTGGTTCCACTGGAAGCAGACCCAGCAGTAGAACTAGGGTTAGGGCTAGGTCTAGAACTAGACATGGTAGAGGTAAATGGGGGAGAACCAGAAGGACGGGGAGAACCCGAACAATCAGAGGAAGAGTCGGAGTGGGGATTCGGGGGAGGAGTTACTCGATGACGATAGGAAGGAGGAAGTCGACCAACCAGAAACTGAGGGTGAAGGCCAAGAAGTCGCCGGGATAAACGCCTTGGAGGCGCAATGATGACGGGAAGAAGAAGGACCAACTAGGGCAGCAAGGTGCAAAAGCAAGACATGACAAGGGGAAGGAGGTGCAGTGTCGATTAATTTTAGAGTCTTTGCTAGGCGGTGTTAACCAAGCTCTTCTTCACTTAGGGTCAGTGTGTGCCATGCATTAATTTTAATTGATGAAACCCAGACAATTTGAGCGTAAAATAAAAAGTGTGCTACGGAATGGAAAAGAAATCTGCAGTAAATAAGACTGAAAGAATAGAAAATTACCAACTAAAAAGGCAGCAATCGAACCCAAGAAGGTGGGTTTCTCAAAACTAGTCTAGAAGGGGCAGAGCACGCTAACAAGAGACCAATAGATCTAAGGTCTGGAGGGACTGGGATTTAATGGAGAAATCTGCTGGAAAGTGGTGCAGAAAGCAGCAAAGAGGTAGGGGCAAGGTTGCTGCTAGAAAATAAGAGATCAGCTAAAAAGAGGGGGTCAAAGGGGTGACCCTATAGATGAACCCAAACAAAGCGAAAGGCAGTGTATAGAAGGAGAATAAAAGCTGACCTGTGAGGATCTGAACAGGAGGTATCAGATCTGAAAGAAGGCATCAGATCTGAAAGAAGGCTGAAACTTCTGGAAATTCAGACATCTGAAAACAACCACAAACTCTCCCACAAAAAGTGGAGGGAAATGAAGCCCTAAGGGGCAAGAGTCCCACTTAGGTGAGTGAAATAGATCAGAAATAGGTCTAAACAGGTGGAGACAGAGGCTAGAAAACCCTGACAGAAGCTTTAGTGAAACCTAGAAAAAGTGCTGGTAGATTGCAGAAAAAATTGCAGGTCGTAGATTTGGGCTTGTTTTCAGGCCAGGTCGCACATTTAGGGCAGAAATGTGTGACCTCAAGGCCAGGTCGCACTTTTTGGGCCAATAAGTGCGACCTGCAGATCCAGGTCTGGCGACAGTAGATTTCATAAAATTTTGTCGTCTCAGCAGCAGCTGATGTTGGTCACCTGCGCAAAAAGTCCAGAAACACACGGAAGTTAGAAATTTGAATGTTTGAGGGTTTTAGAGGGGAAAACTAGCATAAAAATGGGAAAAAATAAAAAATGGAAGAGAAACCCTAGGGTCTGAAATAGCTGGATATGCAGGAAGATAGAAAACGACAGTGGTCGCAAAAGAAAACCCGTGTGGAGTCGCCAATTGTTAGTATGATTCTTTCGTCGTAAAAGATCACTTTAGCTATGCATATCAAGTAGCCCTAACATCAAGTATGGCTGCAAAATATCCTTAAGTTTGCTGCATAAAATTAGATCTAAGCATAAAATATATTAAGCATATAAGATATAAAATAGCTCCATACATCCAATGAACAAGACAAGAACAATGTATAAAAAGAATCTTATATTATATTAAAGAATGGGGCACCTGAGAGGAAAACAAGAAAGGTGTTTTCCAGTTCTCCTCAGTGGGATGGGTTCTTGGAAGTCCTCAATGTTTCAGATCTAAAATTCCTCTCTTTGGTTGATATGACAAACCCTAACAAACATGGAACTCAATGGGAGTTCAAAATGAAAACAAAATGAAATTGGTGACCAAGAGTAGATCTAGTGTGATCTAATGCAATGGAGGTGACAAATGAATGGGGAAAACCCTCCTATTTATAACAAAATATTGGGGTGTTCTAGAACTTGGTGCATGAATAAAATATTATTAATCACATTCTAGAATCACATTTTAGGAATATTTTATTATATTTGTTGGAGGGAAAAGGGCTTTTGACTTGGGTCAATTCCTTTATTTATAAATAACAAATAAATAAATGATTTATTTATTATTTTAAGGGAGATGAGGGGAATATAATTAAATAAATAATGGTTTATTTAATTATTTGTATGTGATTTAGTCAAATTTAACTAAGAATATTATTTAAATAATGATTTAAATAACTTATTCTTAGGAAATAATTAAATAAATAATGATTTATTTAATTGATTACCTTGTTTTGGGTTAAATATGACCAAGAAACGTAAACAAATGTGGTGAAAGCAATTTTACTTGGGGTAAAATTGGTCTTACATGGTGTACTTGGGTTCATCTAACGATAATGGGTTAGATGACCAAAAAATGGTGTAACTTTTTAGAATTGAATCTACTTTCAGGAAATATAAATTTTATGGAATTTCATAAATATTTACTAATTTTAATTAATTTTGTAATAAAATGAGTGCAAACAATTTCTGAAGGTCACTGTGATTCAGCGAAATCAAAAAATTTTATCTTCCAAATACATTGTAAAAAAAATTGAAAAGATTATGGTGCATTACATTGGTCCGTCGTCTCTAATGGTTATCTTTTAGATTTTTAGTTTATAACTTATATGTTAAGAGATTTCTTGCGTTGCGAAACATATTCAAAATATGCAGTTTTTTCATATTGGGCGAGTTCAAAATATTCTAGTAATTATGATATGCATCCATTGGCTTTGTAAATATGTCGAAATCAAAGTAGATGCTGTCTAGATTGTTGTAACACATTTTGTTTCTCAAAAACACAAATTTTCAAAGTATACAACATTGTGTATTAACATGACGTCCTATGAATCCTTTGATTGTTAAAAAACACACACTCAAAGAAGTTCTACGTTGACATATCAAATGTGTATAAACAAATTTCAAAAAATAAGTAATAGAAAGCTAACAAAATTTCTGACAACTTTTATTTTATCACAAAATGAAATTCTAAATAGAAAAATTGTTTTAGCTTGTAGAAAGTTGAAGAACCAAAAAAAAATGAAAGTTTTTTCTCAAAAAAGGGAAAAAAGTGTAACCTAACTTCACATTTTCACTATATTGTGGGAAGAAATTTTTTATTTCTTTTAGAACAATGAGTGGAGGAACTTAGAAGATTTAAAAGAAGATTTGTATTATGGTTCTAAAATTTATGAAACAATTAATAATATTGAGCTACGAAAGGCTACCAAACCAACAATGTCTCCATATTATGATGTGGTAAGTTGGATTATCTCCCATGTCCATGTTCAAAATTATTCAATAGTCAACCACTCAAACAATGTCATAGCTTCTTGAAAACCTAAAATATTATAGTCAATATACAATTTAGTTCTAGAGAAGTATTCCTCAATATGAATTACTTGGTTGAATTTGATAATAATGTGCTAAATAAAAAGAAGATTGATTTAGATGGACATATTAAGAAATGGATATATGACTAAGAAAATTTCAAGATAAATTCAATTAAAATATATCCAATAGCTCAATTCAAAAAAACACATATTTCTGATCAAAATGATCTCTATGATCTATGGTGAACCAAATCTAGATCATTGAAAACTTGAATGAGTTCATTTAATCCATCGCATAATGAAAAAATATAAAATGTTCAATTGGGTAGATATTTTGTTCCAGAAATTATCTAATGCCATTAGATTCTCACAATTCGCTTCACTAGGGTTTGGTTACAATTTTTAATGTCAAAATTCTTAATGGATATCATGAAAACCTCTATGTATTTTCCACTAATGGATGTAATTACTCTATTATTCAACATCCTATTTAGAATTTTTTCTCTGTATTAAGGGAAAGTCATTATAAAAATAATTTCTATGATATTTTTAGCAATGTTAAGCTTTATTTCATGACTTTTTTTTCACAAAAAATATATGTTGAGTCACAAATGGATATTTATGAAATTCAGATAGAGTAGGGTATACAAACTCAATCAATTCCAATAAGGGAGTCTTTCCAAGAAACTGTTAAAATTCCAATTTCTTCCATTCAAGCAACTAATGTATTTTCACCTCAAATAATTATGACTCCTATAACATAAAAAATTCCAGAGGTTTTACAAATTCCTATTTCATCAGCCCAGTTAATAGAAGTGATTTATCTAGGATCCCCTATCACTCCTCTTGCAACTAATGTCCCAATTTTTTCATCTATATTCAAACCTTTTACCAAGGAAAATCTAGTAAAAGAGACAACAAGGTCTCTTAGTGAATATATCTATCGTTCCCAAACAAAATATGTTGTTACGAGATTTAAAAAGACAAATCATGATTCAGTTGAAACATCATGAGAATGAGTTGGTAGGAACATGTTTTCCAAAGGAAGCAGCCATAGAGATAGCATCATCCATAGGGGATTCCATCTCAACTAATCAAATAAATGTACATGAAATATTTGAAGAAATTGAAAAAATCCGAAATATAATAAAAAAGTTAGAAAATAAATTGGGAAATAACATAGTGTTGAGTGAAAAAGAGTGGCAATCGCATGCCACTATATTGAGGGAAGGATTTTCCTTGGACATGAATCAAATGGAGGAGAGACATAAGACAAAGAAAGTTTAAACAGAGGAACAATCAAATAAAAAGATGGATGAACTAAAAAGTCAAGATGCTCAACACATTGAATATTTAAAACAAGCTCATGGAAAAGAAATTGTGATGTTAAAAGAAAAGTCAGAGATGAATATTCAAACAATATCTACAACATTTGAGATATGAATCACTTATTTGGAGGAAAAAATAGATGAGATCAAGAAAGAATTTATATATATTATTGTTTTCATAGATCAATATTTGGTTGTGAATTAACAACTTAAATGTCTTGAATTAAAAATTTTAAAAAACGAAGATTGATTTATGATTTTCATCATGACTTGATTTATTTCACTAATCAAGTTGAGATAATATTAGAATATGATAGTGTGTTAATGAATAATTTGAAAATATTTTAATGTGGAAGAAAGAAGAAATTTCTAAAGCCTTAGAGAAATTCTCTAAGAAAGATAAGAAGTTAATGGAGGTTTCTTTAGATGAAAGGAGATATCATTGCAAGATCGTTAAGGACTGGATTGCAAAGGCTTAAGATTGGTTCAACTCTCTATGGGATAGTGCATTAAACATCATCAAAGAGTTTGGTATTCCTCATCCATAAGGAATATATGAGGCATTTCCTTTAGTAGTCTATAGGAAATCAATTTAGGAAAATAGGAAAACCACCAATGATAGAATTAAAGAAATGAATGCGTGGAGTTCATATGATATTCAAAATTTCTTTCAATTTCCCTTTGAGTGAGTGAAGATGATTTCCAATTTTTTTTCTAAGTAGACCAAAAAAAAAGCTCCGTACCTACTCATTTACTTATCTAAGAGATACACTCAATGGCCCTAGTTCTTTAAGAATAAAGAGAAACAACAGATGATTGTGAGCCATCAAAAAAATCTATGGAGGAATATTAATGACCCAAAAAGGAAATTGACTAATTATGTTAAATCAGTGAGATTTTATTTGTTCCCCTTTATGTGTAAGAAAATCCATAGATTTTTTTTAATAGAAAATAAACATTATCTCATTTTGTAATTTTATTGTTTATATACATGTCTTCATTGGATCAGAAGGGGTTGGAAATATTTTGTACTGAAATGAAAATTATACTTTAGTCAGATTTGCACTCAAGTTTGGAAAACATTTGGAGTTGATGTTTCTAATGTATCCATGTTTGGAAAATCGTAACCTTCAAAAATTTATTTATATGCATTGCTGATGTTTTGAATCATAATTTTTATTCATTTACCATTTCCTGAAGCTGAATATTCGAGTATGTTTTCTATCTTTTCTTTCGAAACAATAAAGAGTAATTATTTGATTTATTTATAGAATTAAGATTTATTCTGAGTCTTTAAGTAGAACCATTCTTATTTTCTAATATCCAACACGATAGCCTAAAGAATTTCTCTCATTTATGAGATAGTTTCGATTTCATTGCAAAAATGATTTTAGTTTATTGCATGGAAGTAAAATATTATATACATACAATCATTGAGAATATATCTTAATAGGAGCCAAAATATACGAGGTGGTTGATTAAGCCCACATATTAGTCTAGAAAATTACTACCCCAACCATCTGCTAGAATTTTTAAGCACTACACTTCAGTGATTTTCCTTCCCTTGCTATTTAATTTACTAAAGGTAATCTCATTATACACAACATTTTTTATAAATTTGTTATTAAAATTAATTTTTTGTGTCATATGATTTCTTTTTTTTAGTTTAGTTTTAATAATTTTTTTAGGATAGAGTAGCATAGTGTTGAGGCCTCAGAAATTTGTGGCAACAACAAACAGGATAACCACTTGGTCCAGACCTTAAAGCAGTTCCTTTTCCATTTGGGATATCAGTTTCACTATTGTACGATATAAAGGTAGAAATTGGTTTGTTTTATATATGATCATTAGATATATACAATATATTTTACATCTTAATTTGATTAACTATTTCTCAAGAGAATCATCTTACAAAACTATTAATCCTATTAAATCTGTGATGATATAAATCATCAAAGATTTAATAGATATCATTTTAGATCGCATAAAATTGGTATTATCCCAGGTTATATTAGATTGAACTTAATTCAAATTTTTTCATTCTAGAATAAATTTGTTTTAGTCTTTTAGTAATTATTTATGAAAATATTTTGAGAGAAATCCGACAACCATAGAAAAACCCAAATATGGGAAATTGGTCCCATTAAACCCAGTTGGAGCCACTATCCCAAACAGAAAAGGAATTGCTTTAAGGTCCAGACCGAGTGGTTATCCCTTTTGTTTTTTCCACATATTTCTGAGGCCTAAAAATTTTTGGCGCTAGAAGGAGAGCCTGAATATGAATGGAATATAAATCTAAACCTAAAACTAGAATCCATCATAAGAGTTGATCTCCCCAAAAGCATCCTACAACTTCGCAATCAAATTCTAAATCACCAACTCAGAAATTGGAAATTGTAGAAACTTTCTCCTCATCTCCTGAAATATTTTGACAGTCGTCTGCTTCAAAATTCACTCCTGAGTCTCCCAAAGTTCAGTCTTTAATTCAGAAATTAGAAGGAATGTCAATTTCTGCAGAAAAGCCTGTTAACCCAAAAACTTCTGAAGACAACGTTACTTCTCTATTTAGAGAAACTGGTATATTGACTAGATCTAAAAGTGAAAGACTTAGAATTCCTCCTTTTGAGTTTCCAATTGAACCACATCACAAAAAAGTTTCTATATCCAGATCTAAGTCAGATACAAGTGAAGTCACATCAAATTTCCCTTTAGTTACTTCTTCACAGCCTCTTACTCAATCTACATCTTCTTATTCTTCCATTTCCTCTACTGAAACAATAAGTACTATCACAAGTAGTATTGTTCCAGTTGTAAGTTCTTCATCCATTCCCCCTACTTGTATATCTACTTATGTATCTTCACAAACTTCAAATCCAAGTATGGCTAGTCGGCCTTAGACGAATCCTGGTGCTATATTGATAGAAAATCCAAATCCTCTTCCAGATCATCCAGAAAAATGGTTACCTAAATATAATCCAAATGATGGTCTTCTGGCGGAAGAACATATCAATAATTTTATGTTAGCCATGAATCCGAATGTAGTTTTTCATGAATATATTGTAGTTAGATTGCTTCCTTATACTTTACAAGGATCTACAGGATCTTGGTGCTTTTCACATCCAGTAGGATCAATTGTCGATTGGGCAACTTTTGAAAAAGTTTTTCTTGAAAAAATTGGAGATAATAGAACTGTTGCATCTTTAATCAATGCCCTTTCCAATCTTAGGAAAAATTCAGGTGAAAGGATCAAAGATTTCAACTCTAGATTTAACAAGTTATTAAACAAGATCCCAACTGCTTCTAAGCCTATTTTTGATGTACAAATAGAATGGTATATTTCTTCCTTACCTTCTAATATAGCTATTTTTGTAGATAGAACTAGTAAAGCCACCCTTTTAGAGAACATGAAATAAGCCCTTGCTGTAGAGAAAAGAATCTTGGCATTAGAAAAATGATCAGAAATAGAAGACAAGAAATCAAAGAAAGTCACATTTAATCAAGATGATAAAAAGAAACTCTCGAAAGATCCATTTGATCTTGAAGGTCTTCAAAATGTATTAAAGACTATGTAAATGACATGATTGAAATAAAGAAACAGGCTGTTGAAACGTCATCTCCTAAGAAATCATTTCGCCCATTTAAGAGAAACCCTTCTTCAACATCTCAGCCTCCAAATGTGATTTCAAATGTTGAATCTGATCAAGATAATGAATATCCCTCACCATCTAAATAAGAACTAGAGTTTGAGGAAGAATATGAATTGAATGGGTTATGGGATTTCATTCTTCCCTCAAAAGAAGAAAGAGAAGCTATGCTTGTGTCTACTAGAAGCAAATATTCTCTTGATTCAACTATATCAACTCAGAAACAGAAATCTCCCCCCACAAAGGAGAAAACAACAGTCAAAAAATCTAAAAAAATCCAAAAAAATCCCATCTCATCTGATCCTATTACTACTTATAGAACCTTAATAGTTTCATATATAAAAAATACCAAAGCAAATATTTCACTACATGAAATGACCAAACTCAAACAACAACACAATTTTTTACTTAGAGAACTCAAGGCAATCCCTGTAGATCCTATACAACCACAAGTTATAGCCCAAGCTTCTAAAGATATGGGAAAACCTCCATCATCTCCAAATAAAGAAAATCCCAATGATCTGGTCTTAATTGGTGATAGATCTATTTCTCACACTCCTCCTTTACTTTTGACTTATGATATTTTCAACAAAAAATTTCATAATTGTCTTATCGATTCAGGAGCTTCTTCAAATATCATGCCAAGAATAGTGGGTACAAAATTGAACATCACTCCTAAAAAATATTCTATAGATATAGTTCAATTGGATAGAACAAGAGTCGAAGTTATTGGAGAAATGCTGCCAGTATCCATTAGATTACCATCCAATCCAAAGGTGCTGCAAGTAATTGATATTTTGGTCGCAGATATCCCTGAATTTTATGGTCTATTCTAAGCAAGGATTGCTTTGAAAAGTTACATGGATATTTTGCTACCGATTGGTCGCACATGTGTTTACCATACAATGGTAAACCAAATCAAATCTAAGTTGAACGCGAAACATTTATGAAACATAAAATCACTGAACTAGAAGAAACAAATGAACCTGTAGCTTTCACCAATAATATTATTGAAAATTATTCAGCTAAATCATTTATTGGGTCATTCAATGCCCAGATTTCACCTTTTGTAACAAACACTGCTATTTCTCAAATCGAAAACTTTTATCAAACAGATACTTCTAGATGTGTTAATTTTAGCAATCAAAATCCAAAACAATATTTATTTTGGACTCCATACTTTGATGGTTCAAAATCAGAAGATGGTGCAGGAGCAAGTTGTGTTTTAATCAACCCACAAAGAGAAAAAAAAAATTCTAGCTTGCAGACTTGAATTTCAATGCACAAATAATACCGCTGAATATGAAGCATTGATACAAGGCCTGTATAAAGCTATTGGATTGAATGTTAAATATTTTCAAGTCTATGGAGATTCTAAAATAATTTTTAGACAAGTTAGAAATACAATTCATTTTATTTCTGGACATTTGAAACATTATCAAACTTTAGCTTAGAATCTTACTTCTCATTTTACTGCATTTAATATCTCCACAGTTCCTAGATTACAAAATGCAAGTGCTGATTTACTTGCTAATGTAGCATCTAGACTTATACCATCCGAAGAATTTAGCCCAGAGAGATTTTCAATTGAGTTAATTTTTATTCCTTCCATTCCTGACAATGTAACAAATTGGAGATTATTCAACAATGATGCAGATATAGTAGACTTTCTTACATCAGACGAAGCTTATGAAGGTAAAATCGTAGATGAACATGAACATGATTTACGGATTGAGGATAAACAAAATACAAATCCAATTCCTAAATCTGTAGTCAAAATGGAAGATCTCTATGATTTGAAAGATAGGTTTAAGAAAACTTCCAATTAAAAAACACAGAGTTCTACTCTAAAATTTGAATTGATCAACCTTGGTACACCATAAAACCCTGAAAACATCAACTTAGGTCTTGGTTTAAAACCTTAAGAAAGGATGCCATTTATTAAGTTGTTAAAAACATATAAAGATATCTTTGCTAGGGATTATTCAGACCTTAAGACATATGATACTTACATAATTCAGCACACCATACCTATGACCTCAGATGATAAGCCTGTTCAACAAAAACTTAGGAAAATCCACCCAAATTTAGAAAGTCAAATAAAATATGAATTAAATAAAATGCTCAAAGCCAAAGTCATTTTTCGTGTTATACATTCGAAATGGGTGTCAAACATGGTCCCAGTTAGAAAAAAGAATGGATACATTAGGATTTGCATAGACTTTAGAAATTTGAAAAGAACTTGCCAAAAATATATTTTTCCCCTGCCTACCATGGA
This sequence comes from Pinus albicaulis, assembly GCA_034641835.2. Lineage (NCBI taxonomy): Eukaryota > Viridiplantae > Streptophyta > Pinopsida > Pinales > Pinaceae > Pinus > Pinus albicaulis. The sequence goes on along the minus strand of CM076583.1, from coordinate 1,143,274,112 downwards.
ACAGATATTACAGTTAGTTGCAAGATCTGAATTTATGTCTTTCTCGAAAGATTTTCAGGATATAATCAGATTATGGTACATCCTAATAATAGATTAAAGACAAGTTTTAGAATAAAGTGGGGAACATACGCATACCAAAAAATGCCTTTTGGGTTGATTAATGTTGGTGCTACATTTCAACGTGCTATGGATATAGCTTTCATAGGAATAATCAATAGCTTAGTTTTCATATACTTATATGACATTACTGTTTACTCTAAGAATAGAAGCAATCATGTTAATCACCTAAAACACATTTTTTAAAGATGTATAAAATTTTGTATTTCCTTGAATCCAAAAAAAAATTATTTCGCCTTATCAAAAGGTAAATTATTAGGGTTCATTGTTTCTAAAAAAGGAATCCATATTGACCTTAATAGGATTCAGGAAATTTAAAACATCCGTTTACCACATAACAAAAAAATGATGCAATCATTTTTAGGACAAATTAATTTTATAAAAAGGTTTGTTCCTGATTTTTCCCAAATCATCTTACCCCTGCAATTAATGGTTAAGAAAAATTCAATTTTTAAATGTGGAAAAGAAGAGAGAAATTCTTTTGATTTGATTAAGAAATCCATAATTGAATCTCCCACTTTAACAACTCCTGATTTTCTTAAATCATTTGTATTATATACATTTTGTTCTGATACATCATATGCAGCCATTTTGACACAACTAAACGATAAAAACATTGAAGCACCAATTGCGTTTTTTAGTTCTAACCTACAAGGTGTTGAGTTGAATTATTTAGGTGTGGAAAAATAAGATTATGCTGTATTCAAAGCTTTAAAATAGTTTAGACCTTTTCTCCTAAAAACGCATACTAAAATAATAGTACCTTACTCAGTAGTGAGGAAATTATTACGCCAAAGGGAAGTAGGAGAGAAGAGAGCAAATTGGGTTACCTAACTTCAAGAATATGATGTAGAGATACATCCTGCTAAAATTGTTAAAGGAAAAGGCCTTTGCAGGATGTTAATTGGAGCCTCTCATTTACCAATAGAAAATATCAATCAAATGAAATACAACTGTCCAAGGTAAGCCTAAACGATTCTTAGTCACAATATGCTGATCTGAAATTTTTCTTAAAAAATGGATACGCTCCATTATATCTCAAGTATATAGCAAAGCGTGCTCTGAGGCTTAAATAAAATCAATATCAACTTATAGATGATGTGTTATTTAGGAATAATTATGATTCTGTATTTTTAAGATGTTTAGAAAACACTTAAGCTGAAAAAGTAATGCAGGAATTACATGATGGACCAACTGGAGGTCATTTTGGAGGAAAGACCACAGCTCATAAACACTGCATGATGGCTACTATTGGCCAAATCTATTTAAAGATGCACATGAATACGCAAGAAAATTCAAAGTGTGTCAAATTATAGCGGGAAGAGAAAGAAAAGCAGCATTTCTACTACAACCAGTAAATATCCAACAACCATTTGAAAAATGGGGGTTAGATATTATAGGTGAAATAACTCAAAACTCTTCTAAACAACATAAATATATTATAACTACAACATATTATTTCACAAAATGGGTAGAAGCTATCCCATTAAAGGTGGTTAATACGCAAAGTATTGCAGATTTTATTGATAAGTTCATAATCACCAGGTTTGGTCTCCCATCATCTTTGATATTTGATAATGCATCTTACTTTTCCGGAAATGCCATGATAGAATTTTCTTTGAAAAGAGGTTTTAAATTAAAATACTCAACTAATTATTATCCACAAGGTAATGGATTAGATGAATCTACAAATAAAAACCTCATCAGAATCATCAAATGAACTATAGAACAAAACCATAAAAATTGGCACAAAGCACTATTATTTGCTCTTTGGGTAGATAGAATCACCCATAAAGCCTCAATAGGTACTTCTCCATTCATGTTAGTTTATGGGAAAGAAGCAGTTCTACCCACAAACGTAACAATGCCATCATTTGCTTTAGTGCAGTTTATTGATGAAAATCCTTCGACTTCCCTCCAACTTAGACAAAATAAAATTTTTAAAATGAAGAACAGAGAGAAAAAGCTAAAGCTATACATGCTCATCATCAAAAAATAATGAAAACCTCATTTCACACATCATCCACTACTTCAATTTTTTTTGAAATGGGAGATCTTGTTTTGAAATGGGATAAGGCACATGAGGAAAAAGGTAAGCATACCAAATTCCAAAGATTATGGCTTCGCCCATTTCAAATCATTGAAAAAATAGGCTTATCCACCTTTTTGCTGCAAGACTTATCAGGTAAGAAATATTCCTTGCCTATAAATGGTCAAATTCTCAAAAAATATTTCTCTTAGGAAATCAAGTTTTTAAAATTTTGATTTTTGCTTTAGGAAAATAAAAGTTGAAAATAGCATCATTTTTGGTTGATTCAATTTTTCAAAAGTTTCTAATAAATTATTTTGATCTTTCGATTTTATAAATAAGTAAAGTAAAAATATGACTATAACTATGAAAATTGAATAAACTTTATTTTTTTAAAATAATTTGAAATTTACAAAAAACATTTACTTTCTGAAAAGATTCATGATATCATAAAATATAGTTGTTATGTATCAGTCCGAAAAACAAATTTTTAAATTAGTAATGATTCTCTACAAAAAGGTATCTACCAACTCTATAATTATCATCCATAACTCTTAAACGAGCTAATGATTCATCCCATCTGATAAAATTTCTTCTTTAAAGTATAATTCAAAAAAGAAAAGAAATATATACAATGAACAAGTTCAAAAGAAAACTAAGTCTCATCACGAGCTTGTTTATCATGATCAGAGAGAAATAATATAGAGTGATATTACCAATACTGCATACTATAACAAGGTAATAACTACATGATTATAAAAATCAATAAACAATGGGTCTCATCACGAGCCAACTTGTTCAGTCTAAATTACTATCAGTGAATGACATTGTCATTATCAGGCCACCAAACCTGGACAATAAGTCTGAAAATGTATCAAGAATTTATTTTTTTAATGATATGTCATAATTATATTTTGAAAATAATAAATCAAATTCGGAAGAGACAAGGAATGATTATGGGTTAAAAGATAACCCTGTCGAGGCTATAAATCCCTATTGGCAACAGTGGCTTTATTTGTGATAAATGAGTAAAACTCTATGAAACCAATTTTGGAGAATACTTACTTTATATTTTTAAATCTAAGTACTGACTGATATAGATACCTATGTATTATCACTGAAGAGGTTAATTAAAAATAAATGAGATAGATAAATATATTATATTCTGAAAAATAAATGTTTAATTCATGAATCATATTATTTTTATTCTTATATATCTTTTTCTTGTCTTGAAAGTTTAGAAACATAAAAATAAAATGATCAGAGATATCTAGTTCTCCCAAGTGAATCCCCAATTGTTATTCTATGCAACAACTTCCCCCTCATTTTTATTTTCAAAATAATCTAGACGTTTGATAAATAAAAAATAGGGACCCTTCTTAAAAATATATTTTTGTTTTTGATAAAAACCAAAACTCCAAAAAAAAATCACTGCTTTTATTAAATACAAAAACACAAAAAACAAAATAAAAAGAAATTAATAAAAACATCCTTATCACAAATCGCATTTTCACATAAATCTTTTCCTTTTAAAAATTTAAAATAATAAAACAGCGAAATCCTAATTTCGTGATTGCCAATTTAAGGTTTCGCAAGTGACATTACAAATTACATATCACGGATTGTCATTGTACAACTTTAAGCAATTCTTATTAAAGTTCTGATTCTATGATTTTGAGATACTCCGCTTCTGTGATTTTGTGATACTGCAGCTTCTGTGATATTGCGATTTCACGATATCGCGAAATTGCATATCGCACAAACAAAACGTAAATACGCTTCATTAAAACATATTTAAAGGGCATGATGTGATGGATTTGACAGGTTTGAATAAAGGTTTTATGCAAAAATAAATCATGTCAGGAAATATTAATTGTGTTTTATCCTCCCAATGTAAACATTTATTAATTCATTATGATTGATTAATAATATAGATGTTTCCTAGATTTTTCTTTCAAAATATATCATTTCAATAGATATTCCATCATTTGATCATTTACTTTGTCTTTAATAGGGATTTCCCTTCAAGATATGTCCATCCGCAAAGTGATTCAGAAACATGACAAACAAATTGTTGTAGAACTCGAACAAATAGGAATGTCACCTATAGTCTTTGATACTGTCTATACTTCCGATGGAGCAGCTACTAAGTGGAAAGTTATTTACACTATACTGGAAGACGAAGAGCCAGGAGTAGTAAAAGTCACGACGACTGTCGATGATGCAACACCCTCAAATTTACAGTTCAAAGATTTTTCATGCTCTTTCCTCCATAGGATAGCAGCAAGAGCTACTCTTCTTGCATATACTGACATGATTAGGAGGGTGCTTGAAAATTCAATAATTAAATATAGATAGTTAAGAACCTGCAAGGATGAGATTCTAGGTTCTTTCAGACCCGAAGATCTGAAAATCATGTATAAGCTGCCCGACCCGCAAGACACCTACAACAGTCATTTTGTTTCAAATTTTGCTAAGAAGAACGAAGACCCATTCAATGAAATTCAAGGTTGGAGGAAACTAGACAACAAGTTCAAATATGAGAAAACTAATATGTATCCTATCGCGTCACCTGAAAATCCTTATAATTTTGCAGCAGCAATGCTATGCAGATTATATGGTCTACCTAATAATACCATGGTCTCCATAAATTGGCTTCCCCTAATTAAATCTTGTGTTAATTCCCTCATAATGAATTGGGTGACTATCCTTTCTGAGAATCTAGTTAAGGAAATTAATGAATATCGCCAAACAAGAAATTCCTCCTCCAAATTTGTTCGCCAATTTTTTATGAGTGCGTATATTTTTGATGCCATTTGTTTTTCTACCAACTTTCCAGTTATGGGATGGAAATGGACTCCTGAAGATCCTACCCTGATACATTTGAGTGATAAAGAGATATGGGAACATAATTGTGCACCACATTTCCATAGGCTGTGTTATGGAGTTGTATTACCGTTACATCAATTTATGTTTGACATAGTGTGCCCTAGGTTCACTATGGAAGCCCTCACAGACCTTCAAATGATCAGTAGATTTTTTGTTGAAGAATCATTTTCATATATCAGAATTTTTGGAAGCTTCGCTCCCCCACATATTCTTCCTTTATATGTTTCAGATAATTTGATGGCAAGAGAAGTCGCTTACCAAACTGTTGGTAATGGACTTACTAAATCTTTGAAAGATAGTAAGAAGTATTTATGCCAAGTTTCACAATTTCATGTGGTTCATTTGCACTCAACATTTTTAATCATGCATTGAAAGAATGTCAGAATATTTAGCTTTTGAAGCTCCTCATTCTACCCTCCAGGCAGATCGACCCAGAAAAGATTGTTAAAAAATTTACTCTGTCATTCAAACTCAAACCTATTGTACACACTAATGATAGATTTGAAGATATTTTGCAATCTGTTGGGACTTTTGAAGAAATCCTGATTTTTTTCAAATTGAACCTAAATCCAGAATAAGTATATAAACTCAATGAATTCAGAGAATAAAGACTCAGAAATATCCCTCGGGATGTTTTGATTACCAGTTATACGACTAAAGAAAGCTAAGAAATCGGAGCACAACAATCAGATTCACAAAATCAAATTGAATTAGATAAAATTTGTACTTCACTCAGCAATACATTAACAAATACTCCAGAGTAATCATCTTCACAGAAAAATACAGAATTTTAGTCTCCACGGGGACAAATAGTTTAAACAAAATAAATCATTGAAACTTCTGAGATAATCTCCCAAGACAGAGAAATCATTCCCCCAAATCCTACTAATGATATTATCCTCAAAGTGACCGATATTCCCCCACTGGATGTATTCTACAGCTCTCTTCATAAATTTGTAGTAAGAAAATAGAGGAAAAGATGAAGGATTGAAACACCTCCAGGAAATGAAGTTATGAAAGTAGTATGGAAAGATACTCCATTAAATCCAATTGAAAATTTAACTTGGCTATCTCGATTCACTGGTGCATGCAACACTGCAACAATGGATAAGGTGGCAGAAGTATCTATTTTGGTCCAAGAAAAGGATGACAAAATCATGGAACTACAGTAGCAGCTAGATGAAGAAAGAAACAGTTTACATCAGAAATTCGAAGAGAAAATCCTTTGAGTATAGCAAGGGATGTAAATGCTTAAGATAAGTCATAAAAATGACTTACCTAGAAAAAATTTACTGATTGAACAATTGAGAGAAGATCTTACCAAATATGAAGGAATTCCTACTGTAGAGGAATTCATAAAAGAAGCATCGAAATTAAGTTCTTTACTCTCAAAACAACAAAAAATGTTTGTTGTATGAATTTCAGACATAATTCCACACCTGGAAAAACGCAGTCATTGATCAAAGAATTGAGTTCAATGAACTCAATAACAAAATATTTGATTATGTTGAATGGAAAGATTCAGAAGAAGGGAGAAAATCAAATATCCCAAAGATCAAGGAGACCTTCAAATATATTATTTTTACAGACTAGGATGCATGAGTCAAACAAGAAGAATTGGCCATAGCGAGAGCAGCAGGTATATCAAAGAATATGGTCAAAATTATTAACCACATATTACATACTTCTGGGCTGATTAAAGAAGGAAATCACAATTCTGTTCCTAATATCAGAGATTTAGAAAAAATTTGGAAAGACGCAGGTCAAATCCGGGAAGAAGCACTTACACAGCCAAAGAAAACTGATTGGGAGGCATACTGGCAGTTATTGGTTAAACTTCATAGTCAGATCATGACATTGAATTCTTTTCTGAATTCTATACAGAATACAATCACTTTCACTAGATGCTATATTTGTTGCACAAATGAACACACTGTTCAGAAAACCTCCACAAGTTCAATTGATGTCCGACATTTTTGAGCAGAAAAATACAGCTGGTAGTAACCTATCATCGAACATGATTATTAGTTAGTTTATTTTTATATAATTTCAATTTTTAGCAAGTAGATACTGAGGATGAGGAAGGTTTTTTGAAACCACCTCATAAGATATTTTGTATAATATATTTTTTTGTAAGTAGTTAGTAGAGTATTTAAACCCTTCTCATGCATTTAGAGAAGGGTCCAGAATTTTATTGAGAACATTTACAAAGAATGCTTTCTTGTAAGTAAGCTTGTAGATTCCTTGATAAAATAATGGAACACGACCCTTTTAGTTATATATCATTTTGTTAATCACTATTGATGCACTTCTATATTATTTGAAAGACTTATTAGTAGAGGAGTTGAATGTGGCCTATTATCACTGATCAGATGAAAAGGACAGTACACATCTGGTACTATTATCATGTATGCTAATTCTATTTTGAATATTAGTGATGAATCCAGCTTTCATGAATTATATATGAAATTGATTATTTCTGTTTCAAATATTAGTTGCACTACTGTATGATATAAATATAGAAATTGGTTTGTTTTATATATGCTCATCAAATATATGCGATATATTTTACATCTTCTTTTGATTAAATATTTCTCAAGAGAATCATCTTACAAAAGTATTACTCCTATTAAATCTGTGATGATCTAAATCATCACAGATTGAATAGATATCATTTTAGATCGCATAAAATTGGTATTATCTCGAGTTAGGTTAGATTAGACTTAATTCAAAGTTTTTCATTCTAGAATAAATTTGTTTTAGTCTTTTAGTAATTCTTTATGAAAATATTTTGAGAGAAATCCGACAATCATACAAAAACCAAAATCTAGGAAACTATTCCCATTAAACCCAGTCAGAGCCACTATCCCAAACGTAAAAAGAACTGCTTTAAGGTCCGGACCGGGTGGTTATCCCCTTTGTTGTTGCCACAGATTTCTGAGGCCTGAACACATAGTTAATCGAGCCTTTGATTCATAGAGTATTTCCATTTAAAATGAAAATGGGTCTTATTGGGACCCTCACATGATAACTCCCATGTTGCAGGAGGGATTTTTCCACCTGTGAACACATCCATAGACCATTTTTTTATCACCCTACATCCACCAACATACATTCAGACTATAAAATAGGGCCCTAACCTTTTGTAGTTACCCAAATTTTCCCTTACAAAAGTCATTATTTCATTGGGGTACCCATCTCCCTATTTGTACATTACCACCAGTTTTTATTGATTTGTTCAGTAAGTGTAAATGTTATTTTTGGGAATAAATTATTATCTATTTTTTTTTTTGGTCAAAGTTGAATTTATATTATCATTTCAAAATTTACATCATCAGAGAACATTGTTGTGATACATTTGAGTAACCCGAGTTGCAAAAAAGGCCATACTTGTCTCGAGTGCATGCCAAGGATAATGGTGCCACTTGTTATTTCTGGCACAAAACTATAAAAAAACAAGCAACTACAAAGCTCCATGCAGGAGGATTTGGAGGGGTTGCAGGTGGCCTTGAAAAGAAACCTGCACAACTATGCACATGATAGTCGATGTGCTTGATCTGTATTTCTAGTGCTTGGAAACTCTCTAGAGCATCTAGAGTTTCATTTTTCATATGTTGAATATCATTAATGTAAGATATGAGTTCTTTGCATTCTTCATACCTTTGTTTCCTCATGTTGTCCAGATTGAGCTAGATTTGTTGCAAATAAACTGAAATCGTGTCCAGGGTGATCAGAGTGTCAAATTGACCAGGCGACCAAGTTGGAGAGAATTCCATGGAAGCCACGTAATGCTGGCTCTTAGTGGATTCTGAATCTGAGCTCGGGTCCCTGTTTGGCCTACGCTCCTCCATCTCGCAACCAAGTCCTCCTATATGTGCAATTCCTTGTTGTCATGACATGAACTCTCCCTTCCCACACCTTATTTCTTCCCGGCTATAAGTCCAATTGCCTGTGCAAAGTGTAACCTGCTTAAACGGAGTGCAATTGCATAGACCACTTCGTGACGTCCATCCACCAACACCTGCAAAATCACCAGACACTATCGTCGTCACGAGTATCCAATATCCGCTTCTTCCATTGGTGGAGAGGAGCCACCACCTGCGTATACACCAACCTTCTATTAGGTCGGAGTGGGCTCTAAGCATGCACCAAAACCATTTCTTCGACGTCTCCATTGTAGTTACAAACCTCTTCCCCTCAACGGTCTGATAATTCCATAATAGATATGCCTAATTTGAAACCTTCCTCACAACTACCTCAACTTCTATCACCACCTCTTCAATCCTCTTCTCCTCAGACCCCAGGATACCAGGATCCCATGAGCATATGTTTAGCCAATTTAATGTCTTAAATTTCTTATCATAAATCATCAACCGAGGTTAGTAATCTGATGAAGTGTGGTGCACTATATATGCTTAGTTAACTTTCTTCTTACTTCATTGTGTACATTTTTATATTGGCTTGGGGGTTTTTTTTCTTTATGTCTAAAGTTTAGTCTTGAAGGAATGAGAACTATGAAATGAAACAACTAACTCTAATGAAGTTTAAAGTTAAAACTAGTTTTGAAAGAAGGAAGAAAAGGAAATGTTCTTGAACTATTCTAATTTGCACAAAAATGAATCAAACTTTAAATGGTTAGAATCTGATCTAAAAGCAGAGTATTTATTCTAATGACCTTGAGATTTTGGAATTTAAATTTAATTCTAATCTATCTTAATTTAATTCTACTCCATGGATTAAAAACATAAATCCGATTACTAATAATTGAAATGACAATTCTAATAGAAAGAAAATTCAAAGAAATTGAAAAGCAACTACTATATGACCAACTACTCAATCATCTAATTTTGGAAGAATGACAAAGTCATCTTCTTGACATGATTTAGAAGCAATTGATTATACATTTAGTTGAAATTATTAATCTAAGAAAGAAATTTAAAAATCATGTAAAGGAAACTCAACTACTGTATGATTTCAATAATCAATCATCAAATTTAGGAAGAATGAAAAAGTCATCTTCTTGATATGATATTTACAAGCATTTCATTATACATTTAATTGAGAATTCAATCTTGGAAAGAAGTGTAAAAACATGTAAAGGAAACTCAACTACTGTATGGTTCAATACTCAATCATCCAATTTTGGAAGAATGACAAAGTCATCTTCTTGATATGATCTTTACAAGCATTTCATTATACATTTAATTGAGGATTAATCTAGGAAAGCAGTGTAAAAACATGTAAAGGAAACTAAGATAATTGTATACTCTAATGCTTCAAACATAATCCAATTTGGAAAATAGAAGAAGTACTTTCTTGAGATGTTTTTGGTAAGAAAAAAATTACAAAATTATTCTAAAACTAATTCTGAAAAAGCGTTCATAAATCTAATCTATGAAACAATATACAATTTAATCTAAGAATCAGTTGTAATGCAATGTAAATTTGACTATGTATTGACAAAACAAAGCTAATGAAATTAAACTAGAAAAAACTGATGAAACATCCTTTATGTGTAGGGACCCTCTACGATAGAATGAGTTGATATCCTAGCAGAATATACATGCATCAAGAAGGAACTAGAATGATGAACATGGTCTTCATAGTATGAAAAGCACAGAGTCTCAAATCATACACAACATTTTACAAAAATTAAGACTGTCTCTAGTTTTCAAACGACCAGTATTTAAAAAAATTTACTTGTAACTGTCTGGAGCTATTTTCGCCTACAGATGGAAATAAAAAATGAAACATAGAAGCAAAATCTAAGTGGTTAACTCTCGATTTTATACGTTAGAGAAAATTGGGGGTCTTTCGTTTTCAAATTACGTCCTTTGACTGCACTTTGACCACAAGCATAGGCACCTTTTTCTGTCGAATCTGAAAAGATCGATAGGATGAAATCCCTGTGAGGATCATTCCAAGGATGCCCATGTGACTCATTCCTTCATTCGCTCCACAAAACCTATCAAACCATTAAAGTAGCTGTGAAAACAACAATCAGCTGCAAAATAGCATGCATTTTGTAGCTAAGTTACAAAAATGCATTCAAGTAACAAGAACATCCAAATATAAAATAGAGACCATTAAATGCATTCTCTGAGATGAAATATGTCATTTATCATTGATTGGAGTTATGGATTTTATGAAAAGGTAGGGAAAAGTGATGATAAAGGATGTCATAGAAAGACCAATTTTGAGGTGGAACATACCCCTACTAAGAAGCCATTGCATGTCCTCATGAAATTATAAAAAAATTGAACTTCGTTCTCTTATTGCATTTTTTCAGAAACCTCTATTAATACATTCATTTTTCTCTTATTTCTTTTCATTGAGGTCACTTCCATCCTGAGCTTTCTCATAGGGCATTTGTACCTGAGATTGATGATTGTCCTATTGAATCAGAGATTTTTTCTTCCTTTTTAACTTTCTATTATTTTTGTACCACAGTCCCAAATGTAGGATGGTGTTATCACTAATGACTCTATCGAATTGGTTCTCTTGCTCTAAAGCTTCATTCCCTTGTTTAATGTGCCTATTCAGTAACTCTAGTTCATAGATTTCTTGATTGAGGGTGTTAACTAGAGGTTCTTATGGATTGATAGGTTGTTCTTGCATGCCTGGATTCACTGCTGCACTTATTCTCTCTAATGAATCAAATAGTCATATATCTCTTGCTGTGCTGGGTCTATGGCTAGAGATCTTCTGTTGGGACTGACTTCAAAATCATGTATAGGGGAATTTATAAGACTATATGGAGGACAGACATTGATGGGTGATGGAACTTGAAGCTCCTCCTCTAAATTCACAAATTCTATTTCTTGTGATGGTGTCTTATTCATGGATCCTCAGACTCTAGAGCTTCTCCTTGGATGTGGAGAATTTAAGTTTTCTTCACTTGTAACCTTGATTTTCTTTTCTGTTTTACTTCTTGTTTTAACTCCACCTTGCTTCTTATTTTTCATCAACTCTGCAAGGGTAAGCTCCTCTTCATATTGTTGTAGTGGACGTGAAGGTTTGTCCTTAATGCTTGTGTCAATCTTCCTTCTTCTAATTTTTCTAGTCTTGTCTTCCTTAGGCTGCTCTCGCTCATCTTGGAAATGGTTTCTAATTAGGAAACTATCCCAAGAGTCTCCTATAATTTTCAAATTAAATTCAAGAAGTACTTTTACCAACCCATGATGGTGCATAGTATTATCTATAAAATGAATTCTTTTCTGTACATTTGTGGACATTATTTTTAAACTATTCAGTAGAAAAAAAGGGAGGTTTATTTCTCCATCCTCCAAAAATTTCATCAACAACTGAATATGATAAACAAACATGTATCCAAATATTCCGTCACAATTGATAAAATTCTGTAAAATTAAAAGCATGTTTCTCTATTTATTCTTGAGTGTTGAGCTAGGAATACGCTTTTTGTAAACAAAAGTATCCATACCTCTATTTTTGAGGAAAACTCTCCATGCTTCACTGTGAATTTTTTTTTTTTTAAACCATCTCTCGCCAACTCTTGGGAGCTCTATAGCTTCAGCTATGAAAGACTCGGTCACTGAAAATTTTATGTCTCTTATTTTGACCTCTGTTCTGTCGAAACACCTCAAAAAATACTTAGTGATATCCTTGTAGAATCCATTAATTTTTTCTATAAAACTGAGCCACTTAGCCTTATGCGACATCTCTTTGATCTGAGGATAACCCTCCATGTATTTAGCTCCCACTGGTTCAGTCCTAACTATCAAACCCATGTCTTCTGTTGTGAAGAGTCTAGCCTTCAAAATTGTTCTTCGCTATGTGAAATGAATTGGGTTTCGGATCTGGTTAAGGACGTCTAGGGTTTCTAGGGAAATATGAGTGAAATGAATACTTGATGGGGTTTTAAGAAACATATATGAATAGGTCATGAAAGTAGGATATTACCGTCACTAGTACATTTCGACACTTTAGTTCCGACACTTTTGACGTATTGTCGGAAATTTCCCTAATTTTTCTCAATTTTTTAAATCCTGTCAATAACCATCGCTATACCGAAATATAGAGACATCATCGGTATTGCGACATTTAGAAATTTCTTCAATACACTGATGGTTTGGGACACTTTCTAATACATTAGTCGGTATTGCGACATTTGGAGACAAGCGTTGCTATTGTGGTGTTTAGAGACACTTGTTGGAGCAACGGTTTGCAGACAACCGTTTGTATTGCGACAGTTTGGGGATAAATGTCACAATAGGGATGTGTAGAGACACTTGTCTTATTTCATATATATTGTACTTCGTATTAGTCTTATGTCTTATTTAGTATAATATATTGTATATATTATATTTTATCTTCCACTAAGGCTTATTTTGTGCCATAATCTTATTTCCCACTCTATTCTCCTTCCCCTGCAGCGAGACCATCTATCTGTGATTTGAATCACCACAGAGTCATCAACATACTTCCCATACAACTCTTTGTCAACATAAACCCCACCCATTGAAGTGTTGAGACATTAATTTGATAGGGTCACGTCAAAGGAAACATTAATCTGCTAGGGCCACATTGAAAGGCTTAGCGAAAAAATGGTAATGTGGTTTCTTCATGCTTCAAAACTGTTCAGTTTGGCTTCAAAACTCCTGTGCATGTACTCCTCGCATAATCAGCTCATGTTCTTATTTAGTTATTTTTATTATCTTTTATGTCTTGCATTTCATGTCTATTTTATAATGATTCTTGGTGATATTTTCTAAGGTATTTAGAGATCTAGAAATCAGATTTTTTTTAGCTTGAGAGGTACATCTAGAGCACCTTCATTTTAGTACAACAACTCCCTTATTTTCACACCTTAGACTACATGCACCCAAGATACAAAACAAGGAACTTATATGATTTCTCTTTAACCATAAATTTAACCTTTTAACTCTAAATTTGGTAGGAAATGGGTGTAATTTTGGCCCTTGAAATATATAAATATATTAAGAGGGTTTGATGTTTCCCAAGACAATTCCTAGAAACCAAATCCAACATATTATTAAGTGTTGGTTTGTTTTTCCTTTGAGTTGCCATGCAATTTTTTTGGTTAGATTTAGAGTTGCAGATATCCTAAGCCACATATTAGTATGGAGGAGTGTTTTGTAAGGCTGCACAACGTAAATATTACATTTGAGACCATTCATTGCATGGTTGTAACACAAGCCTTTGAAATTAATGAGGTTGCTTACTAATTGTTTGTCTAAATGCCTCTAACAAGATTTCTTTGTTTTATGCCACACCTTACTTAAGTTGAATGTTGTTGACTTGTATTCACATTGGAAAGTAGGGTATGCTTTTAAATAATTATTTTTTTGTCTATAAATACATTTTTTATGGGTTAATGTATAATTCCTTCATTTCTACTACCGTTTATTTGATATAGTTTTGTTGCATGCAAAATGTTTGAAGAAACTCCTGACTTAATTGCTACACATGTAGTAGTGCTCACTTCTTGTCATAGCATGTTAGTTACAAGCTCATATACGAAGACTAAAGATATTATTTGTGACCTAAAAAAATAAGGAAAACAAGATGCATGCATCTACTTCATTTATGCCTTATAACTCTGAATTTGAGTCTTGTTTGAGTCTGTCACCAAAGTGTTTGACAAAATATTTGAGTGAACTCTATCACATGGATGTCAGGCTTGATGGTATTTATTATCACAAGGATTCTTTGTCTTTCCATATGGTTAATTTCATAGAACTTTGCTCCAATATTATTATCACAGAGATGTTTTATTTTCTGTATCAAAATTGAATATGCTTCTAAATGAACTTGAAAGAGGGTCAACATCAATGGAAATAGGGTCAGTGACATGGGCAATGGAGAGAAGTTGGCTGAGTGAAGAGTGAATGAAAAAGTGAAAAAAGGATTCTAAGTAAAGGGATCTAGGGTTAGCAAAACTTTACTTTATTATTTATAAAAAATGAGAAAACCAATTAAAAAAACCCAATTTTTCCTTCAAGTTCAAATTCAACTTGAATTCAAATTGAGGTTTGGTCATGAGGTTGAAGAACCTAACCAAACCTAAGAATTTTCTTTAGGTTCGTTGAATTTTAAACCTCAAGTTTGAATTTCGGTGAACCATGTGACATAGATGGTATCAATGTTTTTAGCTTTCCAAAGGGATTTCTAAGCTTTTCAATTCTCATAGTTAAGAGTATTTAAAAGTTAGGCCACAGATATAGTTTTCATCATAGGCTGATAGAATATTTCTCCCTTAAGAGGCATTAAGGAAAATCAGATAAATACCACCATCTACCTACAATTATCTCTGCCTTTTAGCTACTCTTTTTCCTTCCAACATGAATCTAAGGTGCTTTGTGCACCAACTAGTGGACGGGTAAAATCATAGACTAATTTATCTATTACTTGAGATGTTTGCATCATCTCCAAAATGTTAAAACCCTTAAGGAGCCTCCCTCACCTCAATTTCCAAGGTCTCTCCCAATATTTATTGCACGCCTCTTTCCTTCTTCTTTTTTCATCTCTATATCATTATTTAATATGTCTTATTGGGAAAAACAACTATATTGTTGTTAGAAAGTGTAGCCACGTTGTATACAAGCTGGTTTATACCCCCAGAGTAATTATCATTGTATCATTCAAATCTTACCCAAGAACCTTCTAAATTTATCCCAAATTTCCAACAGTGTCTAATATTTTTTATAATGGTTTTGAAGCAAATTTCAAGCCTTAACCAAACTTACCTAGAAATTCAAAGATGGGAATTTCTGGGAAAAAGAAACGTGAAATCTTACATATCAAAATGCAGTCCCAATTTTTTTTGGACATTATTATTATAGTAACTTATAGCTGTTTTTGAGCTAAGTGGCCATGCTATGAGGGGAATCCCTATTCCACCAAAACCAATTAGGAGTTGCACCTGGCATCATCTACACCCACTCAAGAGGTTTTTAATGTGGATCTCTATGTTATTACAAGCCTAATCACCTCTCTATTAGCTGCTACGCAACACAGAAATGGGCTGTAGCCTCTATTTTTCCTGTTATACCCATCAAAACCCATTATAAATGCCTTCAGATGGTTCAATGTTGGTTCTAGATGGATCCATGGCACTCCCAAGACACCCAAGAACTTGAAGAAAATATCCTAAGATAAATAAATTTAAGAGAATAAAAACTTTTAGTTGACTGAATCTTTTGCCAGCTGAAAATTACCTTAAGGCCAAAAGATTACAACTAGCTTGTTAAATCACTTGAAATTCTCCTTAAAACCCCGAAAATATGCTTGCAAATGGCCTTAAAAAAATTCTAACAAATGACTTTGTGTTCAAGTCAAGGGGTTTCAAAGGAAAATACAAGGTGAGAAACTCCCTCTTATCCCCAAAACTGCTAGTAACATCAAATTGGGATTCCAAGGCTATATGATAATTGGGAATATTACATTCCCCTTGACCATGATGTTGTACAACACCATCAAGTGTGAGCATCATATCCAAAAAACGAATGAAGGTGTGTGTAACCACAATCTAGTGAAAAATCCATATATAGCATACTGCAGCCAATCCATTGTATCAAAAATCACCAGTAGAATCTCATACCATATGTGGTGACTGGTGATAATAGATCCTACTAGTATCATAGTGTTTTATATGTGAAATCCACTAGTTTCCATAATATCATAGGAACACTCTTAACAACTTTATGTCATTTTTCTACTTTATCAATAAATTTTTGTTGTGAAACTAGCTCCAAAAATAGAAGAAAATAGATATCAACGCCTTAGAAATAAGACACTTTGAGGGGGCAACCTCCAATACATTACATGAATGAACAATTATTGGATGATACAAATTACAAAACCTCCTTTCTATATATAGGAGTCCATGGGGCCATAATGTAATTCTAGTGGGGCCACAATGTAATCCTAGTTGACCTAAAAATAATAATTTAAGGGCACAATAATAATAATATGGGGGTTACAAGGGTACAATAATAACAATAAGGGGGTTACACTAACAATAATAAGGGACTATACTAGTAATATAGGGCCCTAACATGCCCCTCTCCTTCAAAAAAGTGTTGTCCTCAATGCTTGAGTAGCTCTGGGTGCTTCTAAATAAAGTTCTCATCCTCGCATGTAGAATCTTCAGTGGGTAATTTCTTCCACTTGATGAGATACTTTTAAATTGATCGATTTCTTAGTTGTCGAGTTTTGGTTTCCGTGATTTCTTCAGGTTCCAATATGATTTTTCCTTCCTCATCAAGTTCTAGCAATATTGTTTGAACTAGAATATTTTCACCTATAACCTTCTTTAAGCATGAAACATGGAATATTGGATGCACTCGTGAAGAAGCAAGAAGCTTCAATTTGTATTCCATAGTACCAATATTTTTAAACACCTTGTAAGTACCATAGTACTTTGGAGATAATTTATTATCCTTACATTGCTTGAGGGATATCTGTTTGTATGGTTGTAGCCGTAAAAATACCCAGTCTCCTACATCAAAACTTCTCTCACTGCGATGTTGATCTTCCTGTTGTTTCATTCGATTTTGTGCCAAATTCTAGTTATCCTTCAAGAGTTGGAGAAATTCTTATTGATGCTCGATGTGATATTCCACTGCTTGAACCTTCGAATTTTATCTTAAATATGATGTGATAGATGGTGGATGAAATCCATAAAGTGCCATAACTGGGGTCATTTTTTCTGCAGTATGGAAGGAAGTGTTATACCACCATTCAGTGAGAGGTAACCACTTGACCCATTGTGTTTGTTTAACAAATAAAAAAAAACGAAGATATCCTTCCAAACATTTATTTACTATCTCAGTTTGACCATCGGATTGAGGATGATAAGATGAGTTATGAGCTAATTGAGTACCCAAACAAGAAAATAACTTTGTCCAAAAATTTCCAGTAAAAATGGGATCTTTGTCGCTCACAATAACCCTTGGGTTTCCATGTAGCTTTTGAATTGTGTCCATAAATGTAATAGCAATTGTAATTTCTTTAAATGGATGAGATAATGCACAAAAGTGTGCATACTTGGTAAGTCTATCAACTACCACCATGATGACACTCTTTCCTTCGGACTTAGGTAAAAATGTGATAAAATCCATTGAAATCTCCTCCCAACATTGACTTGGAATGGATAAAGGTTGTAGAAGACCTGGGGTCTTAATTGTCTCAACTTTATTCCGCTGGAAAAATAAACATTCCGCCACAAACTTTTTAATATCAAATTTAAGGGAATCCCAAAAAAATTCTTTCTTCACCATGTGGTAAGTTTTTAAAACCCCTGAGTGTCCTCCTAAAGGAGAAGTGTGCAATTACAAAAGAATCTTTTTTTTTAGTTGGGAATTATTACAAAGATATAATCGATATTTGTACCATAAGGAATCATTTTTCCAACTAAATGTATCAGATGTACTAGGATCTTGCTGCAAATTTTAAATGAGTGTCCACACTTCTTCATCCTTCTTCCATTGATATCTTGCTTCAGTTATCCAATCTGGTTGGATAATAGAAATGGCACAAATCAATGCTTCCACCTCTTCATTCTTTCTTGATAGTGCATCTGCAACAACATTTAGCTTCCCTTTTTTGTAGATTATTTCAAAGTCATAACCCAACATCTTTGTGACCCATTTTTGCTGCTCTTCTGAAGATAGTATTTGTTCCAGAAAGTGTTTAAGACTATCATGATCAATTTTTACCTTGAAGTGTCTTCCATTCAGGTAAGTTCTCCATTTCTTTATTGCATGTAGTATTTATAACATTTCCTTCTCATAACTAGGTTTCTGTAAATACTTTCATTTGATTGGACGACTTTAAAAAGCAATGGGTCTTCCTTATTTCATTAAAACAACACCAATTCCATTTCCTGAGGCACCACATTCCACAATAAATATTTTTGTGAAGTCTGGCGTAGCTAAGACCCGTGCTAAGCACATTTCCTCTTTAAGATGTTCAAAGGCCTTAGTTGCTTCAGGAGTCCATGAAAATGCATATTTCTTCAATAATGTTGTTAGAGGTGTTGTTATTCTCCCATAATTCTTAAAAAACTTGTGATAATACCTTGTTAACCCGAGAAATCCTCACAACTGCTTTATGGTTGTGGGGAATTTCCATTCCTTAATGGCTTTAATTTTCTTAGGGTCTACCTTAACACCCTCGTGAGATACAATATGACCCAAATATTCCACCTCTTTTACTCCAAAGAAACATTTGGATGTTTTTGCATATAATTGTTTCTCCTGCAATAGTTTGAGCACCCTGTCAACATGTTGAACATGATCCTTCCAAGACTTGTCGTAGATTAGTATATCATCAAAAAATACTAGCACAAATTTTCTAAGGAAGGGTTTGAATATGGAATTCATCAACCCTTGAAATGTAGAAGGTGCATTGGTAAGGCCAAAGGGCATGACCAAAAATTCATAATGACCCTCATGAGTTCTAAACGTTGTTTTCAGAATATCTTCAGTCTTCATTCTAACTTGATGATATCCTGAATGAAGATCCAACATGTTAAAATAAATTGCTCCATGTAATTCATCCAATAATTCATCAATCATAGGAATGGGTAATTTATCTTTAATGATGAGATTATTGAGCTCCCTATAATCAGGACACATGCACCATGATCCATCCTTCTTGTGTACGAATACTATAGGAGCAGAGAAAGAACTTTGACTAGGTTGAATTATACCTACCTCTAACATTTCTACAATCATATGTTTAATTTCTCTATTTTGGACATAAGGATATATAAGGATTGATGTTTGGAGGAACACATCCTGGAATCAAATGAATAGCATGATCAAGAATAGGTGGGAGTCCTTTGGGAATTTCAAAAACCTTGGAATGATTGTCCAAGGTTTTCTAGAGATCTATAGAAATAGATTATTATGATGTTGGAACTTCTAGTGAGCATAATTGTGCAATTACGCCTCACTGTTCTTTCTTTAGAAGCTTTGTCATGACATTAGAGCTTATTATCCTTCCCGGCTTCCCCGAAATACCCCGTAATTCGAATTCCTTTCCTTTTGAAAAAATTTTCAAGAAAAGTTCTTGAAAATTAAAAGCTACCGTCCCCAAAGATTGTAACCATTGTACTCCTAGTACAACATCAAGACCTCCCATAGGAATGGAAAGCATTGGACTATTCAATACATATTCCCCCATGGTTAGCTTGATATTATGGCATTTTCCAGAAAAATTTATAGTTCCTCCATTTTCAACCATCACTTGACATTCTGGTGCTGGGTATAGGAAACAATTCAATTCCTTGGCTACCTTACAATGAATAAAACTATGGGTGCTAACTGAATCAATCAACACTATTACCTTTTTCTTCTTGATATGTCCTTATATCTTGAGAGTTTGAGGAGTGGTAATTCTTTCCAATGCATTACATGATATGGTCGGACTCATTTCTTCCTCTTCTAGGGTTGGTTCCTGGTGTATATCCTCTTCTTGTTCATTTTCTTCTTCCTCTTCACAATCTATGTAAAATAATTTCTTCTCAGCACACTTATGGCCTTTAGTGTATTTGCTGTCACAACTGTAGCGAAGCCCTTTTTCTCTTTCTTCTTCCAATTTTTATGGTGTCAACCTTGTAGGTTATGGAAATCTAAGAGTAGCAACACTTCCCTCTTTATAGAAGTGAGTGGTAGGCTTCCTTGTCACCATAATTTTACATTCAATTTTTTTTTCCAACATGAATGACTTCTCCAATGAATCAGGTTCCAAACGCAAACTTCATGTTGGATGTTATCCTTTAAAGTACCTATGAAGAGATCAATCCTGTGTTCCTCTGGAATATGAGATACCCTTATATTCAATTTTTGGAAGTCCTCAATGTGCTCCCCCACTAAACCCTTTTGTTTGGGATTTATCAATTGGATAAAGAAGGTCTTGCTCTTTTTATCCTCATAATGTGCTATGATTTCCTCCGTAAAAATTGACCAAGTGACAATTTTTTACGTGAGAAAAGCCATTGATACCATATAAATGTATTTTGTTCTAAATGTAAAGTTGCAATGTGTACCTTTTGTGTGTTTTGCACATTATTAAGTTCAAAATATTGCTCCATCTGTAGTATCCATGTTACAGGATCCTTTCCGTCAAACTTCCTCATATCCATTTTTGGAATATGGTTGTTCTTCCCACCAACATTAGATTTTATGAAATCACGTTTAGCATCTATTTTGTTTTCATCATGAGTTTCCTCTATTATCTTTTCACCATTAGAAAAAATTTGTTGTATCAACTTTGTCAAACCTTCCATGTCTGCTTTTAGATCATTCTTCATGTTTTCCATTTTTTCATCAATCTTAGCATCCATGTAATCCCTCTTAGATTCCATGCCAACTTCCATGCCATCTATCTTAGCTTCCATGTCATTATTCAAACCATCCATCTTATATTCCACGCCTTTCTTCAAACCTTCCATCTTAGTTTCCACACCTTTCTTCAAAACTTCCATTTCATACTTTGTTGCTCTTTGCAAGAGAGAAATTTGTTGCACATGCTCTTGTAAATTTGATATGTCATGTTTCCATTCTTCGTCTTCATGAGTCATAGTAGAGCCTTCTAAAGGCTTAATGGTTGTTGAATCCTTTTTAGGGGCCATTTTATAATATAATACTGATATATATTCTACAATATGCCCTTGGAATCAATTCAACTTGATTCTTTGAGCAAGACTTATGCAATTCGGGAAAAAATATATATACACACCTTTTACTTGCTTTTGAGGAGCTCTATATTGAGATTGAATTATCTCTGTAATTGTAGATCCTCAATATCTAAAATTTGGCCTTGTAGTATCCCTCTGAAGCTTCTTTCAAATGTCACAGGTCTGAACCGATTGGATTCTTCAAGACAAAGTTATGTCCAATCTCCCACAATGACCCAATTATGCACTGGTTTAGTAGAGTAAAATTGTACGACTTTCCATGTGTCCCTGTTTCCTCCTTTGGATCTGAAATTAATAGACAAGAAACTATAGTTCGTGTACTTGTGGAAAATTTTTACAGCATTCCAATCTGATGCTCAGATAGAGAGTTATGAATATTTTCCCACAATAACCTCTTGGGAGATGAAATTCAGGAGCCTGACAAAGACCTAACTTCCACAGATCATATCTCCTATAATATTACGAAACAAGCTCTAAAATTCTATGAAGATGTTTCTCAGGATCTCGGCTTCACTCACTAAAAATTCCATCTTCTGAAACTTCATATAAAACAATTTATAGTGCACATTCCATGATGACCTGTTTAGGTTAAATTCAAGAGCCTGCAAAAAGCCCCAACGTCCACAGATCATATCTCCGAAAATATTGTGAAGCAAGCTCTGAAATTTTGCGATGATGTTCCTCAGGATTTTGGCTTCGTACTCTAAAAATTTCAACTTCATAACCTTCGTAGAAAAAACGTTATAGCGAAAATTCCACGATGACCAGTTTGGAGCAGCGAAAACCCTAGAATCCAAAGGTTTGATACCAAATGTTCTGAAACCAGCTCCAAAAATAGAAGAAAAGAGATATCAACGCCTTATAAATAAGTCACTTCGAGGGGGCAACCTCCAATACATTACATGAATGAACAATTCTTGGATGATACAAATTACAAAACCTCATTTCTATATATAGGAGTCTATGGGGCCACAATGTAATCCTAGTGGGGCCACAATGTAATCCTAGCCGACCTAACAATAATAATTTAAGGGCACAATAATAACAATATGGGGGTTACAAGGGTACAATAATAACAATAAGGGGGTTACACTAACAACAATAAGGGACTATAGTAGTAATATTGGGACCTAACAATTTTTGACTAAAAATATTTGATTAAAGTCATTTAGTTTCCCTAGCTAATGATATGCTTGCTTGATATTCTCCATATTTCCATGGATTGTGTTAATCAAGATTTTTTGACATGAATAGAAACTTATTAAAGTAATTTGGTTTTCCTAAATTGATTCCAAAACAAAATTCACCCCCAGCTTGAAACTTGCTTTGCTAAAATTCAAACACAAAGTGTGTACTACTCACCATTACCACCAATTTAGCAGACTTAACAAGGTATTCTTGGGGCAGTAAGGCCATACCATATGGGATAAGTGCTAAATGTCACCTTGGCAGAAATCCAACTCTTTAAGCCAACTCTTACTAAATTTTATGGAATACTTCCCTAATCTACACACAAAAAAATTCACCCAAGCTATAAGTAGACTAGTGCTAAGTATTGATGTATAAGATGAATATAGGAGTTCATTATTAATTTTACTAATCTAAAGTAATAAAATGAGCTGCAGAAAAGCATAGACGAGAAAGAAAAAAATAACTCAAGCCTCTAAAAATTTAGCTATTATAACACCAAAGGAGAGTGATAGATACCAATAATTCCTTGAATTACCCTTTGATAAGTGGCTGAAAGTAGATGAGTATGTTGATATCCTAATTTTTAAACTTGCAAAAGTGGTAAAAATGCAAAAAAACACCAAGAAAAATTTCCTTTGTAGGTCACCCACAAGTGTGGAAACACACTAAATCAATAGATCCATGGGTGGTGAATGTTACGAAATATGTTGGTAACTACAAAAAGAACCCAACACTTATCTGCAAGTAAAAATGAAGTTTCTAACGAACTGGAAACTACTTGCAATAGAAAATTATTGATTTCCCCTAGGGTTAAAACCCAAAAATTGATTTTGGCAATAAAATATACTTTATAATAGTTGAAAAATGTCTATTTTTTCCCCAGAAAACTAATGATAAATATTCCTGAAGATGCTTATAAAATATCACAAGTAATTGTTGGCATGAGTTTGCCTAGTATAAATGCCAAAAAAAAAATTGTTTCTACATATTCAGATTATTGCAGCTTGAGCTGCAATATGATTGTTTATTCTTTGTTGCTCTTGTGCATATTATTGTGTGTGTAATATAGACAAAATTTTCTTAAAAATAAATGTGGCATAAATTTTTCTTTACCTTGGCATGTAGGAACATCAAGATGCAGGAAATTCGGTCCTAGAAGTTGAATGCAATGGTGTGACCTTCAAAATACCCAAGGATAGTAGAGTCTCAAAAATTTTGAAAGCTGTTGAGGTGTGATATTTTCCATTATTGCAGTTAGTATGAATTCTAAAAATTTGCTGAATTTGTAGATAAGTGAATGTAGCATTGTTCTCAATTTTCGACCTTGAAAGCTATAGGATTCTTGCAATTTTGTGAGTCCAGAGTTCTCTTTCGGTGGTAATAACAAATATTTCTAGAAATAGAAGAAGATTAAAGTTACAAATAATCCAAATATGAGATTCAATTACATGTTCCAGTGATGGAGACATCGTTTATGTATCTTTATTTGTTGAGAAAGTATTGAAGCATATATTAACACGTAAGTACGATGGAAAAATTTGATCGAATCCTTCTCAACAATGGCAGGGACCTTCACATGTAGCTAGTCCCTTCCCATCATTAGTAGATAAGTATGAGAATTTTGACAAAAAAAGCAAGGGTGAAACTTGAAAATTATCAAAGACTTCCAAGGTAGCATACACTTCCGAGTAAATATGTTCAACAATGAATATGCATACAAATATTTCGGTTGCAATACTCAGTTATCTACTAAGTTGTGAATTCATTTGGAGAAGATATTGAGCAGCTAATTAGAAACAAGTATTCATGTGATATCATCCCAAACTATAGATTGATGTCTGTTTTTTGATTGATTGATAATTGAATCTGTACTGGGAGATATTTTTGAAGTAGTTGAATTAACATTCAGTGGAAACACATTTTTTTTCTTTAGACATGACTTCTTTAAGGCTATTAAACTAGGTTCTTTGAATGAGCTATGATGCTTGCATATGGTTCCTGTAGTTTGTTCAAGCTACCCATTAATTAGCCATATGGTCACCTTAGAGGAAGCCAAGCTGGGCCATATTAGTTTTTGGGAAACCAGCTCCAAAAAGAGAAGAAAAGAGATATCAACGCCTTAGAAATAAGCCACTTCAAGGGGGAAACCTCCAATACATTACATGAATGAACAATTCTTCGATGATACAATTTACAAAACCTCCTTTCTATATATAGGAGTCCATGGGGCCATAATGTAATCCTAGTGGGCCACAATGTAATCCTAGCCGACCTAACAACAATAATTTAAGGGCACAATAATAACAAAATGGGGGTTACAAGGGTACAATAATAACAATAAGGGGGTTACACTAACAACAATAAGGGACTATACTAGTAATATAGGGACCTAACATGCCCCTCTCCTTCAAAAAAGTGTTGTCCTCAATGCTTGAGTAGCTCTGGGTGCTTTCGTATAAAATTCTCATCCTCCCATGTAGAATCTTCAGTGGGTAAGTTCTTCCACTTGATGAGATACTCTGAAATTGATCGATTCCGTAGCTGTCGAGTTCTTGTTTCCATGACCACTTCATGTTCCAATATGATTTTTCCTTCCTCATCAAGTTCTGGCAATATTGTTTGAACTGGAAGATTTTCACCTATAACCTTCTTTAAGCATGAAACATGGAAAACTGAATGCACTCGTGAAGAAGCAGGAAGCTCCAATTTGTATGCCATAGTACCAATATTTTGCAACAACTTGTAAGGACCATAGTACTTTGGCGATAATTTATTATCCTTCTTAGCTTGCTTGAGGGACATTTGTTTGTATGGTTGTAGCCGTAAAAATACTCAATCTCCTACATCAAAACTTCTCTCGCTGCGATGTTGATCTGCCTGTTGTTTCATTCGATTTTGTGCCAAATTCAGGTTATCCTTTAAGAGTTGGAGAACTTCTTGCTGATGCTCGATGTGATCTTCCACTACTTTAACCTTCGAATTTTCTCTTAAATATGATGTGATGGATGGTGGATGATATCCATAAAGTGCCATAAATGGGGTCATTTTTGCTGCAGTATGGAAGGAAGTGTTATACCACCATTCAGCAAGAGGTAACCACTTGACCCATTGTGTTTGTTTATCGGATACAAAACAACGAAGATATCCTTCCAAACATTTATTTACTATCTCAGTTTGACCATCAGATTGAGGATGATAAGATGAGCTATGAGCTAATTGAGTACCCAAACAAGAAAATAACTTCCTCCAAAAATTTCCAGTAAAAATGGGATCTCTGTCGCTCACAATAACCCTTGGGCTTCCATGTAGCTTTTGAATTCTGTCCATAAATGTAGTAGCAACCGTACTTGCTTTAAATGGATGAGATAAAGCACAAAAGTGTGCATACTTGGTAAGTCTATCAACTACCACCATGATGACACTCTTTCCTTCGGACTTAGGTAAACCCGTGATAAAATCCATTGAAATCTCCTCCCAACGTTGACTTGGAATGGATAAAGGTTGTAGAAGTCCCGGGGTCTTAATTGTTTCCACTTTATTCTGCTGGCAAACCAAACATTCCATCACAAACTTTTGAATATCAGATTTAAGGCCATCCCAAAAAAATTCTTTCTTCACCCTGTGGTAAGTTTTTAAAAATCCTGAGTGTCCTCCTAAAGGAGAAGTGTGCAATTCCATAAGAATATTTTGTTTTAGTTGGGAATTCTTACAAAGATATAAGCGATCTTTGTACCATAAGGAATCATTTTTCCAACTAAATGTATCATATGTACTAGGATCTTGTTGCAACTTTTGAATGAGTGTCCATACATCTTTTTCCTTCTTCCATTCATCTCTTGCTTCGGTTATCCAATCTGGTTGGATAATATAAATGGCACAAAGCAATGCTTCCACCTCTTCATTCTTTCTTGAGAGTGCATCAACAACACCATTAAGCTTTCCTCTTTTGTAGATTATTTCAAAGTCATAACCCAACATCTTTGTGACCCATTTTTGCTGCTCTTCTGAAGATAGTCTTTGTTCCAAAAAGTGTTTAAGACTATCATGATAAGTTTTTACCTTGAAGTGTCTTCCCATTAGGTAAGTTCTCCATTTCTTTAGTGCATGCAGTATTGCTAACATTTCCTTCTCATAAATAGGTTTCTTTAAATACTTTCCTTTGATTGGACGACTTTCAAAAGCAATGGGTCTTCCTTCCTGCATTAAAACTGCACCAATTCCATTTCCTGAGGCATCACATTCCACAATAAAGCTTTTTGTGAAGTCTGGTGTAGCTAAGACCGGTGCTAGGCACATTGCCTCTTTAAGACGTTCAAAGGCCTTAGTTGCTTCAGGAGTCCATGAAAATGCATCTTTCTTCAATAATGTTGTTAGAGGTGCTGCTATTCTCCCATAATTCTTAACAAACTTGTGATAATACCCCGTTAACCCGAGAAATCCTCGCAACTTCTTTATGGTTGTGGGGACTTTCCATTTCTTAATGGCTTTAATTTTGTTAGGGTCTACTTTAACACCCTCGTGAGATACAATATGACCCAGATATTCCACCTCTTGTACTCCAAAGAAACATTTGGATATTTTTGCATATAATTTTTTCTCCTGCAATAGTTTGAGCACCCTGTCAACATGTTCAACATGATCCTTCCAAGACCTGCTGTAGATTAGTATATCATCAAAAAATACTAGCGCAAATTTTCTAAGGAAGGGTTTGAAAATGGAATTCATCAACCCTTGAAATATAGAAGGTGCATTGGTAAGGCCAAAAGGCATGACCAAAAATTCATAATGACACTCATGAGTTTGAAATGTTGTTTTTGGAATATCTTCGGTCTTCATTCTAATTTGATGATATCCTGAACGAAGATCCAACTTGGTAAAATAAATTGCTCCATGTAATTCATCCAATAATTCATCAATCACAGGAATGGGAAATTTGTCTTTAATGGTGAGCTTATTGAGCTCCCTATAATCTGGACACATTCGCTATGATCCATCCTTCTTGTGTACCAATACTACAGGAGCAGAGAAAGAACTTTGACTAGGTTGAATTATACCCGCCTCTAACATTTCTGCAATCATACGTTCAATTTCGCTCTTTTCGACATAAGGATATCTATAAGGCCTGATGTTTGGAGGTACTTTCACTCGTGCTTCTCTTGAAGTTGTGGAAAAGGAAAGTATACCCGAGGTAACCACAAACCAACCTTCAGATGCAGAATCTAGCCAATCTGCATCCAGAGAGGGCTCTCTCTTTATAATTTATCTTTTTTCTTAGAAAGTTTTAGGCTAGTTATAAGTCCAAGAGTTTTGATTTTTGTTTGAATGGTGGAATCCGCCAACTAAGGTTAAGGTTGAATATTTTCATTCCATTGGGCTATGGAGTCAAAGGATGGCTTTACTGGATTACTATTCTACACACAAGATGGCTTTGCAAGGCAAGATAGCCAAACAGAGAACAATTTTAGAATTTAAAGTGAATGGAATGGATTTTTGAAGGGATGAAAGGTAGTTAAGAATCTTTCAACATGTTCAAAAGAAAGAAATGGAATGATTACAAATAAAAATCAATGAAGAATTCTTTACTATAGTAATCAAAATGTTTAAATTAGCGAAGCAAGAGCATTTAAGAATTCGCTGCTTATGACCAATTTAGAGGAAAACATTAAGAATAATCACAACCGAAATCAGAGTACAATTAAGTAAATTCTGATTTATTATTTTATGTCAATTATTCAGAAATGGACACAATGATATTATAAACAGATATAGAACTTAAGACATAGGATAGAAAGACTTATTGAACTGCAATCCGACACATGAATCCTGCAAAAAGTCCTGAGCTTCAAATTTTCATCCAGCAAGCCACAAATATATTTCTCCAAAACACTTTTATTCCAAAAACATCAATGTCACAACGAAGTAGTAGAATCCACCCTCAATATTTTATTCGAGGGTTTATTTATACAAAAAATGATTTAAAATATTTCACACTAACCTAGGAAATAATCTAGGGTGACTAATGAATAAGTTACAATAAAAGAGGAGACAGATGGTCTCGTAGATAGGACAAAAAGTAACTGCTAGTGTGTTGTTTCCTCCCTTTGTGGATGTGCTAGAGGCAGGTCCTACAATAGGGCTCGATGCTGTCCTTTTGAGTAATTATTTTTGACTGCTTTGCTTGTCTGATACTCTTTATTTCTACTGATACACTTTCAACTGCCAAACTGATACTCTTTAACCTTTAATCATCTATTTATCCTGTACACAATAGTAAAAGGAAAAATTTTCTATCTGAAGATGAATTTTACAAAATTTCCAACAGGTCTTCCCACCATTTGTCTTCTGCTATTACAGTTCTTTTGAGTTTTCTTAATGTTTCATCGGCCTCTGTGTATCTGAAAAAAATGGGCCGATTTGGGAACAAATACCTTATTTCATGCTCAAGATGAAACAAATTCTTTAACCTGTCGTAGATATTCTTCCCTGTTGGCAATGTTGATTCTGATGAGCTGGTTGAGGAACATGTGACGTTGTGAGCATGTATGTCCAATTTGTTGACATAAGTTTCCAATTCCATTATTTTGTCTTCTGAAACCATCGGACTGGGCAACCCGCTGGCTAATAAAACATTAAACCTTTCTTTAAATGCACTGATCTCTTGCTAAATATCTGAGCATTTTCTTTCCAGATTTTGCAGAAAAGTTCTCTTGGTAAAAACTTTTTTTATTTATAAAATAGTACCTGTCCTGTCCTCAATTCCAAGCTCTACAAGCTGCTGCTTGGTCTGGGTGTTCAAAAACTGTATAAGTTGATTTGCTTGCTCAGGTACGCTCCTTAATTCTTCTCTTGTTTTGTCAATCTCTTCCTGAGCTACTTTGACCAAGTCATTTTGTTCAAAGATTATTTTAACAAACGACCAAATAGTCTTTATTGAATCAATAATATTATTCCAAAGAATTTCATTTATTTCTCTTAAAGGCTTTTCTAATGAGAGATCTTTTTCTAAAGCCTTAACCAATTTTTCCAGCCTTTTGATTTCCCTTGTATTATCAGCAATAGTCTTTTTTGACATATCATATTTTTGTTCCAAATTCACCAGCTGTAATTTTGTAGATTGAAGTTCTGTGACTCTGAGTTTTAAACTTTCCATTTGCTTTGCTAATTCATCAGAACTTAAACTGGAAGTATTTACCCGTGATGGATCTGTTTGTTGATCTGTTGTTGTTGTACCTGTAGTGGCCTCTGTTGTGGATGCCTGCATGATAGCTTCCTTTTCTTTTAATGCCTGCTCCAGTTCTTTCTCAGTCTCACTCAGTTGCTCAGTCATTTTCAGGAGCAATTCCATCATTTCTTCTTGTGAATTTTCCTTCAAAACTTCTTGAGTTTGGGGATGCCTTGAGGCTGGCAATTTCAATTGCTTTCTCAGTGCAGCAATATCATCATCCTTCTTTTTAATCAGTGCCTCAATGCTTTTTATATCTTTGGGATTATGACCCAAACTGATGATTATTTCCTCCAGAGATTTGATTCTATTATCCTTTGCCTGAGAAGAAGCTTTCTCAATTTGCAACTGGGTATTTGTATTATTTAAAGAATCTTGCAATCTATGGGCTGCCATTGCTTTATCAGTAAGGGTACAATATATCATTTGCCTAGTTTGTTTATGTAACTCTATTTGGTCTAATGGATGAATGTCTTTTGCTAGGACCTCAAAACTGGTCCTAATGTAATCAGATGATGTCTTGGGTTTTGGCACTTTGGATTTGAAATGGCTCATCATCATTTTCCCTTGCTGAATGTCAAAAGCTGACATTAATCTTTCTTGATTGTGTGGTTCCATTCTAAGATACTAATCATATACCTGCATCCTCAATGGGTCATTCTTGGCTTTTATATTAATGAAAGTCTTCTTTATATCACCTACATCTGTCTTTGGCTGTTTAAAGGAAGATACTTCAGTGCTCAACTGTTTTTGTAATTCCTTTCCTTTATGACCTGTGCATGTTTCACTAACTAAACCAGTTAGTTGACTATCCTCTCTTTCATCATCAATGATTTCATCTATAGATTCCACTTCTGGGAGTGGATTCAGTTTCTGCCTTTTAGCTTGATGTTGTTGTGAGGATTCTTTGGGAGGAGTGGGATCTGCAACCTATCTTTTCTTGCCTATTTCCATATTAGATGGAGTCTGCAATTCTGAAACTTTAGGGTGATTAACCTGAGTAGGAGAAACCTGTGTTTGATCTGGTGCTTTGGAAGTTTGATGCTTTTCTGTCATAATGAAAGTTTCAATGACTTGTACTTCAGGTTCTTTCCCTTTGCCTTTAGACTCAACTGCAATTGATGGACTGATTTCCTGTAATCCCTGTTGATGATTTCCTGCTGAAGAAGTGCCAATATGAGGTACCTGCACTTGCCCAAAAGATTCTAGGTCAAACTTTTTCTTAAGATCTTTCATAATTTTGTTCATATTGTCTTCTTCACTAACTTGCTCAACTAGTGTTCCTTCCATCCACTCATCTTGATTAGCATATTGTTCTATTTCTGGAATTCTATGGTGAAAGTAGGGTGTTGATTTGTTCTTCATTCTTTTGTCATAGATAAAACTGAATGGATCATAAGAAATCCAATGGAAACTCTTTTGTAACTTGAAATGGTTTTGCAATATATTTTCTGCTTCTTGTTCAGCATCCCTAGAATTGCATATAAAGGGGCCTAACTGACTTTTGATTTTGAGTTGGGCTTTCTTTTTAGCATTAAAAAAATGAATAACATCAGAATTATTCATTTGCCTGAAATATTCTAAGGCAAAAAGTCTCATAGGCACATATTTAGGCAGCTTGAATGGACAAATTTCACATCCATATATTCTGATTTCTGAATAATTTTGGTACAAATACCAGTCTCCAACTTTGTATGTCCTTGAAAGCTGTAAATTTTTCTTAATCTCATTGCTGAGCCTTGGAGGAGAAACTCCTGTCAACAAGGTAGTTGTAGGATGTATGAAAAGATCAATGAACTCAGCATATGAATAGGGAGAATTATAGGAACTGTGAGTTATGGCAGACCAAAATATAACAGATCTAGGGTTTCCCTTGGCATCAAGCTTTTGAACAAGAAAAGGGAACTTCTCTGATTGATAATAGATGATAAGATGGTAAATGACTGAGGAATACTTAAACACTTTCTCATTATCTAACCTCATGAACTGGTCATGCATTTTATTTGCAATAAAAGATGCAAAGTCATATTTCACAGCAGGTGGCTGTCCAGGAGTGAAGATGGGTAATAATACTAGGGTTAATTCATCAACATACTCACTAGTATTAAAACCCAGTACAAAGGATATCATATTCAGGATGAGCTTGCCTAAATTAGTAAAATAAGCAAAACCATAGGGAGGAGGGCCCTTAGGTTGATGTTCAGGTAACATAAAGGTCTGGCAAATGCATTTCAATTTTTCTTGGGACAATTGGGTAGAGTTTTCAAGTAGTTCTTCCATGGACAAGGGAGTAAGATTTTGATCAGGTTCAAAATGGAGCATTGTATTGATAGCTTGAGGAGTAATGGGGAAAAGGATACTCTGGTCCGGGGATAACATTGCTCTTTGAGTTGGATCATAATTGGAATGATAGTAGTGGATCATTTCTGGGAAAATACACACTGAGGGGATGAGATATCTTGGGAAATTGGATTCCCATAACCCAATGACATCCAAACCTTTTAAATAATCATCTATGCAGCGACAATAACTTCGAAGAGGATTTTCATCGAACACTAAGTCTTTAATTTGAAAGTCTTTATCCACTAATGGCAAGTATTCCAATTCTCTGTGAGGGGCGTTTAATGGGGCTACACTCAGGGCTACCGGGACTTCCATTTTGGTTGTTGTGTATTCAAAGTGGAAGTTTCGGGGGTTTTTCACGGAACGGGCGCGATTACTAAGTTTTAATGAGGAAAATCGGTATAATTGCAAGTTCGGGGGCACAATTTTCAGTTTTGAAGATCAGGGAATGAACTTAGCGATCAAATTTAACACCGTTTCAGTGGAAAACAAAGAAAGCTGAGTTTCTTTCAAAGTTCAGGGCGTAATGGAGTAAATACCTGTTTTCAGAGGGAAAATGTGGTTTAGCAGGTATCAGCTGGTGGCGAGTGGATGCTGGAATATTGGTCCAGCGGAAGTCTTGAGCGAAATTGAGTTGAATAGTAATTGACAGTGAATTTTTGAATTTCGCAGTGGAGGACGCAGTCGTTTTCAGCAGAAAAAATGATAGAAAATACGCGGCGTTTTATTTTATTTGCAAAGTCAACGGGTTTTTTATTATTTTCGGGAATGACGTCATCATGGTACAGGAGGACACATCATCGGGGCTGGGCGGTAAGCGGTAATTTCCGCACCGCTTTGGGGAACAGGCGGTATTAAACGAAATGGCAGTGAATCCATTGGTTGAATGCAACGTAGCCAACGCACTATTTGAAAATCGTCGCGATTTTGTGCGCTAATTCTCGTACAGAGGATGGCCAGCGGAATCATTGTGGGCCGTAGATCTTCATTGAAACGATCGAACGGTGTTTCGAAAGGGAAGTGGGAGGGGAGATAATGCACGGGCCCGAGGGGTTTTCAAAGTAATTAATATTTAATTAACTACTCCGGGAGGGATTTGATTGGTGGAGGGATATGATTATTAATTAATCCAAATGATTTAATTAATCTCAATGGTTTAAGAGGGGTCGGGTTACGGAGGCTCGGGGGTTTTCGAAGTTTTGGTTTAAATTAAAACTTTGGGTTTTATTTCAATTTTTTCGTTCAAAACATATAAAACTATATGTTTAAAACCCCTTTTCGATATTTTTATTATATGGTAATAAATAAATGTGATTTATTAACCATAGGGGGCGGGAATAGTTTATATAGGTATATTTTAGCCAAAGGGTTTTTATTGTGGGATTTTTTGATTTAATAAAGGGGATTAAATACTTTGGCTAGAAATCTATAATAAGAGGGTTTTGGGGATATTATATAGGAGGAGTTATACATATAGGGAAAGGTGATTTGTATAAGGATTTAATATGTAAATCAGATGTTAATATGACAAAGGGACAAGGAAAACTCAAAATACTTTACACAACTAGGAAAGTGAAGATTTCTGAAGTAAATTGTATCATCTCAACTTCAACACTTAAACATAGAATAGCAAGTAATTTTGAGGGTTTATTATGGAAATTTGCATGATTTTCCTAAGTAAAATAGAATTTTACTTAGGAAAAGATTAAAAGGGAATGATTATAATGATA
The DNA here is from genome assembly GCA_034641835.2 of Pinus albicaulis. Classification (NCBI taxonomy): domain Eukaryota; kingdom Viridiplantae; phylum Streptophyta; class Pinopsida; order Pinales; family Pinaceae; genus Pinus; species Pinus albicaulis. The sequence continues at coordinate 1,143,239,904 of CM076583.1, read as the reverse complement.
AATAACTTCAATTACTTAGGTCTTTTTGATCATTAGGCTGAGGGTCTGGTCCCTCCAAAAGTCAAGGAAATGCCTTGAGCCCCTTTAATCTTCAAATACCTTAGCACTTTGGGGAAATTAGTAAAACTCTTAGGGAAAAAGTGATGTGGGAAGTTAATGATTTTGACTTTGTTTTCTCTGAATTTTCCAATGTATTTTCTGCTTCAGTACTTATGATGAAAGTAAAATTGAACATATTTGGAACCATCATTCATCATATGAAACTTTGCAACACCAGCTACCTACCCTATCTACTTTACACTACCATTTTCTCTTCTTTATTAGGGTGCACTTAGACTGGCAAACCCTTATCAATTTTCTTTTCTTTTACATGTCAATTCTATCTAATTCTACACTTATTGCATCCAAGGGCTCAGATTAAACTGTTGAGTACCTTTTATTAACTCTACCTATCTACTTATCTACCAAGATTAAACTGTTTGGTCAGATATTTATTCACTATTCTACAACATGAAATTGAAAAATGAATGAGTCAAGTTTATACAGTTTGACTCTTCATAAATTGTGGCAAAGTTTAACAAGCTGCACACAATTACTTATTTACAAAAAATGAAATAGTACTGGCATTTGGATTTGCACACTTTCCTTGGTCTATTTTAGTTTGGGGTTCATTTCTTTCATTTTTTTGACCATTTTATTTTTCTTAACCTTTGATTTTTCTTTTAGGGTATACCCTCTTTACATTTTTTAAATTTTTTGATTTTTTGGTTTTTCAAGAATATGGAACACCTTTGTACAGGAAAAAGGTTTGAACATATTGCATAGTTCAATAAGACAATCATGAAAAATGACACCTATTGGTATAGGAGTCTAACAGGAGGAACACTTCCTGTAATCAAATGAATAGCATGATCATGATCACGAATAGGTGGGAGTCCTTTGGGAGTTTCAAACACCTTGGAATGATTGTCCAAGACTTGTTGGAGATCTGCAGGAATAGATGATTTTGATGTTGGAACTTCTAGTGAGCATAATTGTGCAATTACGCCCCGTTGTTCTTTCTTTAGAAGCTTTGTCATGACATTAGAGATTATTATCTCTCCCAAGCCTCTAACAATTCCTTGGGGAATTAACCTCTATTTCTTCTAAAAATTTCAAGAAAAGTTCTTGAAAACCAAAAGCTATCTATTCCCAAGATTAAAAATCAAGTACTCCTTAGTACAACATCAAAGACTCTCCCATAGAAAGTGAAAGCATTGGACTAGTCAATACATATTCCCCCATGGTTATCTTGATATTATGGCATTTCCCTGCATAAATTTATGCCCTCCATTTGCAACCATCACTTGGCATCTGTGCTAGGGTATACGAAATAATTCAATTCCTTGGCTACCTTACAACGAATAAAATTATGGGTACTACATGAATCAATCAACACTATTACCTTTTTCTTCTTGATATTTCCTTCTATTTTGAGAGTTTGAGGAGTGGTAATTCCTGCCAATGCATTACACAATATGGTCAGACTCATTTCTTCCTCTTCTAGGGTTGGTTCCGGGTGTATATCCTCTTCTTTTGAAGGTTCTTGTTCATTCTATTCTTCTTCTTCACAGTCTATGTAAAATAATTTATTCTCAGCATACTTATTACCTTTAGTGTATTTGCTATCATAACTGTAGCAAAGCCCTTTTGCTCTTTTTTTCTTCCAATTGTTGTGGTGTCAACCTTGTAGGTTGTGGAAATCTAGACGTAGCAACACTTCCTTCTTTATAGAATTGAGTGGTAGGCTTCCTTGTCACCATAATTTTACATTCAACTTTTCTTGCCAACTTGAAAGCCTTCTCCAATGAATAAGGTTCTAGAACGTGAACTTCATGTTGGATGTTATCCTTTAAAAGTGCCTACTAAGAGATCAATCCTATGTGTTCTCCGGGAATATCACTACTATATTCAATTTTTGTAAGTCCTCAATGTGCTCCCCCACCAAACCCTTTTGATATTTATCAATTGGCTAAAGAAGGTGTTACTCTTTGTATCCTCATAATGTGCTATCATTTCCTCCGTAAAAGTTGACCAAGTGATTTTTTTTTTTTACAAGAGCAAAGCCATCGATACCATACAAATGTATTTTGTTCTAAATGTAAAGTTGCAATGCATACGTTTTGTGTGTTTTTCACATTATTGAGATCAAAATATTGCTACATCTGTAGTATCTATGTTACAAGATCCTTTCCATCAAACTTCCTCATATCCATTTTTGGAATATGGTGGTTCTTCCCGCCAACATTAGAGTTTATGAAATCATGATTAGCATTTATTTTGTTCTCATATGTTTCTACTATCTTTTCACCATTAGGAAACCTTTATTGTATCAACTTTGTCAAACCTTCCATGCCTGCTTTTAGAAAATTCTTCATGTTTTCCATTTTCTCATCGATCTTAGCTTCCATGTCATCCATCTTAGATTCCATTCCAGCCTCCATGCCATCAATATTAGATTCCATGCCATCTACCGTAGATTCCATGCCTTTCTTCAAAACTTCCATCTCATTTTTTGTTGCTCTTTGCGAGAGCGAAATTTGTTGCACTTGCTCTTGTAATTTTGATATGTCATGTTGCCATTCTTCGTCTTCATGAGTCATAGTAGAGCTTTCCAAAGGCTTAATGGGTGTTGAATTCTTTTTAGAGGCCATTTTATAATCCAATACTGATATCTATTCTACAATATTCCCTTCCAATCAATTCAACTTGATTCTTCAAACAAGACTTATGCAATTCGGAAAAAAAAATACACACCTTTTACTTGCTTTTGAGGAGCTTGATATTGAAATTGTATTATCTCTGTGATTGCGGATTTTCAATATCTGAAATTCAGCACTGAATTAGCCCTCTGAATTTTATTTTGAATTCCACAGGTCTGACTTGATTTGGATTCTCCAAGACAAAGTTATGTCCAATCTCCCACAATGACCTAATTATGGACTGGTTCAGTATAGCGAACTTGTACGACTTGACACGTGTCACTGTTTTGTCCTTCACCTCTTAAATTGATATCCAAGAAACTACAGTTCGTGTAATTGCAACCACTTTTTACGGCACTCCAATCCGATGCTCAGAGAGAGATTTATTGAAATGATCCCACGATCAATTTTTTGAGATGAAATTCGGGAGCTTGAAAAAGCACTACCTTCCACAGATCATATCTCAAAAAATATTGTGAACCAAGATCTGGAAATTTTTGAAGATTTTCCTTAGGATTTCAGCTTCGCACCATAAAAATTTCAGATTCTGAACCTTAGTAGAAAAAAAATTATAGCACAAATTCCATGATGACCTATTTAGGATCCTTAAAAAATACCTAACTTCCACAGATCATATCTCCGAAAATATTGCGAACCAAGCTCTAAAATTTTTAGAAAATCTTCCTCAGAATTTTGGCTTCGCACCCTAAAAATTTCAGCTTCTGAAACTTCGTAGAAAAAAAGTTATAGCGAAAATTCCATGATGACCTGTTTAGAGCAGCGAAACCCTAGAATCCAAAGCTCTGATACCAAATGTTGGGAAACCAGCTCCAAAATAGAAGAAAAGAGATATCAACACCTTAGAAATAAGCCAATTTGAGGGGGTAACCTCCAATACATTACATGAATGAACAATTCTTGGATGATACAATTTACAAAACCTCCTTTCTATATATAGGAGTCCATGGGGCCATAATGTAATCCTAGTGGGCCACAATGTAATCCTAGCCAACCTAACAATAATAATTTACGGGCACAATAATAACAAAATGGGGGTTACAAGGGTACAATAATAACAATAAGGGGTTTACACTAACAATAATAAGGGACTATACTAGTGATATAGGGACCTAACATTAGTTGTCCCTAAATCTGACAGTCAGTTAAGTGTCATGTTTATTAGAAGAATTTAGTTAGTTGTCTTTTTTATTAGAATAATTTAGTTAGTTAACTATGTTTCCAAGGTGACACTTGTTTGAATTATGTAGAAATCTAACATGGA